>VXAY01004618.1:879081-958629 GCA_013399855.1 Oxyruncus cristatus
GGTGGGGATGTACAAGTGGGTTTCAGCCCCCCTGTGAAGCTGCAAGTGAATAGGCCTGTAATGTTCAGCGGAAACACAACACAAAAATAACTGCTTAAAAATAAGCTTTCCTCTCTAGGGGTCTGGGATTTTCTATTTACAGATTATTTTATGGATGCCATTTTCTCCCCCAGTATTGGCTGTGTCACTGGAGGGGGTGTTACTCACCTACTCTGCTCCTCAAAGGTTTATTTGCTAATCTCTGCTAACAGGTGCTTCTCAGGCGTGTGTGTGCCCACCCCCCCCCTTTGTTAAGATGCTCTGGATCTGATTTTGGGACTCTTCCCTCATCTCTACTCTTAAAAGGCCAGAAATTTCATATTTATCTGCCTACTTATAAGGCACCTCATTCCGCTCCACGGGTCACGTGTGGAACAGGAACGTGAAAGGGTTCCTGTAAAGGCTGGTTGTAAAACTCAGAGAACTGTTCCCAGAATGCAGCAGCTCCAAGTCTGGCCAAATTTTCAAGAGGTTTTTGGAGGTGTCATCTCCATACTTCCCACTTGGACTTCTGTTTCTTTTTCCAAGCTCCACAAAGTGGTTATTTTCAGCTTAAGTCAAGTTTGCTGATTCAGGCTGATTTTGACTGAGTGGCCACGGGTTCCCTGGGAGAGGAGCTGTTCTTGAGGGTTGTGCATGACCAAGAGAAGCCCCTTGGCCACTGGGGGTTTGGATCTCTCTCTGCTTTTTGGCTCGTTATTTCCTCTGTTCATCCCCTTGGCTGCTCCAGAAGTTCACTTTTCACCTGATCAGAAACCTCTGTGCTTGAGAGGGGATTTTCCTTTTGGTTTTGTACCTTTTTGTCTTCTCATTTTTATTCTCCTTACAGATTAAATATTCAATTCCATGATATATGGGCTTCTTCTCTGAATACTGATGCTCACTGTGTTAATCTGCTTAGTGCTGCAGCACAGGGAGATGTTGTCCCAAATTTACAAACAATGAAAACAAATGGTCAAAGTCATGAAGTCTGTTCTGGGATAGGGAATGAATCTGAGTCTTTCTGACTCCCTCAAAACTCTGCTTAATTGGTGGAGTAGTAGTTCAGGAATTTTATTGTTTGTGTGTGAATTAATCCAAATTAATGACCTGGCAATGAGCTGAAAATGTGATTATTTTTATTATACTAAAACTAAATCAAACTGAAACTTCCACCTGTAACTGGGAAAACTGGGTGCTTTCTGGATCCCAGGGAAAATGAAGAGGAAAAAAACCGAAAAACATAAAACAGTGATTTTGACACTGTATTACTTTGGTCTGGAATGTCACTGATGGAGCCTCGCATCAGCAGAGACCATGACATGTTTAGAGAGTAAGAAACTCACTGAGAGGTTCAATGGATTATCCAAAACCACAGATGAAACCACAGGAGTCGCTGCATCCCTGACAAAGCTGCTGAAAGGACCAAGTTCAGGGGTGAAAAGAGGACCCTCTTCTTCACAGGGGGTCAGGGGCAGGGAAGGGGAAACTGAACACTGCTGGAAAAAAAATAGCTGGGAGGTTGGAGATAAGTGAACAAAAATACCCTGCCAGCAAGAGAGGACAGCTGTGGCACTACACCCAATGGCAGCCGTGGAAAAACAGGGCTGTAAAATAAATATACACGTGGGGAGAGGTTTGGCAGGTCCTCCTTTCCACCCTACTGTTACTGTAACACCTTGTTTTGGCCGTGACCACAACAGGCAGCACTTCGTTGGCTCATGGAAAGGATGGGGGACAGGTTGGGTCATTCGTAATTCCCTGCTTGGGTCCATGTGTCTGTCCAGGTTTTTCTGGGATTCTCAGCTGTAGGGTTGGGGAGCTTCAGAATCAGAGGGAGGAACTTCTTATACTGGAAGAAAGTGTCCTGTCCTTCAGGGCAGATGTGGCTACTCTGGCTCCAGGTACTGGAGAAAGCTTAGGGAGAAGTCCCTGGCTAACTATCAAAAGTAAAAATAAAATAAGGATACTTTCTGTATCCATCATATTGTAATAATGTCTTAGAAGCCGACAATTTCAGCTGCTTATTAAGATCTCACTGAAGTGGGAAATCCTGGCTAAAATATGGTAATTGGAGTAGTTTGGGTTTCTTGAAGGATGGGGTTTGGTCTGAATTTCAGTGTCTCTTTTTTGGGCTTGTGGAAGTGGTGAATGCTCATCTCATCTTGAGCTCATTCTGTTCTTTAGCTTGGAAATCATAATGTGTTTCAAAAAGCAAATACCAAAATGATTCCCCATTATTTCACACGTGGTTATAACCCAAAGAAAATAATCTTTTGTGGGAAGAATGCATAGCTTTGTCTTAATTGCATATATGACTCTCCTCTTGTCTGTAGACATTTCTGGGCTCCTCCAAAAGAATCTGCATCTCATATGGTTTTTTAATATTAGAGTGGTTTGTTAAAAAATCAGGGGTTTAGTATCTGTATCAACGAGAATCTTATTTTTATGCTACTTTGGTCATCCTGTCCAGACAAAATATGTAAGAATTAATCAGTCTTGCCCAGACCCTTAATTGAAGTAAGGAGCTTGATGTTCCTCCTTTCCCTCCTACAACTGTGTGTGGTGCTGAGACCAAGGTAACTTGTTCCTAGTGTACAAATAGAAAAATGGCCTCATTTCACAATCAGATCTGTCATGGCAATCATTCAGGTTTTGTGCTGTTGTGAGCGGGATCATCCTGGGCTGCTCTATAAATGGGCACAGCTTTCAAGCCAGGTTATCAAGCCCCACGGAGACGAAGGCAACAGCAAAATACTGCCAGTGCCTAGAGTTGTTTGAACACCTTGGGAATCTTTCTCTGCGTTAAGCATCACGAATTTGAACGAGGCTTCGGTCTCGGCGAGGGGCACTGGGCCTGGGGTCTTGGCTTGCCTCTGGTGACAGCTGAAAAAACACCTGGCTCTTCTCAATACGAGCTCAGTGCTAGGTGGTGTCCCTAAAATCAGTCCAAGACACCTGAAGAAATAAAAAGTCACCAGAAATTCTAAAGGTGAGCCCGCAAAGCTGAAATCCCAACCAAGCACCTGAATTCCTGTCCAGGGGGATTCACTCCTGGACAGGGCTCGTTGTTCAAGTCTCTCCCAGTCCCTCAGGCTATTATTAGTCCACTGTTGTTGGTGCTATTTAAGAATTTCCAGTGCAACAAATGGTAACTTTAGTCAGCATTGTCAGAGAAAAAAATACCTCCTATAAACTATTTTAGACTTAAGCACATCAACAGTTACTCACCGAGTGCTTTGCAGGGCTCACTCAGTTATGGAGTTAAGCTGCCTGTTGGTAAAATAAAACCCACCACAATATTTAGCTTGCAACTGTGCACTTCCAGCATATAAAAAGTTACTTAATTTTTCCATAGGGAGAGAGGGAGTGTTTTGTGTTGTAATTCCCAGGTGCCAGTTTTGCTTGCAGAAATGTTCTTGCCACTTTGACAAATGCATTTAGAGAGACTGAGTGTTCAGCGTCTGACAAGTGTTTGTCCCATTATAATTTTGATTAGTTGGAAAAACAAGCATTATATTACTGAGGAGTTGTGCTAAGTAGGCTGCAACAAGTGAAGTTTGTATAAATAAACGTATAAAAATAAAAGGAGTGAAGATCAATGCCTACAATTATGGGAATCACAAAGGCAAATGACTAAGCAAATAAATATGTAAACTGTCACAGTGTCAGAATAAAGAAGTCAAACATCATAAAATTAGAAAATTATGCCTTTACAGATCCAATGGAGAAAACTGTCAGTCTGGATTGATTATTTAACTGCTCCTATTACTGGAAAAATGAACACTGACAATTCCAATTAACTTCTAAAATGTTTCAGATCTGCTTAATGACAGAACTGTAACAAGGGTCTTTACTTAATGATGCTGGTATTCAATAACATGGAGGCAAGAGCTAATTAAGAGGTTGTAATCAAGCTGTGTCTGAGCCCTGACCCGGCATTCACTGAAGTTTATGATAATCCTTCCACCAGCCTGGCCTAGGGACTGCTCCTCCTCTCCAGAGCTGCTGCACGCAGTACAGGAGCTGATCCTTGACTGTGCTCCTGCAGGGAAGACCCAGCTCTGGTGCCGCCTTGGAATTTTCAATGTTCATGAAGGATCCCGGAATCATCAAGGCTGGAAAAGATCTCCAAGATCGAGTGACCAATCCCCACCTTGTCAACCAGACCAGAGCTCCAAGTTCCACGTCCAGTCATTGCTTGCACACCTCCAGGGATGGGGACTCCAACCTCCCCTGGGCAGCCCCTTCCAGTGCCTGACCGCCCTTTTTCCATGAAGAAATTCCTGCTGGGGTGTCAAAAGGGGCTGGTTAAAATTGCTCAGGACCGCTCTGTACCGTACATGACACATCTTGTAAGTGTAAAAACAAATGGCTGGCGTTCCTCTCCCAGCAATCACTGGAGAGTGATTTGGGCTCTGCTCCGTCCCTGCCAAACCCAGCGTTGTGGAGCGTTACTGTTCTGGCAGAGAGTACAAACAATTTCCATTGTGCAGCTCAAGCAAGAGAAAAAATAAAATAAATATATATATATACACACACACAAAGCCGTCGAATCTTGCATTTTTATGTGTTTTTCATTTGGCACGGGAAAATGTAACCATTAAATAAATGTGTTTATCTACCAGGTCAACTCTGATCCGCCGTAGCCAGTAAAAGCCTCGTTACTGCACGTCCGTCCCTTGAGGAGTGTGAAGTGCTCTCAGAACAAAGAGCAGAGAGCTGGTGCTGAGCGTGGAGCCTGCCAAGGGGGGATTGTGAAGCCTTTCAGTGTCTTCCAATACCTTGGAAAGGAATTTTTATTCTTTATAATGTATCTCTTCCTAATTTACCTTTGGACTCGCCCTCTGCTTTATTAAAGTAAAAGGCTTTTTTCGTTCCATCGGGAAAAGTCTTGGGGCAAGTCAAGAAGATTTATTGGAGGCAGATACAAGCTCATCCTACTCCTGCCTCAGCCAAAAGCCACGTAGGCCTCTGGTCATGTGGGTTTGGGCTCAGCCCTGTGCACACAGCTGGGGTTTGGAGATCCTGCTGCCTTGAAGGGCAAGGAGCTTCTCTCACACCTTCAAACCAAAAAGCAAAGCCCATCACCCCAAGTATTCAGTGTCCTCCTCCAGGTTCACTGCTGTCAGATCCTCTCATCTGCAAACAGTCCTGTGAGTCCAGACTGTTCTTGAGGGAGTGTAGGGAGTTAAGGGTGTCCTTTCTGTCCAGGTGTAAATAACTTTGAGACCGGGCTGGAAAGAGCCCAAGGAGCTGTGAGTGGTGGGGTCAGATTTCCTACAAATCTTTTCTTTTTTTTTTCTTTTTTTTTTTTTTTTTTTGCAGCTCTTCCTTTTTAATGAGTTACAAAACCTACTAATCCACTTTCTCTCTCTTTATTACAAGCTGCAAGTGTCCAAATATTTCCCCATCTGACTCCTGACTGTACAATACGTTGTCTTTCCAGGCCAGTAAAACTTAGCATTTATGACATTCCAAAAGCTGTTGCCCATTAGCAGTTTCTCAAGCTTCAGAGTGTTTTGCAACCCAGCAAGTCTGTCTAATGATTGAGGGGAAAACAACATAATCATGTGCTGACATTCCAAGTTATTTTATAAGCCGCTTTTATCTTGGATGCCCTTTTCCTCCCTCTGTGTTAGTTTAAATCTGCTCCATCCACTGCTGCTTCGTAGAAACATTTGTGTGGTGGAGCCCAAAGGTCCTCCCTCAGCTGCTCTGGGATCTTCCCTGTTCCAGGGCAAGGCCCCTCATACCACAGAGGTAAAAGGAATTCAGTTTTTGGACACTCTTCATTAGCTGTCCTGACCCTCCACTGGAATTATCCCCAGAGGCACCTTCCCGGGGCAGGTTTAATTTGTGTTGAACGAGTCCAAACCACGACTGCCTTTCTGGGGAGCAGGAGTGATGACATTGCTGGATAATTGACCTGCAGAGCTCAGCTGGACTTGAGATGTCCAGGTTCAAAAATAAGATATTTACCTGCCTGGCCTGAAGGGTTGTGGGGATTCCCAGGCAATAACAGGCACAGAACTTGGAATCACCTCTGCTGGAAGTGCACAGGGCACTTTGGGGTATGGTTTAGTGGGCATGGGGGTGTTCTGGCAAAGGTTGGACTCGAGGATCTTGGAGGTCTTTTTGAACCTTTAATGATTCTGATTTCAGAGGTGTCCAGGCTTCCAGTCTGACATCAAAGCTTTCCTGTGTTAGAATATCTTGGATGCTGCTTTGAGAGGCTTATTCACTTTAAACTCCTTTGTGTAAAGTGTTCCAGGGAAGTTGGGGCTCATGTGGTCACAGAACTCACAGGTGATGACCATGAGAACCTCTGGGGTCCCGTGTGGAGCAGGAGAGCCCCCAAAACCCTCTCCCGTTCATGGAGCAGGTTTGCAGACTGGGAAAACTGGGGGAGTCTCAGTCCAGAGAACAGGACATTCCCATAGCCCGTGTGTTTGGAGGTTCTCCTGCTTCTTCTGGACACTGGGGAATACCTTGGTTTCGCTGTGGGTGGAAGGTGTGCCACAAACCCAACCCCAGATACACTCATTGGTTTCCTTTCTCAGCTTCTGACACGTCTTTCCCTCCATCCCCAAACGACCTGCTGAACTCCCCCCACCTGGAACAATCGATATGCTGTGGCTGTGGAGCTGTTTGGTGACTGGAATCGCAGAATGTCCTGAGTTCAGTTAGGCTGTGCAGGGGTTTTGTTGAGCCTGCTTCCCCCTGAGCCCATGGCTGAGCTTCTCCTTGATTTCTGATGAGCTTAACAACGTGTGAAACCAAAGTGCCACCTCTCCTCACCAAGGGTCCTGTGATATTCTCCAAGGAAGCTGTTTGTCAGCTGCAAAAAAAGACCAGACTGCCTAAAGCTGACATTGTTTGGGGTAGTTCTCAGCAGAAACAGCCAGAATTATCTTTTGCTGAGCTGAGATTTACCTGTGCCCTTACAAATAAACCACGAATTTATTTTAAAATTTGTTCCATAATCCTCAGTGGAGAAGCAGGGAGGGTAAGGGGGAGAAAGGTGTAAACCCCAGAATTCCAGTAATGTGTCCCCACTTAGACTGTGCAAAATAACTACTGCAAAGTCATTTGGCAATGATTTAGATCCTGGTCAACTTCTTTAATCCTTCCAAGAAAAGTGAGGGAATCAAAAGTGATACTCACTTTTGACAGTGTTTTAATGGAAAGTTTGAGGCAGTGGAAAACAATTTCTTGGTGCTTTTTATTTTTTTTTTTTTTAATGTCAGTGATATTTAAGATTTGCCAATTCACTGACATTTTGGCCAATTCCTATACATGCCAATAAATCCCACACACCGAGACTTGGAATGCAGAACGTGAGCGCAGGGGAGTGAAATGATAGGGACTGTTTTATCTGGGAGCCAAGCCCTGCTACCTTCAAATGAGATTGATCATTCTCAGAACACATCAACTATTTCTGTGGGTAAAAGTTTTATAAAGACTATTGTCTTGTTAAACTATGGAAGAGCAGAACTTGAACTCTCTCTTAAGAGGATCTGTCCAAAGCTGTACAGTTCTGTTTATGGTTATCCACACGAGGCCAAACCACTGGGACTTCAAAAAAGAGCTTGCAGAAGAAAATAGAACTCTCATTCATTCATTCCAGAAATCAAATTTAAAAATAATTAAGCAAATTGAAAAATAAGAAATTATTTCTGCATTGTTTATATGTTCATAGTTTCCAGTGTTTAGATGTTAAAACTGTGGTCGTTTTTCTTGGTGGCTGAACTAAAGAAAGAATAGAGGAGGGGAAAGAGGTCCAAAGGGGATTTAATTAAAGTATTAAAAGTTATGAGGGGCACAGCTGTCTGATCACTTCATTGTCCCTCAGGGAACAGTCAAAGGGTCAAGATTAATGACAAATACATTCAAAGCATGTCAAAGGGAAAATATCCTACATGTTTAAGCAGCCTTTGGAATTAACGGTTGCAGGAAGCCACAGGAGCGTGTGCTGTAACTGGACTTTTTAAAGAGCTGGATCACTTTATAAACAGTAATAGCTGGGAGGTAATATTTATATCTTGACACTTGACAGCTTTAAACTGAGCTGTGGTGCTGGATTTTAATGGTGTTAAAGTCTTGCAAACTCCTGGCACAAACAGAAGTGGGCATTGATAAACAGCAGCCCCTCCACGCTGCTAAGTCACAAAGTAATGAAATATGTTTATAAATTAACTGAGGGTTCAGAGAGGCAGGTAACTCACCCTTTGGAAGAAGAGCTGCTGGGATAGAGGAGTCTGAATCTTATATTCAGATTAAGGATTGAGTGCTCCTCTGTACCATGAACTCTTTGCACCTGCATGCACATATATATATATATATTTAGCTCCTCTAGACTCTCCCTTGCTGCCACAGCCAGTGGCAAAGAAAAAGCAAAATGTGCTAATAAAAAAAAAACCCTAGCCCCAGTGTAAATCTCTGCAGTACAGTCTGCATCTCCATGGCTGATTCCTGGACACCCTTCACAGAAAACTTTGAGTAGATGGGACCTTTTTTTGGCAGACTCAATCTTTATTGCTTCTATATCAACACTTACAACGTTACAGTAGTTAATGAAGAGCCAGCTTGGCTGAGTGAAGGTACTTGTAAGCAGGGAGTAAAGTGTCACCTGATAAATACAGTGTGTTCCTGGGGTTATTTTGGAATCTTGTTTTACTCCTGAGGAAAACTTGCCTGTCTCCTGTCTATCTTGTGCCAGTGAGTCAGTCCCAGGTTTGCAGATTATTAACTCATCTATTCTTAGGTAATTAAATAAAGAGTGTAAGGTTTGCAAGTTAGAGCAAAAAAAAAAAATGACAAAACTTGTTTCCCCCTCCTGCTGAAGGTTTATTCTTCGCTCAACCCCCTTCTACTCTCTCGTGGGTTTGGTGTTAGCATCGTTTTCAGAAGGCAAACCCAGAGTCAGCCCTTGGTATTTTTAATTCTATCTTCATCTTCCAGGGATGGAGCAGCCACAGCTTCTCTGGGCAACCTGTGGAGGGCCTCACCACCCTCACAGGGAAGAATTTCTTCCTGATATCTCATCTAAATTTACCTTCTTTCAGCTTAAAGCCATCCCCCCCCCCCCCATGCTATCACTGCATTTGCACCTTCCTTACTCTAAGTTATCTTCAATACACTTGGAAGGCAGAGGAGTTCTGCGAGTCCATAGTCACTGAAGACCTGACTGCCTTTAACAAGAGTTGTGCTGGGTTGTTTTTCTTCTCTGTTTAAGATTAGGAATGGGCAGGAAAATGTAAACATTTAAATCAAGTGTCCTGCCCAAATGTTTTCCAAACCTGCAGTGGGCTGGTTTCAAGCGTATTGATGGTTTCTTCTGGAAATATCCTGGCAAGCAACAGCTTCAAAATATTAGCAATTCTCTCTGAATCAGAGCTGGCTGGAAGTTTGCAAACGTGAGCAAAATCCGTGCAAGCGTTAATGTGGATCCTGCTGCCAGGCTGGAATCAAAGCTCGCTGCCAGGGCACTGGAACTCACCTTTAACTGTTCCCCAGACTGCTGCCTGTGACCCTGGCGATTTGCTAGCACTTAAAGGCTGAGATATTCCATGTACCTGATGTGTGCATCCCCTCCCTGGGCACTCAGGGCAGTGAGGAGTGGGCAGCAGGAGCGTCCATACCATCTCCTCCTGTCAGATTTTGTCCTTCAAGGGGTGGCACGGGAGGAGAAGCTGAACTTAAGACAATCCGTGATGAGCAGTTTGGAAGGTGTAGCAGTGGAAATCAAAGGGTCAGTGTGTCAGCTGCTGCAGGTTTCACTAAGCCAACACTCAGGCCACTTCAGCACCAGCTGGGGAAGGTTCGGCCCCACCACCCCTCACTTCCAGGAGTTCAGAACCATCGAGATTCACTGACATGCCTCTGTGCTGAGTCAATAGAGTGAGAACCTCTCTTTCCATGTGCATTGGTTTTGCAGCCATGGCAACAGTGAATGCGTGAGGAAAGGCAGAGCTTAAAATAGGCTCCTGCTCCTACTTGGAAAGAGCTGACAGCAAACACGTGTGGTCACCCGAGAGCAGAGCTCGGCTATTCCCAGCCTCCCTCCTGCTCCTCTGCCCTGGGTGCTGGAGCTGGGACCCTCGAGGTGGATGCACCTGGTCACAGCAGAGGGTTTACTGGGCCTGAAAACCTTTCCCAAAGCTCTGAGGTTTTCTCCTCCCTTCCCCTTCCTCGTCTGTGGGCAAGGGATGTGTCCGGCAACAGCGGGACTGAAGGGTGTTGGTCAGTCACGGAGGGAATAACGATGGACACACGTGTTGGACTCTTCCACCTGAGCATTGTGGACTCAAGACAAACCTCACTGCACAGCCCCTCAAAAAAAGCCTCCAGCAATGAGGAGGTATCACAGGGAAGAAGGACACTTCTCCCCACTCCGGCTCTACTACACTATTTTGGAGAGAGGGAAAGCTGGGGAAGTGGAAAATAGTAGCTTTGGCTCGTAAGCTGTAACCTGTTTTGGTCTGCATTAATTAATTTGGCATTGGCTGTGTTGTGTGCTATTATTAGGCTCTCTATTCCCCTCTGCAACAAATTAGGGCTTTCACATCTGCCTAAAAATAAAACTTTCCTGTCTGCTGGCGAACAAGCCAAACCAGAATGCAGCATATGTGCAATAAAGATGCACAGCTGTTCTGTCTATGAACTCGGGAATGTGGAAGGGCTTTTTTTTGTGTGTGTGTTAAGGATACTGGAGGTACCCAAAAGTGAGAAACAGTGTTTCCAAGAAACCGTCAGGCTTTAGGCACTGTGGGGAGGTGGTTGCAAAAGGTGAAACTAGAGAGAAGCATCCAGGAAGTTTGAGAGCACTTCAATAGGGAAAATGTTAATTTGGTTTAGCTTTTTTTTTTTTTTTTTTTCACTTTACGCCAATTCTGAAAGGTGACGCTTCGGATTAAAGAGAAATAGTCCTAAGGGAAGGTGTAATTCCCCTGTATTCCATGTAACTCCCAGAGAGCTCCGAGAGCATTTGCAGCTCATTTGCTGCCTCTCTAGTCCAAAAACTTGTGCTGTGCCTCACACCAGAGCCTGACCATGCCCAGCTTCTGTAGATGGTGCCCAGGTGTGGAGCAGTACCTGTGGATCTCAGGAAAAGGTCCTTCCCCCAGACGGTGGGTGGGCACTGATCCCCAGGGCAGCGGGCACAGCCCCAGGGCTGCCAGAGCTCCAGGAGGGTTTGAACAATGCTCTCAAGGACATAATGTGATATTTGGGGATGTCCTGTGCAGGGCCAAGGCTTGGACTTGATGAACTTCGTGGGTCCCTTTCAACTCAGGATATTCTCTGATTCTCTCTCTCTCTCTATATATATCTATATGCACTTATATATTTAATATTAAAGTATCTCACAGTATCTCTTGCTCCAAAGAGCCCCTCTGCAGGATGTTTTGCCCCGTGGAGCAGAGGGTGTAGGATCTACAGGACATCTCACGGGCTCAGTAAGGCTTTTGTCACCTCCAAACTGCAGATGGGTGACACAGCCCGGGCCTCTCCGTTCTTTCTGTGGCTCAGAGGCATCTCCCAGAGAGCCAGCTGGAGCTGGCCTGGCTTTTCATCACCTGACACATTTAGATGTGCTCTTTAGATAAGATTAGCTAATGAATTTCCTTTGACACCGGTATTTGCTCTGGGCCTGCATCGATGACGCTGCGCTGTTCGGTCCCTGCTTTGCTCCTTCCCGCTCGGGCTGTGTGATGTTTAATTGTTGAAGGCTGTCGTGGAGCAGGTTTTGTTGTTTTGTTGTTTTTTTTTTTTTTTTCCTAGAAATCGGTTAAATGGAAATGACCTGTTCGGTGTTTGGTCCCAAAGTACCGGCAGGGGGTCGTTAACCAGCAAAACAATGGCTCGCAAGGCATTTTCTCGAGATAAAAAGGAGGGGGGAAAAAATCTGTTAATCGGATTAGTGTAAAATGCACTTACCGTGTTCATTGAGACGTGTTGGAAACCACAGTAATTAGTGCTTTTAATTGCTAATTTGACGTAGGGGAAATGGTAATCTCCCAAGGTGAGGGACTTGGCTCCGAGGTCACCCGGGGTATCCTCTCAAAGCTCTTTCCCCGTCAACAACATTTTCCTGGTACCTGAAGGATTTTCCTGAGAGGGGTCAGTGGAGTCCAGATCCTGATTCCAAGGCACAAACCACCAGCCCGTGCAAGAAAAAACCAAACCGAAGCAACACTCTTTATTTTTTCTCCTTTTTCAGAATTCCGGGACGTTTCACAGAAATGACTGCAAAACTTTTTCCATTCAGATTTTAGCACTGGTTTGGTGACAAACTTGGGAAGATTAGCAACTTTCCGTCATTAGGAATGAGCGCTGCTTCTGAAGCTGACTAAACCTTTCCACTCAGAGATGCATTTTCAGGTCTTTTACAACTTTGCAAACTTCAAGCCTCGGTATAAGGAGGACATTTTCTGGGCCAAAAATCCTCATCCCAGTTGGACACAAATACAGATTTGTGCATCAGTAGGAGGGACCCTCATCCATGGCTGCTTTTGGCTCTCGTTGGCCCCATCATTTAATTACTTTCTCTGGTCATTTTCCTGGATTTTATCTTACTTTTGTGCACTTTGAAAGGGGATGAACAAGGTGCAGCTCATCAAAGAGGGAAAAAACCCAGATTTTTTAAAATATTTGTGTTTTGCAAGTTGAAAACTAAACCCTTGGAGTAGTTCATGCCTCTGGTTCAACATATGAAGCTTCCCCACAAGGAGACATTAGAAAAAGAGGGTTTTCTTTTTAACAACCACTGTTTTAAGTTCATTAATACTTAACAGGCAGAACAAAGAAGTTCCAAAAGTCTGTTCCCACGTGTTAGATTGTATGTGCAAAACCAACCCATTTTTCAAGGGAGAAAAACATTTTGCCTGAAAAATATTGATCTGTGGCAATGCCAGGCATTGCCAAATGTGCCTTGTCTTATCTCTCCTGACTTCCCCACCTTTCTGATGATAGAAAAAGCAGCAGCTTTCCCTGTTCCTGAGGAAGATGTGACTTCTGAGCCAATGTCAACAGTGTTACTACCACGCTGTTTTCCACCAAAAAAATGAGCTTTCAGAGCTCGATTTGGTCTTGGTGGACATGCAAAGTAAGATTTCATAGGGATAAAGTGAAGACAACTTTTTCTTCCTGATTTTTTCTTCTTGAAGTTACTCAGGGATTCTTGTAGTGCTGCTGAAGCTCAGCAGCAGGGGCAAAGACATGATATCACAAAGCCAATGGGCATTTGCAGCAGAGCTTTCGCCGTGAACATCTATTGATGTGGGGTATAAGGAAAAAAAAAAAAAATCCCAGCAGTGACTCATTTGTGTTCCCTGAGTCCTGTGTGTGTTGAGCAGGAACGTCCTGCCTCGGATACAGCTCCTGCTGGGAGCCTGAGGAACAGGCTGTGAGTCAGCACCGAGCGGGATCTGTGCGACCTTCCCGGTGCTGAATCAGAGAACCTGAGGAGAGGAAAACCTCCCGTCCCAGGGACCAGCACAGGGCAGTGCTGAGCAGCACAGGTTGAAGGTGGAGGGTTGAAACCTGGATCCTTTGTTCGGGGTTTCCTCCCTCCGAGTGGCGGCGGTGGAACTGTGCAAACCCTGGGAGCAGATGGGCTGTGAAATGAATAAATGGACTGATTTAGATTAATAAATGCAGTGCTTCAGATTAGATGTGAGGAGGAAATTCTTTACTCAGGGGGTGGGCAGGCCCTGGCACAGGTTGTCCAGAGAAGCTGTGGCTGTCCCTGGATCCCTGGAAGTGTCCAAGGCCAGGTTGGATGAGGCTTGGAGCAACCTGGGCTGGTGGAAGGTGTCCCTGGGAAAGACCAAATTGGTTTGATAAAGATGGAAACTGAGAACTCAGTCCCAGTGAAAAGCTCCCTTTGTAACTCGTGGATGAGTCAAACTCTTCGACATCAAGCACTGAAAAGGAACGTGGGGCAATATTTACCTCCAGCAGTAAAAAGTCCACAGGGATCCACGGGAGAGATGTCAGTCTCTGAAATAACAGCGTTCCCGTAGCTTCAAAGCCAAAAAAAAGTTCAATAGAAAATCAGTGCTTTTCATGGGAAAAAAAAAAAAACCAAAAAACAAAAAAAAACCTAAACAAACCAAACCCAACAAAAAGATAGTTCAGAGGCCTGGATTGCAGAGGTGAGACCTGTCTTTGCCAGTTAAAAGCTGCTCTGCTCCTGCAAAGTAATGGAACCGGGGGGGGGAAGAATTATATCACCCCCTTGCCCTTCCTGGCAGTTTTCTTGGAGATGGATTGGCCCAGGAACCCTGTGGAACTCCCAGGCCTTGCACTGATCCGTTTGATGCTCTTCTGTCCAAACAAGGCTTTCGGTTCCCAAGCGCAACCACCTCACACAGGGTCCGTCATCACCTCCCTGCCGTTCCAACCCTCGGGCTGATTTACGTGTCCAAGGGTCTTTGGACAGTTATTTCAGGCCTCATTCCCAATTATTTATTTTAATGGCAGTACTATCATGCTATAGATGTATTTGTTTAAATCCTGGCTGACTTTACAGGGGCAGGTTTTTTTTTTTTTTAAAGGAAGGAGAAAATGAAAATCAAAATACGTGCTGGCTTTTTTGGGGAGAGGTGCCAACCCCTTTTAGCTGGCACAGAAATGAACAATAACTCTGGGATTACATACACCCCTTTTTCATCCAAATGATCCGTGTTTTTTATTGTGGGATGTTTGACCAAGATCTCTATAGCTCATAAACTTTCTCTGCCCAACAGAAGAGAAGTGAATTTCTCTGTGTTCAAGGCCTGAATTCATCCATTCTGCTCCTTAGGAGACAAGGAATTAAAGGAAAAATTAAATTAAAACCTCTAGATGTTTCCCCCCATGCTTTACCCTCATAGGAAGCCCTCTCTTCATATTCTCATATTTATGTTTTACCCTCCTACCGTGGAATGAGGCCTGGACTTAGGACAGTAAAAGTTGTCCTGAATGTTATTTATTTGAATTACTACCTATCAGACTGTAGCCCTCAGGTATGATAATGATGAGTGGATGATACATATCCAAGCTGCTTTTCCATACCTGTTATCAGGCATTCTTGGGGCCTCAAGAACCTCGAAGCTGGCACTTCCCCAGGCAAGGATCACAGAAGCAACGAGGTTGAAAAAGACCTCTGAGATGTGGCTCTGATCCAAAATGGTGATTTTTGGTCACCAAGCCCAAGAAATGCTCTGCAGGGGAAGTGGTGGGTGGGAAAGGACACGTCTGAGAAGGGTCAGTTTGGGGAAAGTCTCATTTCAAGAAGCAGAGACCACTCGGTGTCTGTCTGGGCTCATCAGCCTGTTCTGCTCACGCCCCTCCGAGATGTTCATTTTCAGGAGGCTCAGCCTAAAGTGATCCCCACAAACCAGGCACTGGAATTGAAACCAGCTGCAGCACAAATGATGGATTCGATGATCTTGGAGGTCTTTCCCCACCTTAATGAGTCAGTGATCAGCTTGTCCTTCCTTTTGGTGGATCAGTTTTGGCCCAGGGTCTCTCCTGTGATTAAATGGAAGCTGCAGAGAAGGTGATTCACAGCTCAGCTCAAAAGCTGAGGGAAAAGCCAGGCTTAAGGGATGGCACATCCCAGAAGCTGCCCCTTCAAACCACTCTGCAGGCAGAAATGTGACTTCCAGCCCAGTCAGAAAACAAGGGCGGGGAAAAAAAAGAAAATCCTGCTCTCAGACCTTGACCAGAAACCATCCAAGTTCCAGTTTACATTCTTTAACTTCCAATATTGGCACTGCTGCTGCAGCTTTCACTCCGAGAGTGCTGCATGCCCGAAAAGAGAAAATCAAGATGAAATGACAGATGGAAAAAGTGTGCTTTAGCCACAGCTGTTTCCTCCTTCCTTCAAATGAAAAAAAAAAAAAAAATATGATTTAAGCACCTTATAACCTAAGGGAGAACAAAAAAAAACAAAAAAAAAGAAAAAAGAAAAAGCTGGTTTTCAAAGTGAAATATGTCCTGTCAAAGAGTCTGCTTATGAAATTTCTTATTGTTAAGTAATAATTCTGAGATATTATCTTACTTAATGATTTAGGATTGGGGGTTTTCTCAACCTATCCCAAAATTTCCATTACACAGAGAAGGAAACCAGCCACTGGTGACAGACTTTATGAGAAAAATATGAACAGAGTAAGGAAAAGAGAAGGAAGGGGGGGGGGGGAAGCTGAGGATTTTGCCTACGTATGATGTTCTGCTTAGTGTAGATGGGGGAAAATAGAGTATAATCAACTGCTTTTGTGAATAATTAAGAGACAAGACAAGAGCAACTTCCCACCTGAAGAGTGGGAAGTTCCTGGCTAAGGTTCATTCTCCCTAATATTAGATATTTATGTTGGTAGGATGGGAAGAAAGAGAGAGAGAAAGCGAGCAATCGATGTTTTAGGCGAACTGAATCATCCTCCAGGGGAGTTCAGGCTTCTCCCTCTGCCTGAAACCCTGAAATGACCGTGTTCTTACTGCCAGAATCACACCTTGGTCACAAAAATCAGGTGAGCAAAGGGAAGATCAGATCTTCGACAGGAGAAGGGAAGCAAAGCTGGTTTTCAGCATCAGCTGGGTTTTGTCTCCTGCTGTTCTGACCTTGGACTCTCACATGTGCTGGTCCTTGCAAGGCTCTGGCTGGGGCTGGGGAGGCAGGTTATGATGGTGGGACTCACAGTTTTTTCCTTGTTCTATTGGTTATTTCATCCCATTTTCCTTTCGGGTCTGCCCTAAGTCATTGCCACTTAAGGGGTGACTGTAGGGGAGGGTTTAAAGCTGCTTCATCCTGCTGGGGAAGGACAAGAAGTCAATAGAGTTAAGAGAATAAACATCACTTTTAGGATGTGGTGAGGCTGGCATTTGGCTCTCTGCCTGGAGCTTTTTACTTGGCAGCAGCAGCATTAGAGGTAAAAGAGTGGAAAGGCCCCGGCACGATCCTACCAGGGATGTAACAGCACCGGTCACAACACAAATAAAGCTATTTTGGCCTGAAAACTGAGCAGGCTTAACATGGAGACCAGTAGGGAAACACAGACTGAGCCTTAACTTTACATTTCCTGAGGCCCCAGCTCCACAAGCACCCGTATTTTTTAGCCCACAAATGTCCCTCTTTAATTTCATGAAGTGACTCAAAAGCATTTCTGGAAATGGTTGCCAAACATGGATCTAAAACTGAATTTGAAGTGCTTGAAAAAAAAACCCTTCAGCATAAAATTAACTCAGAATTGTAAAGCAGCGTTGCTGGGAATAAGGGACCTGTCTCAAAACAGAAAGCTGCTTATCAATCTTTAATTGAGCTTTCGCATGAGACACAAGACATCAGGTATCAACAAAAATAGACAGGTTTGAAATAAGAAGCAGATGGTCACCCCAAAGCTCTTGTCTTGGAAAATAAATGAGAGGAAAGAAAAGCAAATTGACTACCAGTGACTGGTTCATATACACTGATCTGCACTGAGATCTGGAAATAGTTGACAATTAATTGAAATAACACATTGCAAATTGTCACTGTGCGATGAAAAATCTTCGGGGGGAAAAAATGCTGTTTGGTCTGGAAATTTGGATTGTACTGAAGTCATTGTAAGGAAAAAATGTTACCCAGCTCAACCCAAATTTCCACACAATTTTGCCACCCAAAACACTTGCAGGGATTTTAAGTACAAGCTGATATTTCGTGTGAGGCTTTTTAACCATCAAGAGGGGAAGGTGTCCTTTTATCCAGTGCGAAACACTGACTTTTCTTGGGTGGTGGGGAGGAAAAAAAGCAGCAGATCTTTTTTTCAGAGTTAAATAAAGCTGCCTGAGAACCTTAACTCCATCAGCACCAGTGTTTCACTCCCCAGTTTTTACGTTCAAAAATAGTTCGCTCCAGTTCGAGATTTAACCTCATTTTTCTTTCACACAGGACTTCACTTCCGAAAACATGGCACTCAGGCCAAGCAGGCTCCTCTAGGATACGTTCTGTTATCTCCCTCATAAATAAGTCCTTTCTGCACTGGAGAACAGAAAGGAAAGGAGGGAGGGAAATGCCACCCACTGTGAGGCACGGAAGTAGGAGAAATCCAACGTGAAATCTCCATTTTCCCCTCATTTTACCAGCTGTTCAGTGGACGAGCCGGGTTGGTTTCGTGGAAAAATATTCCCACGTGTACCCATTTCCACTGTGGCTGCCACTGGTGCGGTATCAGAATTCCCAATCAGCGGGGGAATTAGTCAGGGAGGGACAGATTTCCCCCTGCCTGTGACACAGCCTTGGACAGGAGGTTTGCTCCCGGACCTGCACGTCTGGAGCGGGGGGAACACGTGCTCCCCAATTCCCAAGGAAACCAGCAAAGAGGGCAAGGGGCAGGTGAAAGAAAAATTCAAAGCAGCCCGCCTGTAAAACCTGCTCCTTGCAGCCCCCTGGGAATTCAAGAACCTCCTTCCTGTTGCATTCTTTCCACATCTGCAAGGACCCTACTTGGGCTTGATTAAAAAATATTTCCTCTTATCTCGGGCAGGTTCTGCCACGAGCCTTGTATTTCTTACTCCTGACGTGCTTTTGTTTGAGCTGCTCAGACTTCTGCT
Source organism: Oxyruncus cristatus (assembly GCA_013399855.1). Classification (NCBI taxonomy): domain Eukaryota; kingdom Metazoa; phylum Chordata; class Aves; order Passeriformes; family Cotingidae; genus Oxyruncus; species Oxyruncus cristatus. The sequence goes on from VXAY01004618.1 coordinate 897,676, forward strand.
GCCAGAGCTTGTTGTTCCTGCCCTCTCTGGTGTTTGCTTTCGTGACGTGTGTGTGTGGTAGGATTTCTGTGGGGAGGTGTATTCCAAAGACAAGGTGTAAATCATAACACCCTCCGTGCTCTTCAGCAGCAAGGAACCTTTATAGATGTGTAAATAATGAGTGTGCAACTACAGGGCTGCACAGAGCTGTGTGACCAGGAGCTTGGATGATCTGGTGAACCACTGGAAGAATTTTTAGCTGCGTTTTCTGGACTCATCAGTCCCACTCTTCTTTCTGCCACTGCCTCCTCTCTGCATCTTTTGGAAACCTCTCTGTTTCTTTTCCATCTTGGATGGGAGTGCTCTGTTAAACAAGGTTATCAATGAATGAAATTCAGTTTATTCCAGCAGATTTTTGTCTGTGTTACAAAAACCAGAACCCCGAACTTCTCCTTGCTACAACATGAAGTCAATGGGAGTTTTATCACTGACTTCAAGGAGAGACAGATCTTTCATTTCCATGCAGTGATTTAAGGGAGGGCACGGCTTCACACTGCCAGAGAGTTGGTTTAGATAGATTAGGAAGGAATTCTTGGCTGGGAGGGTGGGGAGGCCCTGCCACAGGTTGCCCAGAGAAGCTGTGGCTGCCCCTGGATCCCTGGAAGTGTCCAAGGCCAGGTTGGACAGGGCTTGGAGCAACCTGGGCTAGTGGAAGGTGTCCCTGCCCATGGAATGTGTTGGCAGGGGGTTGGAACAAGATGGTTTTTGAGGTGCCTTCCAACCCAAACCATCCTGTGTTTCTATGATACGATGTTGATGAAAAGGAGAGAAGTAGAGATGATGATAGCAAAAGGAATTAATTGCTTTTACCAAGCTATGAAGGAGAAGCTGTTCTCTTTACCAATCTCTATTCTTCTTTATCCAATACATACATATTTTTATTAGTTTTTGGAACTCTGTCTTAAAATTTTTAGGAGAAAAAGCAATGTGCTCATTTGCTGTTGTCAATGAGAAAATGGAAGAGCTGCAAAGCTTAATATTCTGCATTATGATACCCAGTGTTTTCTGCTGGCTCTGTGTGTGACACAAGAGGTGATATAATTGTTGAGTTATTCCACAGGAATTGTTTTGTCACTGGCAGGGGTGAAAGCAAAGGAAGAACCACTGACCTTTCTCTGAGTCCTCAGATACAACACAAAAATGTGTTGGATGGGAAACCTCCACAGAGGAAGGGTTGTGGGGGACCCTCATCAGCACATCCAAGAAGAGGAGCTTGTTGTAGGGAATGGGCAGGAAGAATCCAGGGAATGGGGGGTCTTCCTCAGAGGTTATTAAATGGGATTGACTTGTTTTGCCTCAGGAGAGGAGGCTCAGGGCTCTGACAGCTGCCGGCGAGTGCATCAAGGAGGCAAAGCAGCAGGCAGAGGAAAGTTATTTAAGTGAAGAGACAATGTTGGCACAAGAAGAAATGGGTATAAATAGACAGAGGCTGGAAATCCCTTCCAGTAGGAATAGTGAGGACACATGAAAAGAAATCAGGCCAGTTCTTAAAATGAAGATCATGAACAGAGATTACACGCTCGCTGCGGCAGCCGGGACCTCTCGCTCAGGAGGTCCAACCTCTGCTCCTGCACAAGTAATTTTCCTTCTCTGCGTTTAATACCGAGGCTGGCACCAGCTCAGAAGGAGAGCTGGGTGTGTAGGGGTTTGTCACCGAATCTCTGTGCCTTGAGATGCTCCCTGTTTGCGATGAGCTGGACTCGCTGTGGAGCTCCAGAGCCCTTCCAAGTGCAGCCCAGTCCAACTTCTGCTGTGTCTCACTTCGCCAGCAGAAATGAGATACTTTCCTGAGTCTGAAATGTCTTTTGGTGTTGTGTGAGCTCATTAGAAAGGCAGGCTTATTTTTGTCTTTCTAAGTAAAAGGGAAGATTTACTGTGTTGATTTGATGACCTGACGTGTTTTCTGGACCCCGCCGTGCTCCAGGCCTGGAACAAAGGGCGATGAGCACATCCCCACTTTTCACAATAGCATCTCCTCACCGTGGCACTGGGACAGATGTTGTTGCAGAAGGTTTGGAGTATCGAGCAGCTTGTTCCAGACAGGCAGAGGTTTGAATGATCAAGAAAAACAGGATAGGAACAAGTTTCTCGCACACAGGCTTGCTGTTACTGTTGTCAGTAAGGCTGAAAACATCTTGGAGTGTCCCACTTCGGTATTCCTTCAGTTCAACTTTTATCCTTAGTGTTTGGGGAAGGGTTTTTAAGGTGCTTTTTAGTTCTTGAAGCTTCCAGTTCTCTGCAGTAAACAGGTATCCTTCTCTGGGGGCAGCCCCACCTGGGCCAGCACAAGGTTCTCTGGCTGTAACTTCCAGTTTTTCCTTTTGACAGTGGACATACTTTAACAAAGTTTTGCCCTTGTTGCTGGTTTTTGCTCTGTGGTATATGTAAAAAAACCCCTCCATGGTTCTCACACGGTACATGTAAGAAAACCACCGTGAACCATTGCAAGTGAAAGGAGACACAAAATATTATCTCACAAACCATCACTTTCATAGGTGGTTTTTTTTCCCCACACGGTGTGTGCTTCTTTGCTTTTTCCTCGCGTTCGCCTTTAGCTTTAAACCCCAAGTTCCAAAAGCTGTTGAGCAAACCCTTTTATTGTGATGTTGCTAAAACAAACGCTGGGACATCCGACCGTCCCTTGGCAACCGGCGCTGCCCCAGGGTCAGGCCCAGTTCAGGAGCGGGATGCTGGCAGTCCCTGAGCCAGCGGCTCTTGGGTTTTCTCATCCCATGGCAGGAGGAGGGGGGGTGATGGTTGTGGCCCAGCGGGAACTGTCTGGCTGCACCAGCTGCTCTGGGAGCGCTCGGCGGACGCGGCTCCTCGCGGGGCTCGAGGCCCCTCGTGCCGTGTCCCTCCCGCGCCCTGGTCCGTGACCTCCTGCTGCAAACACGAGCTCCCTCGGCTTGTCTTTAGGCTCAGCTTGGCCTGCAGGCCCAGCCCCGTGGTCCTGCCTCAGGCTGAGCATCTGGTTCTGTCCTCGCCATCATCTTCTCTTTGCAAACAGCCGCTGCCTCCCCTCTCACAAAATCGGTGCAGGGCAGCAGCCACGGTATTTTCCCCTCTGAAACTCCTTCTACCACGAGATCCCGATCTCTGACTGGATCCTTGACACTGCAGCACTGTATTCATTTATATACATTTCTATTTTATTCATTTATAAGCACCAGCCTTGTAATTTTTCTCCTCTGAATCTCCTTCTACCATGAGATCCATGTCTCTGTATCCTCGATATTGCAGCAATATACTCATTTATATACATTTTTATTTTATTCATTTATAAGCACCAGCCTTGTAATTTTTCTCCTCTGAATCTCCTTCTACCATGAGATCCATGTCTCTGTATCCTCGATATTGCAGCAATATACTCATTTATATACATTTTTATTTTATTCATTTATAAGCACCAGACTTGTTATTTTTCCCCTCTGAAACTCCTCCTGCCTTTGGGTCCAGCCCTCTGACTGTATCATCCATACTACAGCAATGTATTCATTTGTATTTTATTCATTTATAACAACCAGCCTCTGTTCTCCCGCATGTCATGAAAGACACAGAGAAGTCCCTAAACTTCAGCTGTGAATGGAGAGTTTAAAATATTACAGAGTATGAGTATAAATTCCTATTTTTACTTTTAATACAGAAAAGATGCTCCCAGAATTAGCTTCCCCTGATGTCCCACTCTCCTGTGAATGTCCTCGATCTCCATGTCTTTTGTTATCCAAGAAGGTACAGATATTTTTTCCCCTGTATCTCCACAGTTTATTCAACTCTTTATCTTATTGCTGTTAGTTCATTTACACATTTTTCCAAGTTTAGAGGAAGTCAGCCAGCCAAAACACCAGATAAATTAGAAGCTTTACACAGAGGCTTAATGCTATTGATTTTATTTATTTTTTTTTAAGCTCTGCTGCAGGCAAAGGTGTTACAGATTGGAGTTTGCTTGGAAAAGGATAATGCTAAGGAAATATTGGGTGAGTGGGTCGTGAAAACAACAGGCTGAGCCCATTGCAGAGCCTGGCAACAACAGCCTGACTGCCAGCCAGGGAGATTAGAGGGAGGTTTGGAGACAACCTCAACAACCAGTTGAAAAGCAGCTCCTGTCTTGGAGTGGGATAGAACTGGGCTTTAGAGAGCACTTTTCTGTGAAAAGAGAGGTGAAAAAATGGTGAGTCTGTATCAAATATAAGCTTTGTCTCAAAACAAATAACTGAGAAAAGGAACAACCTCTCCTTGCTTTCACTGTTTCAGAATGAGACATCTCCAGGATGTTAATCACAGGTTCAGGTTTGAGGTAAAATAAGATAATAGGTCGTGACCAAAAGTTTGGCTTTGACTTAAACCCTAAGTATCTCTTTAAAATAGCTTAAAGTGCCATTATAGTATTTTTTTTCTCGTATTTGGGTTTGCAAAGGCCATCGAATCTCAGGCCATGGTGATGCAGCTCACAAATGTTGTTCCAGGAAAATCCATGACAAGTGAAGTTTGAACCAGATGCATTTCCAAGTGATGGTAAAAGATTGAGTTTTAGGAAGGTGCCTTTTCCCTTGTCCTCATTAGAGGGAAGAGTAGAATTTAGGCAGAGAAATCCCAGGGTGGTTTGGGCTGGAATGAGACGAGCTTTGAGGTCATCTCTGCCAAGGGCAGGGGCACCCTTAACTAGCCCAGGTTGCTCAGCCAGACCTGGAAGCTCCCCCCAAGTGTGTCCCCATGGCAGCACACCCCGTTGCTAAGGCGGAGCAGCTCCATTATATTTTTAAAGTGAGTTCTGGGCTGTCCCTGCTGAGATCCCAGGGAGGGCTGAGGCTGCAGCAGCGCCACGTGGGAGTCACCCTTTCTCAGTGTCAGTGATGACTGGGTTCAAAACACAAGGATTTGCAGAGCTGGGTGAACCTACAGCTCATGGGAGGCTGGGAAGTGCCAGGAACACCACATGTGCCCCAGTATTGGCAGCCCAGCAGCAGGGGAAGTGCAGCTGAAGGCAGAGTGAATCCCATGTCTATCCCCTGCATTTACTCGGAGCTCAACTTCTCCCCTGTTGAATTTCCCCCAAGGGCTGACAGATCCCATCATTCCCAAAAAACCCACCCACCAACCCACCTCGGGCCCTGCTGCTGAATGGGGAGAGATCCCTGCTGAGGAATATTGACAAGGAACCAAACAACCCCAACCACGAGAAACATCTCCCCAAAGTGCAGCTGCAAGAAGTATTTTTGCTGGGAGCAGTTGTGGCTCTTAATGACTGCCGAGCCCTGAGCACTTTTAACTCACCTAATCCTTTTTCCTACAGCAGCACCATCTTGGAAGAATCAACCAGGGACCGTGAACATATTTTCCTACTACTTACATTCTTGCCATGTATTAATGGTACCAGTGGAAATGCACAGGGAGTGGGACTACAAAAACAGCTTCCTTATGGTTCAGATCCTCCAGAGGGAGGTTTCCATAGGGACCCAAACATTTGGACACTTACCCAGGGGCTGAAATTAGATTGGGATTTCCGCAAGAGCCTCTGAGGGTTAAGATGGTTTGGGGGTCCTAATTATTTTGGGTCCCATGTAATTCCCAGCCTTAAAAAGGAAAGGAGAGGCTCCATGTGCTCACTTAACAGAGAAGCCTGGATTCATCCCACTCTGGTTTCAACTGCTCTTGGAGGTGACTAAAAGTCATTTCTCCAGACACTGAATAAAGGAAGAGACACATTTCCTCAGATTACTAATTTTTTTTTTTTTTTTAAGAGCCGAAGTGTGACTAAAAACTGTAATTTTCAGGACTGAGGGAGCAGCTTCCCAAGAGCCACAGTGGTACCTCAGCCCTCTGATTCTGCTTGGAACTGCTGATAAAGTTTAATGAATTTACTGTAACAGTAGACTGGACAAAGGACTTAAATAGTTATTCTAAGTGATGCAAATAAATAGATATTATAAGGAATGACCACCCAAATAAAGGGAAAACAATCTAGCCGAGGGAGAATCACTGGGACATGTGATTTTAGTACCTTTAACTCTGGGACTGGCATTGAAAAGCAGCCTGCAGAGACCCAGAGAAGTACAGGAGGTGCTAAATACGTAACCCAATATTTTGTAAAAGTTTTCTCACATTTTTCTCCTTTCTCGTGTTTAGGTTTAGGTTTTGGCTTTGCCCAAACCAAGCTAATTCTAGAGCAAAGCCAGAGCTGGGAGATGAGTGTGCAGGCAGGGCTGGAGAGAATTCCAGGTTGGGTTTTACGTCAAAAGGGGGTGCAAAAAACTTAATGGTGAAACCAGAGTGACTTCATGTCTCTGTCCCCAGCCAAGGCACAGTCTACTCATATTCCATCTGTATAATATTCCAAGTGCAAAGGCACCACAAACACAGTGAAGGATCCATTGCTTTGTCTGCCAACCAGCCTAATATCTCTCCTAAGTTGATTCATTCAACACTTGCTTAATGAAAAGGTTTTCAGTTTTCCTGTTTTACTGCCACGTTGTTCCCCAGCCAATTCCTTTGGACACGACTGGTAGGAAGGGATGAGGCTTCCCAAAGGCATCACATGCAGCCTCAGGTTCAGTTGTGATGGATTTCACTGGCATGAAACGATCAGAAGAGCACAGGAGGAGAACAAAAGGACATATATTGCTTGAATTCACCCAGCACTCGGTGATAACTTTGTTATTTATGAGTAATAAATCGCCAGCCATTTAAATACACGTATCTTTAACAAACACCTGTGCAACCCACCAACAGGTGGGGAGAGGGAGAGCTCATTTCTAGTTGCCCAGGCACAGCAAATCAGGTGGTTTATCATTTTGTTCTGTTGAATTTGTCCATCCCCACCTGGATAAACAGTGCTCACCTGTTCCCAGCTCCACCCAGGCAGAGTCCTCCAGCCCTGCCCATCCTCCTGCAGCCACTCATCTGCCACCTCCTCAGGGTTCCTCTTTTAATTTCTGTATTTAATGCAGGTGAAAAAGGACTTCAGGGTGCCCCCATGTTTTGGTGTGACCCTCCCCTTGGCACATCCCTTGGGAAGAGGGAGGTGCAGCACATCGTACTCCCTGTGTGAGAAGAGCTCTGGGAAGTGCCAGCTGGGAGACTGGACTTTGTTCCTAAATGTTACAGGGACAAAAGGGTCAAAATGGGCTCTGGAAAGTGGTGGGAGCTCCTCAGCACTCAGTTCCTGGGGGTGCTGGGAGGTATGTTCTCATTTTAGGGCACTGCTGTCCTGCTGTCACAACACCCATCTGGTGCTCAGGACTGGACACTTCCAGCCACTGCCTGGCACAGGTTTGGGTGCTTCTAACCCACCTAGAGCCCCAAACACGCTGAAGAGGTGTTGGGGGAAGCAAACCAGCACCCAACACCGCGGCCCCCACATCTCTTGTGTGGCTCTGACCCTTATGACCAGTTGTTGCTGTTCTTACAAACTTCTAACTCAAGTCCTGGGCTCTGGTGGGACGTGGTGTAGATTCACTGGACCCCCCCAGGGCTGTGCTGTGAGTTGTAACTCTGCTCTGAGGCCTGGGCACGGCTCAGGAGGGACAGTGGGGTCAGTGCTGGGCGGGAGTGAAGCTGAGAATCAGGCCCAGAGAGATGCTGCTGTGACTGATCCCTGCAAAACAAAATCAAACAAACAGCTTAAAGGCTCTGAGCTCTGATCCAGGATCAAATCCCACCGTCCCCTGGAGCTTTCTCCTCTTGGCTTCCTGTCTGTTGTAGCTCCTCATTAGCCACAGAGGTGTAAAGCACCTTTAGGTCCCCAAATGTCACCCGCGAGCACAGTGACCTCCTTGGAGTGGCACAAAGGAGTCTTGTAAAAAGCAAAGAGGCTGTTTAAGAAGCCACTGTGTGTCTTCAGCTGCAGTAAGAGATCAAGGTTAGATGAGTATTAATCAAGCTCTTTGCCAGAGCAGCACTGAACTGTAGATACTCCACAGTCCTAAGGTAAAAAAATACATATATATATATATATATATATGTATGTGCACTTGAAGACACAGTAGTTGGCTACAGGGATGGATGGAAAATGCCTGCAGATCAAGGGTTAAAGGGCAGCTGATGCTGTATGGAAAACTTTTCAAATATCCTATTTATAACAGTTCTGTCAGAGGTCGCATTTTTTTGTGTTTTACTTCCCTGGGTGTATTTTTATGCATAAAGATATTTTGTCACTTTATACCTGCTGAGGGACTGGTCTCGAAAATAAAGGGGTTTGGATGTTCAGGGTCATTCAGGATTGGGATGAACCTTCCTCCTTTTTTTGGGGTGCAGGGGTTGCCTGTCCTGTGTGCTCACCTGCTGGAGATGGTTTGGGCTGTTGGTGCAGTAAAGTGCAAGAGCTCATTTTAACCAGGGATTGTGCAGCCCTGTGAAAGACAGTTATAGCTCTTCTCTACCTGATGTTAGATTCTAAAATGCTGCTGGAAGGTCACTCCCACCTTACCTGTGGGGTTTTTTTTCCCCTCTCAGTGCCAGGGAATGGCAGAGGGAGATTTATCCACATGGTTTTTCAACTGTGGAAATAGACTGTGGACCCTGAAACAAGCTGAGCTCAAATAATTACATGCCTGGGAAAGGCCAGCATTTGTCACAGTGATAAATACAAGGGAAAGAGCCCCAAATAATCTCTGCAAAAACTTGGAGCACAGAAATTGTGATCGAGTGTTGTCTTCCTGCCTGGCTGTTGGGAGATTCATTGGATTGTCCAACAGAAACGTTGTTTTACTGGGACAAACCTCGTGGCATCCCCCCATCTGAGACAAACAATAAGCATGGAGAGCCCCTGGGTAATCTGCAGCTGATCCAGGTATTTCAGGTGTCACCTTTTCCCAGGGAAGTGGTTCCCACAGGGGGTTCCTGAAGGTCTCGCTGACTGTCCGTGCGCTGCTTTCCAGACTCTCCACCACCTCCCTTTGCTGCTCCATAAACAATCCTCTGCTCCACACACCCTCGGGAATCCCACAGCCCCTTCCCCCCTGAGCAGGCAGAGCTGTGCCCAGGCACTAACATGGCTCTTTCCTGTGTGCAGATTGCAGTGTCTGAGCCTTGTGTTTCAGTCTGAATCACAAGGTGGTTTGGGCTGGAAGATTGTCTCATTCCACCCCCTGCCACAGGCAGGGACACCTCCCACTAGTCCAGGTTGCTCCAAACCCCCTCCAACCTGGCCTTGGACACTTCCAGGGCTGGGGCAGCCACAGCTTCTCTGATCAAAGTGGGATTTGAACGATTGCAGTGGATTTGACTTTGTTAAATGTTGAGGAACCCCGAATTTTTCCAACTTTAAATTGTTTTAGTCTTGCTTTCCTTTTTCTTCTCCTCCTTTCGAGACACAGGAAAAAGAAAAAGTACAAAATGTGACTGTGTTTTACTCTAAAACCAAAATTCCTTTGGAGCTTGTCAAGCCCAACAAAGGGCTACTATTAATTGAAGGAGCGATTACAACACCCAGCTGCAAGCAGTTAAAAGCATCTCTCGAAGCTGAGGCCATGATTAATTTAGGAGACTTTGGGGAGCCTCGAGTGTGCCCAGCATGAGCTCCCAGTTCCCCCTGCAGACCTTCACGTGGCTCTGCTTGCTGGGGCACGACTGCAATTTGTGCGGGGTTTGCATTTTTCCCTTCTCCGAGCTCTCCTTTGAACATCCCCTCCTTGTGATCTGTCCTCTGACACGTTCTGCCCCTTGGCCCAGCCCTGGGCACTAACCCCTGACACCTCCTTGTCACAGAGGTGAGGGGGTTTCCCCCCAGCCCGAGGGGTTTTGCTGATAATTTAATTCGTTATTGATTCAGTGAAACATCCAGGAACTTTGATTTGGGGAAGATAAGAGACCCCCGTGGCTGAAACTCAGGAGGAAAGTCACAAAAAACCTTGTTCAGCATCAAAGAGAGTGATCAGAGAAGGGAGCAAGAGAATTTAGGGCAATGCCAGAGACCTTCCTGAGATCTTTTACCGTGGAGAAGTTATGGTTGGTCCCTGGAGGTGCAAGAAAACATGACCTCAGTGTGAGAGCAGCTCCAGAGAGGCAACAAAAAATTGGGGTTTACCTCAGCCAATATTCACCTGCAGACAGACAAAAAATAAATAAATAAAACAGCATAATAAAAAAAACCCACAGACATTTCAGACTAAATGAGACAAATGTCATCAGTGGAACTGCTTGATATTTCCAGGGAAGCACAGTTAGGTTGGCTGCAGCTGGAACAAGCACAGTACAACGCGTTAACTGTGATTTATATTCCAGTTTCATAAGTTTGAAAGAGGTTCCGTGTCCCGGCTGGTTGTTACATCAGTGACTGAACCCAGTCCCAACCTCTCCCCGAGTTAAACAGGCCTGGAGACAAACACAGACTTCCAAGGGAACGCTGCAGAGCTGGGAAGCAGTGGTCCTTTCCTGCCGAGCTGTTTTGGTTTGAACAGGTCAGGAAGGAGAGATTTCCTGCTGTAACATTTCCCAGTGAGGGCAGGGGGGGGTTAACCCCAACTCTTAACAGAGTGTCAATAATTTTGATGTTGTTCGGCTGATCAGCCTGCGAAGATCCGAAGGCCGACGGGGCTTTGGTTGTCTGATTTTTGAAGCCCGAAGGGAAAGGAAAGGGGAGATGGGAGAGCATCCCTGAGGCTGGACATTGATACCTGAGCTGGCACGTGGTCAGCAAAAGCCTGGAAATTTGGGGGGTGACAGGGATTCTCTGCTGAATCTGCCGAACCAAACCCCTCGAGCTGCTCTTGAAAGGGAGAGTGATGGCTCTGAGCAGCCCCCAGACAGGACATTTGGAATTTGATTAGGAATTTGATTGACGTACCTCTATTTATATTTATAGCATCGGGGCTTTTTTTTGGTGTGTGCTTAGTTTGGGATTTGTTTGGGGTTTTTTTTTAATTGCCTAAAAGAGTTTAGAACAGAAGTGTAAAGCAATGCCTCAGGAAAAGAAGAGCTGTCAGCAGGGGAACAGTGCCAGGAAAATAATGAAAGGATATACTGGGGAGCTGGAGAGACAGGGAGATGCAGGATGCCTGTCACCTCCCTTTCTCTTCCATCTTATTTTCTGAGTTTCAAGTATTTAGATTAAAGAGTTCTGCAGCATCATCCCGTGCTAATGCAAGAGACCACAAGTCCATGACAATAAAACAGGAACATTTAATGCAATTCCAATCCCTGACAGTTCCTTAATGCTGCTTATCCTGCCTTTCCTTTCAAGATTTAGTCATCCTAGATTTCCTTCCAAACGTGAATGAGGTGGCTTAAATCAGACCGTAAATTATGCTTCCAGTTATTATGTGCTTGCTAATCAGGATGGCAATGAAAAGTTGGTTGTCAACCAGGGCTCTTTCCCACAATATCCAGGAAAGTATCAGGATTAGGCAGTTTAACAACAAAAGGAAACCGGATTGCACCTTGAGGAAGAAAGAAACAACCTGCTAGCCAGGAAGAATAGAGGAACACAGATTTCTTTTTTTTTTGCCAAATAAGCTTTAAAAAAAATAAATATACTAATAATTAAGAGGGCCTGCGAGTGAAGCTGGTGAGGACAGAACTGCGATGCTTCCTGTTAGTAAATACAAAGAATAGGCTCTAACAGGGCTCCAGGGGAAAGCAATAGCTTGGGAATAGCCTTGGGAAGAAAGACAAACATACGCAGAGGATGCAAAAACAGTGTGAAAAGTGATTCATGGGGACTTGATGCTATTCCTGATTGTTCGGGCTTCATTGTGTTGCAGCGTTCCTCCGACGGGGAACAAAGGGGGCTGATTTCAAAGCGGTTTGAATGGCAGGGCTGGGGCCAGGCGGGGCTGTGGGGAACAGGGAACACCTGCGGGAGCCAGGGAGATTTCCCGGGATGGCCGAGGCAAGTCCCGATAAAACACTGCGGCGGGAGGCGCAGAGGGATGACTGTGCTGAACAGCCCCGGGGACGAGACGTGTGCGGACTCCCAGCCACGGGATTAAGGGGCTGCAGCAGCTGGAGACCCGTCAGTGAAGGGCCACTCCGGTCCTGGCTTGGCTGGAATTTTGCTCCTATCGCCGCAGACTCGGAATTCTTTAGATGTGTTTTACGGGTCTCCCAAGCTGAAGGTGCCAGGAGCTCCCCAGGCCGGATTAAAGCTCTCTGCTCCCTTCCAAAGAGGAGCAGCTCCGTGTCCAGGGAAACAGCTCCTCGTGCGGTGCAGAGCCAGAGTGGAGACCGGCTCGGTGTGAGCGTGGCTGGGGTTTGGTGGGATCCCTGCCTCTGGATCTCACCTCCCGCCTTTTATCGTGAAACCCCAGGTCTGATCTCATGTCTTTCGAGTTCCTGGACTCCTCAGCCATGTCCATTCTCAGGCTACACTGAACCTGCACTGTCCACCACGACCTGTGTAAAAAAGACCACAGAATTCATTCCTGCAACAACCTGGAAGTTCTCCAGGAGATATTGGGAAAATCTGTCTGGGTGGAGTTAATTTGAGACTTACAAAAATCTGTGAGCTCAGAACCTATTTATTTAGTGCTTGTGGTGTTGTCCAGGCAGGAGGGAAAAGGGAAGGGTTTTGTGATCATTAGTTGAGATTTTGATCATTAACCCCCATAACAAATTTAAACAATGTATTTTACAGATCAGACCTTTCCTACTTTTCTACCTGTGTTGCCAATTGACCTCTCTGACCTGACTAGCAGAAAAAATCAGGAGAGCACATACAGCCAATAAATATCTGAGATTAAAGGCGTGTGTTTAATATTTAGTCATCTCGAGCATAAATGGATATCCAGATAGAATTAATTACATGCAACATTTTGGAAGCTCTCAGTGATTTGGAAGGTCGTGTTTGCTCATTTTTAGGAAAGCAAAGGACCTTCTTGGCAAGAAATCTGTAAGGAAAGGCACATGCCAACAGCTGAGGGAAAGTTCTCGGGGTGGGAGGGAAGAGCTTCAGGATTGTACCCCAGAGGACAATCTTCTCTGCTTTGTCTGCTCTGATTACACATGATTCAACTAATGAAGTTTCTGCTCTTGGGAAAAAAATCCGAGGTTTCATGTTGCTCGTGGCTTGGGCCGTCCTTTGAAGTGGGGAGTGAGGAATGTTCATCACTCATATTTTATTAGCGTTCCCTGGACTTTCAACATTTACATTTGAAAGCGTGAAAAGAAAAACACTGGGAAGTTGTTTTCAGGAATAAGGCCATGGAGACACGTGTGCATTTATAACCCACATACAGTTGTTGCTCCTGCCTGGAGATTTTAAAATTAAATTGAGGCAACCAAGTGAAAACCAACTCAAGCACAGCATGATCCCCACCTTTGCAGCTGCTTCTGAAGCTTGTTAGGAAATCCAGCAGGTCACAAAAGGTGTCCTCTCTCACCCACAAGGCTTGCATCCATTTTCAAGCCTCAGTTGAAATAATGGATGGAAAAAAAACGTGGCTGGACCAACGTCCACCAAGGGGATACAAGGACCAGCCCTCTTCTCTCCATCCAGTGTGGGTGGGTTCCCAAAAGGGCATTTCAACCAACCAATTTCCCAGTATTGACAGGTTGAGGGCTTGGTTTATGAACATCAATGACCTCTGCCTCAGGTGTCAGTGCAGCCTGGGACAGGCTTGGAAGCTCAGAAGGTTGGAGGGATCCACGAGCAGGAACGTCACAACCCAGAACGAGTCCCCAGCCTCAGCTGTGGCTGCAACAATTAAAATAAACTCTGGCCACCTTCATTTTAAGGATGATTTCTTCCCTTTCATTGCCTTGTGCTCCAGCTCTTGGCACTGGAACCAGATTGGGGGAAGCTGTGGCTGATCAGCTTCTTTCCAGCCCGGACACTGAGAAACAGCTTTGTTGCTTGTTTCTAAACAGTTAATCTTGCCAGAGCTTTTATTTCTCTTGTACAGAGTCTCTTTTGACCCCTCTGGTTTCTTTCTGTGCTCCTACTCTTATGAGTGGCACGTTGTTATATCTTCCCTTGCCTCACACTCAGCTGCCTCTAGGCCAGGAACCCTTCACACAGCTTCGAGGTGGCAGGGCTGACCTCTGCACAATTAACTCAGCTCCAAAGGTCCCTTTGCTTTGGAGAAGGCAGGAATGATGAACACCTCGAAAAAGAAAATCAGTCGTAGGAATGGGAGGAGAGGCACCGAGCAAGAGAAGCAGCTCTTGAGCAGCCCTGGCTTACAGAAAAGGCTTGTTGATGTGTCAAGAATTGGTAATCGCAATTTCAAGTTGGAATCTCAATGCTTAATTTTTTAAAAAAGCACTAAAACCACAAAAAAAAAAAATAAAAATCCCAGTTTCTTTCTTGCCCAATACAGTTGGACTCGGGGTCTTTTCCAACTGAAACAATTCCTGGGAGAAGAATCAGCCTGTTTTGGCCCCGATATGGCTGGTTACACATCCCTACTTCAACCACCAGAAAGAGCCAAGTGTTTATGGCCTTCAGCAGAGCACAAGCCCAGCTTTATGACCTGTGGAAAGCTCGAGCCACAACGATGCATCGGGTCACCCAAAACCACAGAGCAGAGGGAGCAGCAGGGCCAGAGCAGCACAGTCCCCTTGGCCTCCCAGGTTGGCTCCAGTCAGAGACACGTGGAGACATCCTGCTGGGTCAGGGCTCGAGCGAGAAGGTTCAGTTTGCTCCGTGGTCTGACGACACACCAGCAAACCAGGAGCACCCCAGGCAGAGGCAGCTGAGCTGGGCCAGTGCTGGTGCCGAGGTTAAAAATGAGAATCCTTGCGCAAAAGGCGGTTCGTGGGAGAGGGATGAGTCGGGTCGGGGCTGAGAGCTGAGAAGAGTGGGAAATGCTCCCTGGTGCTCCTGCAACCGTCAGTCCCTCACTCACCCACGGTGTGACCCCCCTGGAGCAGGAGCTGGGCAGTCTCAGGGCAGGGCTGAGCACTGTCGTGGGACAGCCTGGACTTGCTGCACTCCGGGTGCCTGACGTTGGGGTTCTCTGGGGGGGTCTGTGACACCCTTTAGGTTTCATCAGCTCAGGCAGAGTTCTTGAAATAGTTTGGGGGAGCAGGTTGTGAGAAAATGTCCTTTGATAAAAAATTTTCAGGATGGAACTTCTCCTTAAAACTAGAAAGAGGGCAAGCCCACAATCTGCGGTGACACCACTTACATGGGGTGCAGAAGCAAGGTGGAAGAAAGAGCTATGGATCATCTGTATTCCAGGTGATTACCTCAATGCCCAGGCTGCTCCTCAGTCCCTGCTTTGCTCTCTGCCCTTTCCCTTCACGGGAAGAAGCTTTAACTTCATTTTATTGCAGGAAAGCTGCTTTGTCAAAGTTTGGAGAAGTCTCATGGCAGAGGAAAAGCGTTTCCTGGGCAAACCTGACAATGTAAGGAAAGCAAACCCCATTTGCTTTTTAGGGCAGGTGCCATCTGTGCTCCTGTAGCAGATGATACAGGTTTGGGGGCAGCTGAGGTGAAGGGAAGCCTTTATCTGAACTGATGGTTCAGTTCTGGAGGTTCCTTCTGCAGAGGTTGAAAATGTTGAAAGCAGGAATTTCTTCCTTTGTGTCAGGTCTTAAATCAGTGAGGAAAATACTCAAGCTCAGAGATAAAAGGGTCAAATACAGCATTTCACAACAGGTCTTGGCTGAAACAAAATGAAGACATTCTCACCTTGGCCACGTCCATCTTCCCACTTGGAGATGGACTTTTTTTTTTTTTGTCTCTTTTGAGCCACAGTGTGAACTTTCCCGGGATGGGATGCTGGAGTATTTTGAATGGTAGCTGTTGCTGTGCTGCCTAAAACGAGCTGTGCAAGAATAGCCTGCTCCCCAAAATATAAGTGGTCTTTGAGTTCCAAGTCCTATAAAAGCTCTCTTGCCCATGGAGCACATGCCAGATGGAAAGTGCCCCTCTGATTTCCTCCAAAAAGGCGTGCAGCTGTTCCTGCTTCCCCCATTTTTTTCCCCCCTAATGAAATTTTTAGACCTCACCTGTTGACACAGGCATTAGAGGGTTGGGGTTTGTGTGTGTGTGTGTATGTAGGGGCTTGGGTTTTTTTTTTTTTTCATCCCTTGTTCTCCTAAAGGAAAGTGACTCGAGATGTTTTGGAGAAATGACACGGGGCAGAAGCTGTGAAAATACCTTTGACATACTTTTAAGGGTGGGAAATTTCAGATCCTGACAAGCCTTTGTGCCCACAATACAGTGGCTGGCTGGAAAGAAGCTTTGTTTATGGCTTGCTTTATTTTGTGAGACAGGAGCTGGAAACTTCCCAAGTCTTGGGGGGGAATACCGAGCATTGAGCCTGGCCAGAAATAGAGCCACAGCTTAGGACACACTGAAACAAATGGAAGACAAAGTGATGACCCAGATCCAAGTTATTAAGGGTAAATACATATTGACAAGATTGGGGATTAGGTGGAAGGTACTTACACAGCGAAGGAACCGTCTACACTGTGTGCCAAGGGAAGTTTAGACTGCAATCTGGGGCTTCCTCGGGGCAGCTGATTTTTCATTAAACAGAAGATAACCAGCTCTAAAGAAAACAAACGAACAAACAAGCAAACAAAACAAACCCCTCCTGCTTTCATTTCTCCCAGCACCTGCTGTGCTGCGAACTCGACGTGACCGGGGCACCAAAGCACCAGGGTGAAGCTGGCAGGGCATGTCTGGCTGCCCCAGGCAGGGCTGGTGCCACGTAAGGATGTGGCTCGTGGAGATGTCACATGTGTGTCCCTTGCAGGAGCTTTTGTTCCTCGGTTCACCTTGGAGGGCCCCTCCCTCTGTGCCTCGCAGCCCTGTCTGCTCACAGGCTTAGCAGAGCCTTCCGTGTCTGGGGATGCTATTAAGAGCGACCCAGGAAAGAGGGAAAATAGAGGTTCCTAAAATAGGGGTTGAAGGAGGACAAAAGATTTTCATTAACAGTTTTAAGTACGTGAGCACGGACGTGGATGCGGCGATAAGAAAATCAGGGGTGAGGAAGCAGGTGGAAAACGATTCTGAGGGGAGATAATTGTGCTGAGCTAATCTGTCCCATCTCTTGGCTGAATGAAGGGACTGAGCCTTCAGCAAATCACATTCCTCAGTTTAGCCGCTGTTGGCTGCCCGTTGTTTCCTTTTTAACGCTTGCACAGACCCGCAGGTGAAAGGAGACGTGTGATGCCACACGAGCCGGGCAGGAGCTCTGCTTGCCCACCCCACACCTGGAAGAGGAGGTGGGCATTTATCGGGATATCAGCACAGATCGCTGGCACGGCACGTGGCTCATAAACCAGATGTCAACAACCCCCTGACTCCAGCAACTGTCAAGCAAACCCTCATTTCCCTGCGCAAATTCCCTGCGTGGGAATATCTGTGAGGGGGCTCCGAATGTACATTATTTGCTCGGGTCAAGCCTCGTTGTTTGGAAACAGTGTCAGATTAGGAGACCTCAGCCCTTTCTCGGTTGGATTAGCTGACAATATCCCGGGTCAAGAAGCGTGTTGTCTCTCTGAAAGCCTCCTGACATTGTTAGGGCTATATTTAAGGCTGTTTAAATGCTTAAGTGTGCAGACAGATCCTTAGGTGCTCCTGAAAATCCCACCAGAACTGGTGTGCAGAGATCTCCATGTTTTTGTTTGGTGGGTCTGGAGAGATGATATGAGCAAGGAAAAATCATGCAAGCCTAATTCTGCTCCAGTTTTTAGCAACGCAGAAAGACTAAAGATTATTTGTTCTGGAGCAGAAACAGAACGTTTAAGCAAAGTGAAAAATCTTCTTTCAGACTGAAGTGATGCTTCATTTGCGCTTCAGCATTTTTTAATGGGGAGATTCAGTTTTAGTAACGTTGAAATAAAACTTGAGACTTTTCTGAAGTGAAAAATTGGCTAGAAATGAATCTCAAACATATTTTATTGCTATACTCTGCCTTTTTTTCCAGACAGTTTCTTTCTTAGAACAATAGAACAGTTCGGGTTGGTAGGGAACTTAAAGCCCATCTCATTTCCCTGCCAGGGGCAGGGACACCTTCTACTAGCCCGGGTTGCTCCAAGCCCCGTCCAACCTGGCCTTGGACACTTCCAGGGATGGGGGAGCCACAACTTGATGCAGCCCAGGACATGGGAGGCCCCACCTGCCTCCCTGTGCTGGGAGCAGTTCCCTGACAGCTCTGCTCCTTCACACGGATTGCCCTTCGCTGCTGTTTCCTTGCACTTCTTCTTCGTTCACCAAATATCCTTCAGAACTTGGCCCATGACTTTTAAGCTCTTTAGACTTTGAATTGCTGGACAGATACAGCTCGGGGGCATCTGGCCTTTGAACTGTGCTTTACGAGCTGTCCCCCCAGGGTTTGCAAGTCTCTCCGTGCCCAGGGATGGAGTGTGGAGTGCTCTGGAGGCTGCAGCACGAAGGGACCCGCAGCTATTTTCATACCCTAACAGAGGGTATTTTCACAGCAGAGTGAGCAGGAAGTTATTGTTGCAGCTTACCTTGAATAGACAAAGGGGAAATCACCAGCAATCCCAGCACAAGCTCCTGCTCCTCCAACATCCAACCATGGCAGGAGCTTCTGGGGCTTAAAACAAACACGCAGGTCCGCTCTATTGTTCCACGGTTTTCTATAGCCCTTGCTTGTTTAAAACTGATCTGGAAAGGCTGCTAGCCCAGAGCCAGGCTTTGTGTCCCCCCGTGTGTGTGAGCTCAAACTTGATCCCATTCAAGTTGGGAGGATAAAAAAAAAAAAGAAAAATCCATCATTTTTTTCGTACTCGGGGGGAGGGGTTGTTGTTGTTGTTGTTCCAGTTTTGAGTCAGCTTCCTGTGTTTACTTTCCAGCCTGTCCTGGTGCTGTGCTCACTGCTGGTGTTTACTGCCTTTAACAGCTGCAGAGCTGCAGGAAGGTCTCACCAGCTCTTCCTGTGCGTCTCCGAAGGGTGCCCTGATATCCCGGGAAAACACACGGGGTTCAGGCAGGGATTAGAAACCTCCTGCTCCCCCTCTCCCTGCTGGTCCTGATTAAATCCATAAAAGCACATTGTAAATAGTGGGTCCAGCAGCTTCCTGGAAAAGGACTCAAAGTCCTTCCAGGCAGCACCTGACACAGACACCTGAAATATTCTCACCCATCAGGGTTTATTGTGTCCGACATCTGCTCAGTAACTGGTGCTTTCAGCACTGGGGTATCCTCTGCTAAAGTGAATTATGAAGGGGTATCCCTGACACACTCCACACATCCCTTTGGGAGAACCAGCAGAATCTGCCTCATGTGGACTCATTCACTGATGCATTTTTCATTCCTTTCTGTAAAAATGGAGCTGCTCTCACAGGGTCTCCCAGGCAGAGTGGCACCGAGCGTGGGACACTGCTGTGACACACACAAAAGGAAAGGGGTATTTTGCCTGCAAGACGCCGCTCCCAAGTGCTGACAGGAGCCCCAAAGGAATGGTGTGTGGAATCATCAAGTCATAGAATGGGCTGGGTCGGAAGGGACCTTTAAACACCCTCTAGTCCAACCCACCTGCAGTGAGCAGGGACATCTTCCACCAGACCAGGTTGCTCAAAATCCCACCCAACCTGGCCTTGAATGTTCCCAGTGATGGGGCACCCACAACCTCTCTGGACAACCCGTGCCAGTGTTCACCACCAGCCCAGTGAAAAGCTCTTCCTTATATCTAATCAACCCTCCTCCAGTTTAAAGCCACTGCCCTCCACACAGCCCAGCACCTTTCCACCTGTACTGACTCCTTGATCAGGATGACAAGGTGGGTGCTGACGGTGCCACACACCAAAACCCGTCCCAAAAAAGGCACTTATTTCCTGTGCTGCTCTGGCTGAGCAGAAGTTCTGCCAGTCTGGGTTATTTAAAGGATGTAAAGCAACTCTGAGCCCTATTATAAAAGCAGCAAGGAAAAAAAAAAAAAAGGCAAAAGAGCAGTTTGCATTGTCTCTGCTCTTTTGCTGGGGAAGCAGCACCACCTACCACCCACTCCCACCCTCCAGCTGACAGCCAGGGAGGGGGGTATTAACTTCTTGGCAAAGCTGGGGGCTGATATTACCATACTTGGCTCACATCCTCCTGCCTGCTCTTTCTTTCCCGTTAAAATTGCTCTCTCTCAAACGTAAGCAAACTCCTTTAGCAGTTCTGAAAGTGGGGAGCAAAAGCACTTCCAGAAAAATGGATCCCAAAATGTAGACTAGGTTTATATTTCCATCCTTTTCCGTGGTGTCAGCATAGCCAAAGGGATAACCTGCTCCATTTCACTTTGACCTGGTGTTGGAATGCTCCGACCAGCGCAGCTTATTCCAATTTGTAAAAGCAAAATAAGAGATGGTGGGATTGCTGGGGATGGTCCTGTGCAGGGATCAGACTCAGCGATCCCTGTGGGCTCCTTGCAGCTCAGGATATTGCATGATTGTGTTATTCTGTATCAGTGTAAAGGACTTTTATCACTTTTCTGTGGCTGAGGGGAAGAGCCACACTCATCCCCTGCACGTCGTGCTCACAAAGCTCTGAGCCTTGAGAGGCCTGAAGCGTTAGAGCACCACGTGTCACTTAAACACCCCTAAGTGCCATTGAAGTCTTTATTTTCCCAGCCTCCCTGTGTTTGCTGGAGGGTGTGAACAACCAGCAGCAGCAGCGTTAAAGCACTGCCTCTGTAGAAGACTTGAGAGATGAGTGTCATCAAACAAAACCAGGAAAGAGGGAGAGGAAGGGCAGCCTTGTGAAGGACAGGAAGGTGGACATTAAAAACAAGGAAGGCATGAGAAGGATGGACACATCAGACTGAAATAGCACACGTGAGAAAAGGCTCCCAGCAGCAACCGTGGGCCGTCTGACACGGGAGATGGGGCAGCAGGAAGGGGGTGGAAAAGGGGCACCAGAACCTTCACTGGTCCCCTGTCAGACCTGGCTGAAAAGGGAAACAATGGAAATGTTTCCCTCTCAAAACTTCACAGTTAATTCGCAGCAGAACTGAGATGGAAAAAAGGCACTGAGAAAGTTCTTGTCAGGCAGCAGGGCTGGTTCTCTCCTCCGCCTGCAGGTATTTGGGGGGCTGAGCTTCCTGTGCCTCCCAGGCTTTTCTTCTTCCATCGCTGACAGCAAGGAATTCAGAAAACACACAAGATGCCACATTAGTTAAGGGTTGGTTTTATCTTTTTGGCTGTGTTCTTGTTTCTTTTTTAACTGTTTCTTCAGAAGGGGCGAGGGAGGCGAGCCAGGTGACATAAAGAGCAAGACAAATGCCTTTGGTTCCTTATCAAAACCGCATAATGAAGTTATCTCCTTAGTACTGGAACATTGCAGGGCTGGACCCTGTGTGTGCTGGGCAGTTGTGCTTTGTAAGGAATTAAATAAACTGCTGATTGTGCAGGATGAAGTTAAAATGCAAAGTGCAGCCCAAGTATGTAGAAGGGAGAGAGAGATTTGGGTTTTTCTGAGCAGAAAACAAAAGGTGAATAACTCCACAGAAATCCTCTGAAGAGCCTACATTCACCCATTGAAAGATTTCTCTTCCCCTTTGAGATCTAGGTTGGGATTAATTTTAATGTTTCACGGAGCAATGGCATTCAGATTCTTTCTCCTTTTTAATAGCTTTGATTACTATTTTTTTTTTTAATCATTGACTCACAAATCCACCAGTCTGGGCCCACTGGCTCAGGACCATAGAAAACAATGGCTGAAATCCCATACAGGCTTTGGCCTGCACTCAATATCCAGTACATTCATTTATGCTAAATTTACTTCTGTTTTCAATATTTCCAGTGTGCCCTAACCCTTGTGACCTACAATCTGCTGTAAATCCCTTTTACTACTCACTGACATGTGACTTTATAAATCATACACGGGGCACTAAGATGATCCCATAACCAAACCCTGTATTTAGACTACAATTGAAAGGTCATAATTCTGGGCATGTTTAAAAGGCAGAGCTTGCAAGAGCAGTTAGCACATGATTCAATCTCTGACCTTAAAAGCAAAAGGAAACCGAGGTTCCTGCTCCCTCCCCGTTACTACGCACACATCATTTTATTTAAAACACTGCATTCAGCAGGGAGCTGAAGGAGTTTGAATTATTCATTCCCCAGAACCCACATCTTGGAAATATCTGGCACCAGCAAATGCTGCAGTGCTCTGAAATTCAGCGGAGTCTGAGGGTGTATGGATCCAGCTGCTCCCCAAAGCCTTTCCCAGAGGAAAATGCTTTCCTGGCATTTTCGTGCCAGGTTCTGCTCATTGGAAACCTCAGAGGTTTTGCTGTATCTTGCAAAGCTGAGGCTCTGTACCATCAGTCAGGGTTTTGTGACTGTTTTGTCTGACAGTGCTCGTCAAAGTGTCTTAGAGGTGTCTGGGGTAAAATGGGAGAATTCAGCTTCCCTTTGGAATCGGCGGAAAGGGCCGTGTTAGCTGCCCTAAAGTTTATTCTTGGGGTGTTTTTGGGAAGGGATCATTTTATTGTCTGTTCCTGAGGGATAAATTGGAAATGCCTGTTTATTTTGTGGACTTGAAAAGGACACTGGGAGAAGACTCAAGTGGAGAAACTTCCAATGCAGATGCTACAGCTGGGAGGATGAACCCACCTTTTATGCCTGAGGCACATCAGGGATCATGGAATCATACAGTGGTTTGGGTTGGAAGGGACCTTAAAGCTCATCTCCTTCCACCCCCTGCCATGGGCAGGGACACCTTCCACTAGCCCAGGTTGCTCCAAGCCCCGTCCAACCTGGCCTTGGACACTTTCAGGGATCCAGGGGCAGCCACAGCTTCTCTGGGCATATCTAATCTCACATATCCACTCTAAAGCTCCTCTCTGCCAGTGGGAAGCCATTCCCCTTGTCCTGTCACTACCTGCTCCTGCCAGCTGAACACTGGTGCTGAGCAGTGCCCACCAGCCTTGTGAAGGCACTGGCCCAGTGGTGCTGGGGTGATCACACCACGCCAGTGGCTTGGTTTTTGCAGGTCTGAACTTGCAGTTTCCCCCAGTCTGTGTTTTCCCCGCTCATCTCCTTGCTCACCCCATCATTCCCAACCAGCTGAGAGGCTCATCACCTGCAGAAATCAATTTGTTTTCAGTGCAGGAAGACAACATGTTGTGTGTGTGAGAAACTATTCCCGTGCAGACTCACCTGTGAGCAGAGACTGTGGGATTCTGAGAGTGAAAAATGCTGGGGCTGCTCTCCCCATCAACCACTCAGCAAGGCTCTTATTTACCACCTCCCTTACCTACTACCCCATAAAAATTCGACTTGCCTTTCACTCCTGCAGCTTTGGAAGCACTTCCATCCCCTCTGCAGGAGAAGCAGATTAGGATGTTGTAGGTAAATAAAAAGGGAACCCAAACCGGTCGCAAAAATAACGACTGCAAACCGAAACAGAAACACAAACCTCCAAAAATTCAGAGCTTTTCTCTTGGCAACTCCTGTAATAACAGACTACTGCTCCTAACATTGCATAACATGAGAGAACATTACTCACTGCACAGTGATGTAATGTGACATCTGGTATGTAGAAACCTCAGCTATACACTCAATATATGTTGCCTTGACTTGTTACGGTACTTACAAGATCCTCTGCGTGTGGAAAGTGTGTGTGGCAACCCAGCCAGAGCACAGCTCTCCTGGGGGCCTGCATGCCTGCTGCTGGCACAGCCTTTGGTTGCCTTTTCTTGCCCAATTTCATCCAATTTCCAGTTACAGTCCCTCTGCAGTTGCCTCTCTGCCAAAAGCCACAGCAGTGGGAGTTAGAGAAGGTGAACAGTAGCACGTCAGGTCAATGCTCTTTGCCACTTATTTGACCCCTTTTCATGTATGGGAACTGCAGAATGTAGAAATAATCCATATTTTCTTCGCCTCCATTATCATTTGTATGGATTAACACACTATTTTAAAGCGTATTTCAAAGATCTGAGAAACGCTTTACATGGAGTCCCTCACAGGGCACTGCCTGGCCACAGAACTTTCCCTGGTTGCTCGCCCTAAGAAGCACAAGGACAATGCTTATTCTGCGCCCTACAATCAAATTTCTTTTAAATTTAATTATAGTTATATAAAAATATGAAGAAGAGATGCTCTGAGGTCCAGATACACTTCGTGTCCTTCCTGGAAGTTTAGTATCCAGCCCACAGGCTGCTGATGGACAGACTCGTGGACAGGAGCTGGGGTCAAAGAGAAGACGTGATGGAAATACAGCTGGGACTTTCCAAAGTGTTCACACCGGGCTAAGCACTCCCACCAAAAGCACTGGGGCAGCACTGAAACCTGAGCTGGCTTGGCAGAAATGGGATCTCTGTCCTTGCAGCCCCCGCTCGCTGCCCTGTCCCTCCTGCTCCTCCATCCCTGGGACTGATTCCCCAATGAAACGTGAGCCAAGGATCTCCCACCTTCTATTTTTATTCCAGGCTTGGATCACTCTGAGTTTCCAGAAGGATTTACCTTCCAGGCTGTGTTACAAACACCTCTCGCACTCTCTTCTCACCTTTTCCCCTCTCGCCCAACTCATTTTTATCATCTCTCCTGCTCAGAGCGGGATCCTGTTTCTGTGTTGCCCCCACGTGCACATGCCTGGCCCAGCTCTTCCAGTCCTGCCATAGCCAGGAATTCCTGAGGGTCCCACTGACCTTTCACCTCCCCTGGTGTTTGCTGGTTTGTCTCTGGGGCACTGCTGGTAAAACAACACCTGGATGACAATTACACCACAGAAACTTCAACAAAACTTTGCCTTGGATATTTTTCCTGTCCCTCACCTCGAGATGGGGAGGAAGAGGAAAAAAAAAGGGCAGGGAAACAAAGCCCTGTTAAAATCCACTTGCACCCTTCTGCTTGTTTGTCCAAGTGCAACCTGAAAGGCAGAAACCCAATCAAAATCTGCTCCCATTCAGCCAAAAGCAGCGGGACAAAGTTATGGGATAGTAAGACTGGAATTAGAATCAGTGAATCCCAGAATGGTTTGTGTGTGAAGGGACCTTAAAGATCACCTGGTTCCACCCCCTGCCATGGGCAGGGACACCTTCCCCTAGCCCAGGTTGCTCCAACCTGGCCTTGGACACTTCCAGGGATGGGGCAGCCACAGCTTCTCTGGGCAACCTGTGCCAGGGCCTCCCCACCCTCACAGGGAGCAATTCCTTCCCAATATCCGATCTCAAACTACTCTCTCCTAGTTTAAAGCCATTAGTTCAGGTTTCAAAGGTCCTTCCAATCTGCCATAATTTCACCTGTGACAATTCTTCTGGTGTATCTGAAGGGAACATGTCCCAAATTTAAGCTGAGCAGTCGGCCTTTGTTGTCCTTTCCCACGCAGCCAGTTGCCAACAGCTGCTCCCAAAAACCCCAAGGCCTTGGCACTAAATTTAGTGGCCACCAGCCCTTAACCTTCACCAGTTTCTTGAAGAACTCAAGGCTTGTGTGGTTTTATTTTCACTAACGTTTTCATATTCATTCCTTCCCTTCTCTTTGGAGAGTACCTGGCAGTTCTAAAAAGATCATTTGTAAACATCACAAAAAAGCCATGTACATTTGGATATTCTTCAACACAAATGCAAAAATGAATTACTGCAGGTTGCAGGAGGCTTTCCTTTTCTTCTCAGAAATTAATTACCTGGAAATAAGAAACATCTTATTAGCATCTGTGTTAAGAAGCATCTTATTAATATCTGTGTTGGGTGATATGTCAACAAACCAGCTCCTTCTCCTGTCACTGATTATGGCACTGCTCGACGTGCTCTTCTGTAAATGTTAATTAATATGGATGCCTTATGTTCTTCCCAGTTATAAATAGCTCGAGTGGGTGGTGGGCCTTGGTTCTCCCTTGCCACACAACTTTTATGTGTGCAGAGTAAGCCTTTAGTGGGTGATTCAGAGGAAGAACCACAGAAGGTTGGTGAAGGGAGAGATAAACACAAACCAGCTCCTCCAAGTTGTAAAATGCCACATGGGTCACCTGCTCCATTCCCCTCCCTCTGGTGTTGCCTCCTGGAAATTAGTGCCTAATAAACTTCTTTAAAAAGGAATATTTCCAGGGATAGATCTCAGTGTTTATCCTCGTATTTGCTGCAGAAGGAAATCAATCAATCAATCAATCAATCAATCAATCAGGCAAGTGGAAAGTTCATAGCACTGCACATGAGGAGAGGGAGGGCTGAGCTGCACCAGTTTGCCAAGTCTTTCCTCTCTTTTGTTTGTTTTGTTTATTGGGGGTTTTTTTATTATTATCATCTTGTTTTTCCTTTAATTTAATTATTTGGAATTGTTCATTTTAATTATGAGCTTTCCCTGAGCGTGTACCAATATAATCCATGACCTTGGGACTTCGGGATCAGTTTACAGTTGGTGATGACAGAGACATCCAGTTCAGGGTATTTCCCAGAGTAAACTCATAAGGATTTAAACTGGAATTCATTCCATGCTCACGGGGTGGTGGTGGTGGTGGGGGGGGGTGTTTGTGTCTCTTCCATGCAGATCAATGTCAGTATATAATTCATTCTTTATTTCTGACTCACCTGTAAAGGAAAAGAGGATGAGATCAGCTGTCTTGCAGAGAAAAGGGACTGAATTTTCTTTATTTCATTTGCACTACTGAATAGACAGAAGATTAAGATTCTTTACTATCCATCTATTATTTCCATTGC
This sequence comes from Oxyruncus cristatus, assembly GCA_013399855.1. Lineage (NCBI taxonomy): Eukaryota > Metazoa > Chordata > Aves > Passeriformes > Cotingidae > Oxyruncus > Oxyruncus cristatus. The sequence continues at coordinate 924,210 of VXAY01004618.1, forward strand.
AAGTATCAAAGCAGCTGAGAATGAAGTGGTTGCTTTACATGCAGAAGAGAAACTGATAACAAAAAACAAGAAGAAATAATGGTTGCAGATACCCCATTGTGCCCTCCAGACATGGCCACTGTGATAAATAGGAAATATTTTGCCACTGAGGGCATTTTGAAGGAAAAACAATGATTTAAAACTTCACTCTAGAGCGTTTTCCCAGTTGTGACAAGGATGAACTGTCCAGCACTGTTGTACTTTGGGAACATCCCACACCCCACGTGTGCTCTGGTGTCCAGGGCTGAAGAGTTTTGCCAAGGCAAAGCTCCAGCAGGACTGGGGAACAGTGGGATGAGGCACAATCCCAGTGTCCACTGCCTCCAAAATAGCTGAAACTATGCCAGCAAACATTGGAGTTGTGAGAAAAATGACTTAATGCAGCCAAAATTAGTGAGAGGGTGAAGGGACGGCAGGTTAGAGAGAAGGAGAACTCTCACTGGCAGCCTTTGAACCTCAAATGATGCTCTAAGTCACTGTCTGAGGGCAAAGCAGGGCCAAGTTTAGCACTTTGCCTGAAGAAATCCAAGAGAAACGTCCTCTAGACACCCCTTTGAATTGCTGGATGAGCTCCCCAGAGGTGTTCCTGTGCTTTGTGGAGCTCCAGGAGAGCTGGGCACCCACCACAGAGGTCACAGAGAGGGGTGCAGGGCACGGAGCACGGGCTGGGAGGTACAAGAAAGGCGCTTGGAAACAAAGAGGGGAAGCAGGACTCCAGAGCTCTGACAGTCCCTTGGACTGGGGCTGGGAAGTCATACATAATCCTCTGGAAGACTGGCCTTCCAAAGGAGCCATTGTTCCAGCCCTGGCATGATTTGTGCCTGTGCTTACTATGGAGGAGTTTCTCTAACCCCTCGAGGTCACGGGGCTGGGATTTCACTGTCGTGAATTCTGCTGCTAAAGGGTGTTGAAATGCCAGGGGGGGAGAAGATGGCACAGCTGGTAGCACGTGGTCTCCAACCTCCCCACGTCTCTCCATACCTGCACTCTTGCCAAGGACTTGGGGAGATTTTTCTTCCTCAAAGCACAGATTGAGGCAAGTCACTGAAAGTGGAAACCGAACCAGCTCCTTGGGAAAGCATTTTTAAGGAATGCTGCCAACTAGTATCTACTGGCCCTTGCTTAGTAGGTGATTTTTTGACATGCACTGAGAGGGTGTTTTAATTAACACTTCAAGAAGAGCAGAGGGAAGAATGATTTCTCCACTTTTAAAAGGTCAGAAGGTGCTCAGACATCACAGAATTGGGTATTGAGGGAGAGCCTAAAGAGACAGAGAGACATGTCAAAACACTTAGATCCCACATCCCCTTAGAGTAGCTATTTTCTTTGTTATCATGTTAAATGGAGGGATCAGAGGAATTAATCTCCTGCTCAGACATGCTCCAGGGATAAGGCCGAGCTGGTGGCAGGTACTTCTCTCTCAGAGTGCCTCTGCCACATTTGGCCAAAGTGTTGAGGGTGCTTAAAATAAACAGTTGTGTGATTATCCTGTGACATGTGACCCCGTTGAAATCACCCCACAAATGGCTGTCATCACTTTTCACGGAGATGTGGCATTCCCAAGTGGGAAAGGTTAAGGAGGCTGCTCTCTGCCAGGCACAGTGCAGGGCATCTCACATCTTCTGTCAGGGAGGTGATAAAAGGGTAAAACTCGCAGTAGGAAAACCTTTCAAACTCCAGTTCTTGTGCTTCTTCTTAGCAGAGACCATCAGTCAGACTGAGCTTCGCTGAGAGCTCCCCAGTGCACTTCACCTGAAATGCTCAACTCAGCTTTTGCTCAAGCTGGGACCCCCAGATCAAACTGGGTTTATATGAAAGAGGTTGCTTTGCCACAGGGAAGCTCGTCCATTTTGCTGAACTTCCCTCGGAGCCTGCACATAAAGGAATAACCACTTTTACTGTGCACCAAAAATGCCTCACACCGAAGTCTGAACGTGCCTGCGCACAGGAGACCCCTCGTGTGTGCTCCCATGGGGTGGGCACTGCCTGGCCAAACAACACAACTAATGAACAAAAGTATGTAAAAATTAAATTCATGTGAAAAATAAGAACTCCCTTCATCCTGTTTCAGTGACCAAAAAAGGCGTAAGGAAGCTTTCTCAAATATAAAAATTTATTATTATATTTGATCTTGCACTGGATGCGAGATGGGAATTTTAACAAGGCAGTGCTATTAAGTGTGAATTTTTTGAAGAGTGCTTGTGGGAGATGCTGTAAGCCCACTGTGAGCAAAAATTGGGCCCAGCTCCCATATTCTTGCAAAGAACCTGCACACCTACAGGAGGGAATTTTTATGAAGCTGAATATGTGACAAGAGACTTGTGACAGCTCGAACGCTTTTCTAAGTGCTGAAAATAGATAATTTTCCAAATCTATTTCCCCATCCAACCTGGGAGGGCATGAAGGGCTCCCAAATAAAATGTGGATGTGCAGGTACCTGTGGCTGAAGGTGATTTAAAGGTTGGAAGACAGGAATAGAATGAGATTAACTGAGCCCTAATCCCACAGGTACCGTGGTGGCTTCACCTACGGAACGACTTTACATTTCTTCAGGGGAACGTTTTAAACCTGTCCTCCCAGTCCTAATGGATCCTCTTCTATCTCCTTTTCCACCTCATATCAGCATCAGTAACCATTTTAGTTGTGCCAGTTACGCTGCCCAAAGCAGAGCTGAGGAGGGATCCAGGAGGAGGAGAGCCAGCCTGGGGCTGTGAGTGTGGAGCTCACGGGACATACTCACATCCAGCTGAATCCCAGTGACTGGGTGGGGACCTAACCTGAAGAAGTGGCTGGAAACGTCTCAAAATGCCATCAGAATAGTAATACACCCTGGCTGGCCCATCAGAATATAAATTACTCCCACCTCTGGAGCGCCTTGTGGGTTTAGACTTAATGTATTCATCTTCCACGAGCAGTCAGAGCCCGGGGAGGGAGAGGAGCTGTAGAAGCACAAAATATCAGTGTTACAGTAAATTGCAGAATGGAAACCTGCTGTCAGTGCCATGGCAAAACAAATGGGAGCTGTGTGCTGCCTGCCTGCTGGGGGGCGAGAGCGGCACCGGGGCTGTGATCCACAGCCTCCTGGAAAATCCACATCTGCAGGATTCAACTCCACGGCTCTAAACAATCAGGCAGGGTGGAGGCTGCTTTGGAGCAGGCATAAATCTTTCTTCCCTCTGCTTGAATCTCACGCTGATAGGAGTGAGTTTTCTTATCGGCCGCTGATGGTAAGAAACAAGGGTCGAGATAAAGTTGTTTATTCCAGTCAGGTATTGGCATGATGTGAGAAAACACGCTGGGAGACCAGATGTTCAGGAGTTGGCCACTGCAGGCAATTGCTCAGGAGCAGGAAAAGCGGTTTTTTCTCCTTTTCCCTGGCCTTGCTTGGCCTGTTGTTGTTTCCTACGAGCACCTCGAGTTTTCCCTCCGTCGGTCGGCAAATCCGTCAGAGCAGAGCTCGGGTTCTCCTCTCCTGCACCGCCTGTTGCCAGGGAAGTTTTTGAAGGCCATCAACACCAAAAAGGAAAAATCCTCCTCAGGATGCAGGGGAACGTTCAGCTGAGGAAAATGAAGAGAATTTAAGCACGTTCTCAGCAATCCCTGTGGCCACACTGATAACCACCAGCGTCGAGTAGGACCAGTCTCACGCCGACAGCTCAGCTATCAGGGAACTTGTACCTCCTGTAATCAGGGAAATCACCTGGCATTTCCAATCCCCTGCACACCAGTTCACTGGGAACGGGCAATTAGATTTCTTTAAGTCCCTGTGAGTGGTTTCAGCAGAGTTGGCAGCGTGGGGTGGTGAAAACTTGCTCGTCTTCATTTTTCATTGAGAGATTCACAGAATAGGGCAGATTTTCTGGATGACTTTGTTCTTTTGGGGTTTGTTTGAGGCTTTTTTTCTTTTGCCAATTAATAATATTTCAGTAGAAGCTGGACGCAAGTAGAAGCAAAAACACAACATGAAATGTTCTTTGATCTTGATCAAATGTTTACTCTATTAATTAAAAAAAAAAAAACGGGCAGAGCTGCGCAGCCTCGTCTGTCTGCAGAGTGTTTGTAGTCTCCAAACGTAATAGGAGATAATCAAATGTCTACATGATCCTCTGTTTTAACCTTTTGATAAGGACTTTTTTCCAGCCTGGCTGTACCTGGGGCGGTCAGTCAGTGAGAGCAGAGAGGATCCTTCTGAGGGCAGCCCATTGTGCGCGGCACAAAAACCGGTCGCGAGCACTTCATTAAACCAATCTGAAATGAAAGCATTCAATCTTAATCCTGTCATCAGGGTTACCTAATTAAAGGAATGGGCAGATTTATGAAGCTGCTATTTTTAGCCAGGCCCAGCACACGCAGTGCCTTGGCCCCTCAGTGCAGTGGAAGTGATGTCAGTGGTGGCCAGAGCGAACATGAATTATGTTTACAATATCCCAGGAGAACTTTTGTATTTCTTGACTCCCACAGAAAACCATCGTCTTCAGCTTCAAATAGAAAAGCCCAGGCAGGGCTCCAAGTGATTTACACGAGCTGGAGCTGCAGCTTTATTTTTCTTTCGTGTTTCACCTCACAATATCTTTTCCTGATTCATTTTATTGCCGTAAAATCCTGGCCATTGGCAAGTCTGGCTTAAGGCAGTGGGACACATTTTCTTGGAACAAGTTTTAGGGGCTCCTATAAAGTCATCAGACACAACCCATGTTTGCAGCGCTGACAGAATTTGGTCAAATGGGATTAGGAACTGGAGAGTGCGTGTGCTGGGACACCTATAAATGTATAAAAAGTGAATTTAGATCACAACAGGTGGGGAATTTGTAGGAGAGAGTAGTCCCCTCTCAGCCCCTTGGCACTGTTGGCACCAACTCTGCGTCTGCCATGGCACTATTTTGAGAAACTTCCTCATAAACAACTTGTTGGTACAATGAACAATCTCAAGGAGAATCCATAAAACAACATCAGCCCCTTCCTTCCCCCCTCTGTTTGAAGTTCTCTGCTTTAGTGATGCTGCTGGGGGAGAAAGATCCAAGTCCCAAAATGCAGCTGTTCCTCAGCAAGTGATGGAAACAGGCTTGATTTCAAAAGGCAAAGAATCCCCCCAAAAATCAGACAAACCCAAACCCAAACCCAAAAGAAAGAAACCATTAATACAATTTACAGAGAACAAAGATGCAAGCTGCAAGTGCTTTCAGTTTTTTGTTCCTACCATGTATTGATGTAAACCTTTTAGCTTTATCCCTATATTTAGCATTGCAATAAATGTTCTGCATCCCCACGCTGCCATCAGTGCTCAGTCAAAAGCCTGATAGCTTAATTTATGACAGGTTTTCTTTCTAATGCCACTTGTTTTCATTCTCATGAATTATAGATCCAGCTCCATAGAGAGTGTTGGTGTCAGGGAAAAACTAATCACTTCTCTTCATGAAGAGAAAGAAGATGATCAAAAATGGCACTGCAACAAAGAACAAATTTATCGATTGGGGGGGGAAAAGGGATCCTTTGTGGATCTTGGCTCGCTCCAACTCTCAAATCCTCCGTCACATTCTGCCTTATTCATCCTGGGGGAAGGAATCTTTGGCTTGAACAGGAATTTGATTTCTAACAGCAGAGCAAAGAGCAGGATAAATTAACAACTCTCCCAGTACTTAGTGGGCCAGTTTTCTCTTGTCTGTCAGGGATGACCCTTCACTTTACTGTGATTTATCAAGACCTCTCCCAAATGAAGTATTTCTTTGTGAATTCTGAGCTGGAACCATCCACAGCCAGAGTTCAGCAGGTTTTATTATCAACCAGCATTTCACTGCTGTATCTCCCCTCCTCCTTTCAGGGGACCCCATTAGCAGGAATAACATTCCTTGCCTTGAATTCCTGCCCTCCTACAGTTGCTTACCTTGGTGGAAGTGGGCAGGTTTTTGCCCACTGTAAACCAGTGTTACCTGAGTCTTGCACCATAGTGGGGAAGAATAAAATACTGAAGCCATTTTTGCTCTTAAGTCTGGAGAACAAAAACTCTGCCAGCTATATCTGAAGGCCTTTGCTTGTCTTGTGTCTCCACACTTCCACAAGACCTTTCACTCCCTTCAAAACGAAATTTAGGAACAGCACGAGGCCCTTGTTGTACCACATGTGTTTGTCCTTCCCTCTCCCCTCACACAAGGAGTTTGGCCAAATGGTCCTTTTTTTCTCCTCTGCCTCCTACCTCCACATCCTCCTTTCCACATTAGCTGACAGTTCTGTCCACACTCTGGCAGTTTCTTCTGCAAAATCTTCATTCCAGGAGGAAGGAATGCAAAGGCCAGATAGCCAAACATAGCTTTGCAAATGCTTTAAGCTCCTTTTCCTCTTGTCAAACCATCCTAAAATAAATGTATTCTGCACCTATAGCCTGAAAAAGAAGTTTTACAAGGCAATGCTTTCATGAAAAAATATAAATCCCAGTGGAGGTAAGAATGCAAACAATAAAGTTGTGTGTACAGCTGGAGAGCAGAGCTATGAAGGTCTGGCTGATGTGACCAAGATACTATTTTCTAATTGTTTCCTCATACAGAAACCATCCTCTTCATCAAAGCCTGAGCAGCTTACAGGGATATAGTTTATCCCAGTGCCTGCTTCTGACATGAGTAACTTTGCCAGACTGACCTCCTGCCTAAATCCCCTCAACGTGGGCTGGAAAGTTTTGCATTTTTTTCTTGCTATTTAATTCTGTTCTGCCACTATTAGGGCAGTGGAATTATCCCCAGCGAATGACCAAAAAAGTGAAATGAAGAGGAGGGGGAGAAAAATAGGGAAGGAAAGCAGCTTGAAAACTAAAATAGTAAAAAATAAAATGCCAACTAATGCTGAAGAATGACATTTTGTGCTGTAACTCATAAAATGCAGGAGGGCAGAGTAGACTTTTGTCCAGGGGCTCTCACAATACATAGACACGCACAGAGCCACGGAGGGAGTGAGTGGTGGGGAAGGTGGGGTGAAGAAGCCAGTTGGGATAAATATGCAGGTTCCTCCAAGTGCAGGGGAACCCAGCAATGCCACCACTGCTCCCACCCCATGGTTTGTCCTGGAGGGCACCTGTTGATGGTCCCAGAACAAACAAACAAAGCAATCTCACCCAGAGTTCTCCATGAGACTCCTTCATCCAGCGTTGTCGAGCACGAGTGTGCACCAGCCTACACCGTGTCCCTGGAAAGGGTAAACGGATGAGGAATGGGGTGAATTTCATTCTGGATATCCCTTTTTTTTTGTTAGTGCTGCACAGCACCCAAGCAGCACCAGCACACTGAGCAAGAGTGCCTCAAATTGCTCTCCGTGGACCGACGGGGTTCTTTATTTCCTCCTCAGCAGTAAATCCCGTGAGGCTGCTCCTGTTTCTGGGGGAAACAGCACTTGTCGAGGGCACTCTGTCTGCTCCAGAGGGGTGGGTGGTTGATCTTTGCAAGGGATGTGTTGGGACTGGTGTAGACACTTCGGGGGGTGCCACGTGAGCCTGCCAGGAGCTGATGGAGAGCCCCGGAGCTGCTGCAGCTCATTTCTCCCCAACACATGCCCATGACACCGATCTGCTGCCATAAATCTCTTGGGACACTGGACAGTGGCAAATACCGACCAATCCCTGATGCTCCAAATGGAATTTTTCAGAGGAGGAAATGCTCTGAGGTTCCACCAGGAAGGAAAACAGCCTAAAAAACGTATTTCTGGCAGGGGCAGAAGCATTGGGTGCAGCAAAGCCTTGCAAAGCCTGGTTCATGTAAGACCAAAGCTGTGCTCAAGGGCAGCCCCTGGGGCTTGGAGCAACAGCCCCTTCCCAGCTGGCTGGGAAACCACCTCCAGGAGCACAGAGCTCACCTCTCACTGCCCCAGGGACCTCAGCTGGGCCCATGGCACCTTCTCAGCCTGGACCCAGCCACGTCCACCCTCCAGCTCTGTCGGAGGAGCCGCCTGTCTCCAGTTTGGCAGCAAGAGCCTCCAGGAGACAATGGATGGCTGGGGAACAAAGGAGCCGACAGTGTCACGGAGATTATTGGAAGAGGAGCTGATATTTGAGATGAGCTACAATTTAGTTATGATTGTTTAAAATTCCTTCTATGTCTTTGCTGTATTTTCTCCTCTGGTTCTCCACCACCACCCGTGTTCCTCAGGCTTTCAAATCGCTGCACTGGGAAGAGCTTGGCAGCAGAGGCTGCCTGGGAATCGCCAGTGCTGGAAGCCCTCAGCTCCTCAGAAGCCCATCATGAATCCAGGCATGGTTCCACTGGAAACCAGCCTTTGATTCACCAAAAGCCTGACGCAGCCAAGAGACATCAGATGAAACCGTTTTGGGTTCTGCGGAAAAATAATGACTTCCAAAAATATTCAAACCAGCTCTAACCACTGCATCTTCAACAGTGATGAGCTGCTACCTCTTAATCAACCCCAAGAATAGCTAGATTAGATATTTTACTCCATTTTGAACACATTATGGTAGCCTGAAACAAATACTTGTGGGTGGCTGAATTAGTCTTTACAAATGTAAGAACTAATTTGGGTTAATTGTCAGTTAATCAGCTCGGAAAATGAAGCTCAGGCATTTCCCAAGAAGTGCATCAACAAAACCAGAAAGACCAGACACTTGTGATGTTTTTAAGGTAATACAATAATAAAATTTAGCAGGCTGTTCTTTGCACATCATCAAGAGAATGGCACGAGGAGAGAGATTCAATGTCCCCAGTTTCTACTGGGAAGCAAAACCTTAATTATTTGCTGTCCTTTGAGCTGGAACTCTTGGGAATATCAGTTTATGATATTACTGATAGCTGTAATACCAGATATGGGTGTGACTAAATGGAAGGAGTGAAAAACAGGCAGAGTGAAGAAGATTTTCAGGATTATTTTCAGAAAAGAAAACTGATACCCAGCTCCAGTTTGACGGGCACTTCCATGGGCCTGGAGACTGCTGTCTTGAATTCTGCCCTCTCTTACAGAAGCAATAACATTTACACTGCTCATGAAAAGCACCTCGTTAACGACCCCATGGCATGTTCCACAAGGCTCCACTCAGCACTGCTGGTGCACTGAGCAACCCTCACCACCTTCTGCCTCCCCAGATCTGTGTTTCCAGTAGAGAGGGTGATTTCCTCCCTGTCAGGTGTGACTGGTGGTTGTGTTTAACAAATTCACCCTTCCACACCAGAAGCTGCCTGCGTTTGGGTGGGAGGCTGTAGCTGAAATTCCGTGGTTCTGTGGATTAAGTGGCTGCCTTCCACTGGAAGCACTGGGAGCTTTCAAGGAATTTTTAAGAGATGGTAGTTTTTAAGATATGGCTTAATCAGATTGTAAAATGATTTATCACAGAATCATAGAATGGCCTGGGCTGGAAGAGACCTTAAAGATCATCTCACTCCAACCCCCCTGCCATGGGCAGGGACACCTTCCACCAGCCCAGGTTGCTCCAAGCCCCGTCCAACCTGGCCTTGGACACTTCCAGGGATCCAGGAGCAGCCACAGCTTTTCTGGGCAACCTGTGCCAGAGCCTCCACACCCTCCCAGGGGAGAATTCCTTCCCAATATCCAATCTAAACCCACTCCCTGGCAGTGGGAAGCCATTCCCCTGTCCTCTCCCTCCCAACCCTTGTAAACAGTCTCTCTCCATCTTTCTTGTAGCTCCTTCAGGTCCTGCAAGGATACAATTAGGTCACGCCAAAGCTTCTCTTCTCCAGGCTGATCAATCCCACTTCCCTCAGCCCTTCCTCCCAGCAGAGCAGCTCCATCCCTCTGACCACCTCGGTGACCCTCCTCTGGGCTCGCTCCAACAGCTCCATGTCCTTCCCGTGCTGGGAACCCCAGAGCTGAAGGCAGCACTGCAGGTGGGGGCTGAGCAGAGCAGTGAAATCCACAACGAATTTCAGCCCATTTTTGTGACCTTGCCCACCAAATAACTAAGATTAACTTCCTGAGTGCATTACCCACCCCCCCTGCCATGCCCTCTTGCTATGTCTCCATCTGCTCAGTCCTTGAAGCTGAGCTTTGGCCTGGCACGTGTGGTATGCTTTGTACGGGGTGGTACCTCTAATCCCGGCCCTCTCCGAATCCCCCTTGGCCCTGGTTTGTGCAATGCTCTGCTGATGTGGAAAAGAATGAATGCACAGCTCACACAAAGGCAGAGCAGGACTCCTGCGTCAGGAATGCGCTGGCAGGAATCCGCCGGACGCGGATTTAACTCACAGCCACCAGAACGGGCACAAGGTGGGAAGGGCTGTCCCCCTGGCAGCGCCCAGGAATGCCACCAGCACCCCGGACAATGCCCACTGCAGATCTCTGTGTCCCACGTGTGGATCCACGCAAAGCACGGACCTTTAATGGCTGTGACACACAGGTTTTGACCACCCCCCTTTCCGTCCCTGCAGAAGCCTCTCCCACCCCCCCCCCGTTTCACGAATGAATTCATAACATGAATTATTGCCTGGGGCTGAAATGGTTGTGATCACACCGCCTCCGGTCTTGTCTTTCCAAGGGGTCCTTCCCCACTTTTTATACGTCCTAAGAGTATCAGGCAGGGCTGACATCCCCAGCTCAATCCCTGTTGGCCACAACAGTGACACTCCCAATGTTTCATGGAACCTTAAAAAACCCCACTAGAGTTACCTATTTTGGAGTTTATGGAAATAATAGAGGCAGAGTTAGTGCTGGGTTCAGCCTGAGAGGAGAGGCAACAACAAGTCAGAAAACAAAATTGAGTGTCTCTGTCCTCTGCCTTGCACTGCCTGGAGAGTCCAACTTCCAGCAGATTTTCCTTTGGTTTTTCCAGAACCCGCTGGAGATTTTTTTAATTTGTTTTCTTAAAATATTCAAAATAATCAGTCCCTCTTCAGATGCAGGAAGGATAATGTTTCAGCCCCTGCTAGACCCCAGCCAGCAGGGCCGTGGTGAGCCCAGTTATTCTCCATATTCCGGTCTATGGGAAGGCTCTTTTTTTGGGGATCCGCCGAGACTAAATTTGATGTTGCTTTGTGTTTTTACTGTGGGAACGCACAGGCCATGAATCAATGGAACTGCAGTCTGGCTTTATGAGCTCCTGGGGAGCCTGAAATGCTTTTGTCTCCGTGATCAAACCCCTTTTCTTTGTCAGCAAAGCAGCTGAATTGCTGGAGACTGTATCGTGTTCAAACAGTGCTGTGCAGGAAGCAAGGGGAGGAGCAGTGGGAATATAATCCCACCTGCAAGCAGATGTCATCCCGGACTACTTGTCAATTGAATCAGCCAAAAACAAGTGTCTTTACAAGGAAGGAAGATCCAGTTATTATGTGGTTAGTAAGAAAATGGGCTGGGTTTTGTTTGGATTGGGTTCATGTAGATTTTAGAGCTCAAAGCCAACAGTGTTGACCATATGGCAAATCAGTGCTGTTTCTGGGGTGCTTAAGCAGTGTCATTGGTTCAAAGAAACTCCACAGCACACCAAGTAATTACCTGTGCTGGTGCAGCTGGAGTGAAAATAGGTGACCAAACAAGAACAGGAACTTGGGCAATGAGTGTCTGGCTTTATCCATCACTGTGGAGGGCTTGGTCAGGTGTCACTGAAGTTGTCCGTGCCTTTTTTTCCTCTAAAAGCAGGGTGATACCACTGACCTCAGACCATGTGAACTCATAAATCCCTGTGGGTCAAGTGCTTTACCACATTCCGTGGGGGGACACTGCAGTGCCCAGTGATGATGGTGCTGTTGGGGCTCCCCTGCTTTGCCATCTTTTGTCCCCGTAGGCCAAGAAGCAGAGATGAAAAGGAATATTAACTCAGAATCATGGAATCTTTGCTATGTGCAGCCAGGAGCTCGGTGACTATTTCATGGGCCACTCACTTAAGAGCTGGACTCGATGATCCCAACTCAGAATATTCTGGGACTCAGTAACTATTTTACTGGTGTTGGTCAATATTTCACATCATGTGTATCCATTCAAATCATCATGATTACAGAACACAAAGAGCATTTTGGACAGAGCCAGGCAGGCATCCACAGCTTTTTTTCCCCTCCAGTCTCTAGCTGGATCAGGTTTTGGAGCACCTTTGAGCATGAACCACTGGGTAGGGCAGCATCTGCCACCCTGAGAGCCCTTGTTAGTTCTCATGTCTGAAAGACCAGGATCTTCTGTTCCCCACATCACTGAGGTACCTTGGCTCTGCTTTCACACAGTTTTATTAATTTCCGAATCTCTTTGATCCAGCAGTACCCTTGGAGGGAGATGATTAGCTCGGTGCCAACCTTGTATTTGGCACTGTGTGGTGGATAAAATACAACCTCTGCCCTCTAAGATCCCAATTAAAGCTCCAGCCCTGGAGGATGCTGAGTGCCCTGGGAGATTCCTGTTTTCTCTCTGTTCCTTCAGCTCAAATGTTGAAAAAAACATCACATTTCATAAGATGAGGCCCCCCAAGAAGTTTCTCTAAAAACACATAAAAAATTCAGTTTTATCAAGCATGTTGCCTACAAACGATGAAAGCGGGAGAAAATGTGACAAACTTGCCTTACATTTGCAAAATCAATGGATATCAGAGCTGATGGAGAGTTTTAAAACATTCCCTGGGTTTTACATTGCTCTCGGTATCCTGAATGAAATCTCCACCATATGCATGATTGCTGTTAGAAATGTGAGTTTTTAAGTTTCACCAAAAAAAACTAAAGTACAAAAAAAGCACAGCAACAGTGAGCATTACATGGTTTTCTCTGGCTTTTTATACTGGGGTTTCTCCTTTGTGTGGGGGAACCCAGTCAGACTATTTCAATCTGACCAGTGTTGGTTGTAACCCCTTTCCCCAACCACGAGGAATTTCCATGGACCACATGGATGTGCCCATGGTCTGTTCTGCACATCCCACCCCAGGTTGTGCCCTGGCTGGGCACAAGGGCCAGGTATTTTTATCTCTTGATCCTTACCCAGCTGGTGGAGGGAACTCACCCGGGCGGCGGAAATGACTCAGGAAATACATTGCAAATCTGTTCCATCCTGGCCGTGTTCCAGGGAGAACCACGGCTGTCCTGGCCAGCGGGAACGGGTGGAAATCCACACAGGGACATTCCTCACATTCCGGGGCACGTGCTGCTCACCGGGGGAAAAAAAAAAAAAAACCACCCAAAAACTTTCCACTGCCAACAGGCACCAAAAGACTTTCCCTCTCTGACTGTCCCAGTGCCACCGGAACTACTGGGAATATTGGGGTACCAGCGGGACAAGCCCGTGCTCAGGGAGAAGTTGGTTTTCTCTCAGCTGGCTTAATACATTGAATAATTCCAAGAAAGCAGAGGGGTTGTGTTCATGGCCCTAAACTGTTCCCTGGACACTCAGCCCAAGGGCTCAGCCAGCCCAGTGCCCTGTCCCAGGGCCAGTGTGGGAGCGTGGGACAGGTCAAGGTGGTCACTGAGCTCTGTTCTCCAGCCCCCAGCAATGATCATGTCAGGTGCTTGCCAGAGCCACTGCCAGGACTGTTTCATCTTAAAATATTAATAAAGGCAGAGCTGCTTCTCCACGGCTGGTGAACAGCAGCAGGTGGATTGTACCGGGTGACTCGACTGTGACTTGGAGGCTGCAAGGCTGCCCAGGAAGGGCTTTGTGCTTTAATTGCTGAGGACAGCTTTAATTGCCCTCCTCAGCCACTCCGTGGGGGTGGCAGAGGAGGCAGAGCCTGAGCCCACAGCGAGTGCACTGTAAGGATGAGCAGCAGCAGAGACAGGTTGCAGCAAGGGAAATTCTGGTTAGGTACAAGGGACAAGAATCCACCATGAGGATGTGAAAGCCCCATCCCTAAACACATTCCATGAGCTGAGTGTCTGAGCATCACAGTCTGACTTTGAAGCTCACTCTGCTTCAAGCAGAGGGTTCCTTCCATCTAGAATTGTGCTTTGACCCTATGAATCCACACCCACGAGCTGTGACTTCACAAAGCTAGAACCTTGCTGTATTCCCTAACTTTCCCTAACTTTCCCTAACTCCAGAGGCACCTTCCAAAAAGAGCAGTTTCTTTTGTGTCAGTCTGTGCATCCTGAATGAATGTGCTGCCCACTTTATTATTGATCTCCTCTGTGACTTCAATCCCTGCTCCCTGATTTAATGGAATCATTTTGTTGTTACCTGTCACCAGAACATGTCACCAATCCTTCTCTGGAATTCCCACTGCATTTGTATTCATAGAGTCCCATGGCTGTGCCTCCCTCACCCCCGTGTTAACTACATGACATTTATTATATTGCACTTTGTTTCATGCTCTGTGTGTAACCTGCAGGTGCAGAAAGGGTTGTTAAAACACTATTTTTTTTTTTTTTTAATCAATGAAAACAGAGAAACAAGGTCACATTCCCTCATGTGACTACAAATTCATTCACTGTCTCCGAGGGGATGGAAAGAGACTGTCACAGGAAAAACGTTTTTAATCAGTGATTTCTGTCGTAAAAAGTTCCATATAGTGATATTATCTGCTTTCTCTTGTCCTAAATAACTAAACAAATTGTTTTTTCTGGGAGTTTCATCAGCTTCTCTGAGTCCCCTCTATCACACTCGAGCAGCTGATGCCAAACTGCCAATGTCTGTTGGGGGACTGGTGATGTTGCAACCAAAATTTTTTGGCTTAAATGTATTTCTGGCTTATATATCTTTGCCTTTGGGTTATCTGTGGAAGTGGGGTAGTGATCAGGGTGAGACCCTGAGCCGTGTGCGTTGGTTTGGCACAGCAGCAGTGGTGAAATGAAACGCTGCTGGGAGGGCAGAGCAGACCTTGCTGAGCCCACACGGGGCCGGAGGGCTGGTGGGCCTCTCGCAACTCCCACAATTGTCCTTTGGTTCAAACCAGGGGCAGAAGGAGCCAACACTTGAGATGACTGGTTTGAAAATCGGGCAGCTGGAGGGAGCAGTAAACAAGTGCACAAGACTCCCCAAACTCAGGCCACCGGTCTGGGAGCTCATCCCTGACAGCGCCTTCACACACCAAAAGGACCATAAACCCCCCCCCAGCCCTCCTTCTCACGGGTCCTTGGCACCAGTGGCCTGGCCTGGCTGATGAGGAGCAGTGGCATTTCTCATGCCTTCACCCACCCCTGGCATAAAAGCCAGCATCCCGTCATTTGGACTTCGTGCCCGTCTGATGCCCCGTTCCCAGCCTTGGCAGCACTCCCAGAGTCCCTCCCTGTGTGTGTGAGAGGAGTGTTGCAGCCTCTGCTCCGCAGATGCAGAATGGAGACATGAAGGGATGGGTTTCCAAAAATGCTCAGCGTGCTCTGAAGGGACAGCTCTTAGATGGACAGCCAGCTTTCTTCTTCCTCTTCTTCTTTTTTTTTCTCTTCTTCTTCTTTTTAATGCTGAGCACTCAGCAGTTCTCAGCAGTCGCATCTTTTAGATGCTTAAATGGGCCTTGGACTTTTATTTTAAGAAAAATAAAAGTGGCTGTTAAATGACTTGCCCGAGCTCACACAGGGTGTCTGTGGCAGAGCCAGCAATCAAGCCCAGATCTCCTGAGTCTCAGGCCAGCCTTAACCACAAGGCCATTCTTCCTCTCACAAAGATGATCCCCATCCCATAGGAAAAATATTCTAACAGGATTAAAAAAAAAAAAAAATAATCCTATAAAAATACTTAAACCTGAACAAATATGTAATAATTGCTATTCAGAATCCATGCAGGGTCTAATTAATTCCATATCCCGTAACCTTAATTTAAAACAATCCCAATATTATTTTTAGGTTTTGGATGGGGATTTATTGCTTCTATCAGCAGCATGTTTGGCACCCAATGCCATACAGAACTCTGTGTGTTTCATCAAAGCTCTGGCAAGACCCTCTGATTTCTGGACAGCTGCTGGAGGCTCACAGGGAAGGAGGACCAGCAGCTCCATTTCCCTTCCGCGGGGCTTCAGAGTAAAAATCACCCCTGTTGCTCGTGCTCCTGTTACTGCACCTTTAGAAAGCAGGGTGGCTGTGTTACTGACAATGTAAGCAAGTCCTTTCTGATTTGGACTCCGAGCCCCGCTCTGGGATTAAGCTTTAATTCCGGAGATACAAGTTATGTAATAAAGCAGAATATGAGTCCCCAGGCAGCGCTCTGACCTTCCAGCCCGGCAGGGCTGTGCTCACAAACACAGTGCTCTCATCTCCTCAGGTACAATTGCATTTTGCCTCTTGATTTCTGCTTCGAGGGGTGTGATGTGCCAGAGTTTGCAGAAGTTGAGTCAAGCTGTAGGTGTTGTTTTCACATGTGAGACAGCAAGTGATGTTCTTCTCTTCAGAGCAATTGAAAATAAAGGCACGTGGCAACGCATATCTTCTGATTTTTCTCCCTCTTTCTTTTTTTTTTTTCATTGTTTCATGCTTCTGTAATTCCAGGATCTGCTAGAGGAACTAACCACAATAATACCATTTTTTTTTTTTACAAGATTTCTAACTTCGTTTTGGTCAGGGACAAGAAACTCAAATATTTCTGGTAAACTAGAACAATGCGGCCTCTGCGAGCTGAGCTTGAAGGCTGAGCCCTGAGGAACTGCAAAGCATCCATTTGTCCTCGTTTCCAAAAACCTTCCCTCTTTCTCTATATAAATGGGTTAAAACCAACAGCAGGGAAGAGTGAAGGCATCAAAATAACTCAGAGCAATGGCAAAGCCAGGATGTTTCTCAGGTTCTTCCCCTGTGCCTTGGTGCCTGCCAGACCAGTGTCTCCTTTTTCATCACCCCACGAATGACAAACACTCCCCTCCAGCCCTCAATCTGTGCTGGCCCTGAGCCTCCAGAGCAGATGTGGGCAGTGTTATAAAAGTAGTGAGTAAATAGGGATGGCAAAGGCCAGCCTGGGCAGGAGGGGAAGGGGAACCCTGATAATGACAATTCCTCTCCTGGGTTGATTCTGTGTCCTTCAGAGGATGCAAATCCCCTGAACTCGCTGTGATGTTGTTAAATGACAGTGGTCAGCGCTTAACTTCCCATATCCCCCCTCTCAGAAAATCCTTTTGCCTCTGAGTGTTGAAACTTCATGTTCTTGCAGACTCAAGAAGCCAGTCCGGGACAGAAAACCCTTTTGCTGCGTTATATAAAGACATGCCTTGCCTTTTTGGAAGTGTTTTCCTGCCTGGTCAGTGGTGTTCTGTGACCCTGAGAGAGAGACTGTGCCCAGTGGTAAAAAATCTCTGATAAAACCCCCCTGACTTGGTATCCCTTGTGTTCAGGCCAGCACTGCTCACAATCACCCTCACTAGTGAGGGTGAGCAGACCCTGACCCCAAACCCACTCTTAGGCAGGTGATCAAAACTCCACACGTGCTTTCAGGGTGCGCTAAAAACAAACTGACACCTGCAATTGGCCACTGAGTGAGGGTTGTGCTCTGCCCCTGAGAGTTTGTCACATGAAGACAAAACAAGCCCTGTGAAAACAGAAGCTGTTGCCTGTCAGTGCCTCTTTATCTTGTTATGATATATATGTCCAGCCGTGCCTCCCTCTGCAAACCACCGGGGCTGGAAGCATCCGTCGTCCTATCAGTTCAGCTGGATTAATTATGCTCAATCAAAATGTTTCAAAACAGGACAGAAATGTCTGCAGCAGCTAATCCCGACCATTGGGGTTGTCAGGACATTGGCATTTTACACTTCAGTTCAATTACAAGACAAATCTGCTAATGGGACATAATCTTTCAGAGTAAACAAGGAAGCAAAACACTAATATTCTGGCAATTGATTTATGCAGGGTAAATGGTGCAGAGTAAAAGCTTCAGGAAGCCTCAGGAGTGAGAACAGCCCTAAGCTTGTCTAGTGCTGCTTTTTCCTTCCCTTCTTCCACAGAAAGAAAAATCATTATGGGAAGCCTGTTTTGAACTGATCCCCATCCAGGAGTCAGCGCTTGGCCAGGAGGACACTCTGCACCCGGTGGGGTCATCTCCCCTCCCTTCTCTCCTTCTCCCTTCTCCCAGCCATGGGGATTAGAAAGGAAACAAGGGAATCATACAAGCCTTTGCTCCAAAGGGTGAGATTCCAGGGGTTTATGTCCCTGCCCTGCAGATGGGGAGGCTGGAGAGACGTGGGGCAGCTCAGCGGTACTTGGCAGTGAGCGAACACGGGGCTGGGGGTGCTGGTGAGAGACCCCCACAGGGCTGGGGGTGCTGGTGAGAGACCCCCACGGGGCTGGGGGTGCTGACAAGAGTCCTCCTTGGGACTGGGGGTGCTGATGAGGGACCCCCAGCTCTCCCCTTCAATCCCACCCCCCCACCTCAGCTCTCTGCCAGAGTCACCCGCGGAGGCCCCTGAAGCGAGCGCTCTGCAGGGGGAGTCAGTTGTGAGCTCAGAGCGTTTCTTTGACTCAACAAACCTTTAAAGGTTTAATTAAAGCGATTTCCAGTGATGGAGTTGCCTTCCCACACAAGCTCCAGCTTCCCAGGAGTCCTGGCTGTGTAACTCCTGTGTCATCCCATGCACACGCAGTATCCACGCACTCACACATCACTCTCCCCACTGGCCCTGGCTCATTTTTAGAACAGAAACAAGAGAAATAAATGTGAATCCTTTGCAGCCCCTGCCCATCAGGAGGTTACTTACAGCACCAGAGCACTGTAACCCTGCCTGGCCACCAATACCCCCCAACAGCCATTTGGACATCATGTTTTCATTAAGCATTCATAGCAAACCAACTGCAATTAAAGATTTATAAAGCCTATTGCATTACAGCACAAGCCAGAGCAAGAACCGACCCTCAGGTCAACTTTCCTTTCCCTTTTTTTCTGTTTTCTGAGGACAATAACACTCTGGAATCAGTTATCAGTGGAAAGTGCATGTGCTGCTTCTTCGTGTGTTTGTCCAAGCGATTTTGGTTTTGATGGAAGGATTTTGTTTGGGACATTGTATTTACTGAAGGAGGAAGGGCCTGAAAATTAGACTGCACCATAAACTGCAAGTCAATTTAAGACCTCCCAAAGCTAGTTTTCACCCTGACTCAGCCCTTTCAGCAGGAGCAGCACATTCTTCACCACGTGCCAGACACAAATGTGCTTCAGGGAACTCACCTGAGCTCCCAGGGGAAGGTGGTGAACCAGCTGAACCCTGGTTTCCCAAGACCTGACCTCCTGCCCAAACTCCTGCACCCCCCATGGCTCCCATGGCACAGCTGGAGGCCAAAGGTGCTGCTGGCTTCCCTTCAAACATTCACCTGAAGTGATTTCAGGGCTTGTTTTGTTGTGGAGGAACAAACACCTCAACCCAGCAACGGTGGTTGAACTTGTTCATCCACCTCCATCTCTGATTAGCAGATTTCACTGGAAAGGGTGTTGAAAGTGGGGGGAGTGAGCTATGGAAGCCTGAAGTTTTCCGGTGGAACGGTGGCACTGGAAGGATCCAAAAGGACACTGCAGCGACTGGGCACATCCAGACTCTCACAGCGCACTTGGAACTGAAGTCATGTGGAAATGCTCTTTCTCAGAGTACCCCTGGGACTGGCTTTTTCCCAAGGACTTTGGGACTTACGAGCTGCTTTAAGGAAAACAGCGTTTGCCCTTTCTGCCCCGAGCTGGCCCGTGCCAGCCGGACCCAGGCCAGCTCCAACTCCGCCCCGCTGGAATGAGGAGGGAGGGATTTATCCGTTTGTTTACTGAGACTTCACCAACAGTTATGCTGCAGATTCCCAACATGGCACCTCCAAATTCCTATTCAGTCATCGAGGAAGCGGGCAGACCTCAGAACACCTCAACACTTCACCGCCCCCAGAGAAGTCAACGCTCCAGTGTAACCACGCTCTGGCTCAGAGAGACGCCACCGCCACTTCACAGGCGTATTTTTTTCCTAATTTTGAAGTTCTGGAGGGTTTTTTCCACCTCTCTGGAAGACACCTGCACACAAAGGCTGCGCAGCACCCCCACCAGTGCTCCTGCTCTCCGAGGGTGGTTGATTGTTTCCGGAGCGGTGACAGAAATGTGGGGGTCACGGCCGGAGCTTTTCCACGTGTTTGATGAGCTTCTGCCCGGCTGGCACAAAGTTCTGGCTCTCCCCCCCGACAGGCCCCAGGGGGGTTGTGGAGGGTGGGCTTTGCTGGAGCAGGAGGGGCGGTGGGAGCTGGCACAAGGCTCTTGGCTTCGTGGGAAAGTGCTCCTGTGCATCTCGTGCAAAGCAGCTGCCCCCTCCCCGGGATTATTAAACCCTCTGTGCCCAGGAAAAAAAACCAAAACACCTCCTTCTCCTTCAGCCTTGGATTTTCCAGGGTTTCAGACGCTAGCCCAAGGTTGAGGGGGGTGAACTGCTCAGACCCAGCTTAATAACACACTCTCCAGATGGCAAAATCCCCACTCTGCCTGTCAAAACTCAGCGCTGAGTGTTTCACTCCTCTTTGTCCCTCGGCTGGACCTCCCCAGGGACCAGAGATAACATTTTGACTTGTGACAGATGCTTCCTTCATAAGGATATTTTCCAGGCTGACTTTTCCCCAGCTACCTCATAAAAATAGTCTCTTTTCATTTGAAAAAGAGTTATTTTAACTGTTGGGGGCTGGTGGTGGTGGCTGTGGCATCCTTTAAAATATGTCTCTCAATTAACAGATGAAAAATGGAATTCTAAAGTAATTAACATGTGTGTTATTGGATGTACACTGATGATTACATTATAGAACTGGTTATCAAAGGATTACAGTTAAGAGGTTTAATATTCTCCAGCTGATCCTGTAGCAAATTAATCTGCTCTGACCTTTACTGTTCTTTGTTATGTCACCATAGTATCATTTCAGCAACATCATCCCTTACCCCCTTTCAGTGGAGTTAAAGAAGGGAAGGAATGCCAAAAACATGTATTTCAGGGGAGAGATTATCAAAGCAAAGCTTTGCTTGTTCATCAGAATGGATCAGTTGGGAGGAGTAGATCTGAATTGCCATCTTTGGAACTCCTGCAAGCCTCATATTCTTGTTAAACAGTAAAAAAAATGTGAAGAAATGCATCCCCTCCGTAAGGATTATGCTCAGTAGTGGATCAAACGGGGGCTGCTTGGTGCCACATGTTGCATTAAGTGTCTTGTCCCTAGAAATAAAGCACAATCTGAGGCCAATCACCTGCATCCCACCCTCTCCCATTCGAATCCATCGTGTTCAATCCCGCAGTGTCCAGATGGAACCCACACAATTAAGGGTCTCTGGGTGACAATGCAACACACCCCCCCACCCCAGCCACGAGGTCACTGCCAGCAGAGTGGATTAAAACCACGCTCCCCCAGGATCATGGATTCGGACTTCACAGACAAGAGAAGCTGCACAGTGACAGATTCCTGAGCTTCTCCTCTGACTCAGCAGAGAACAAAAGACTGAGCCAATTAAACGACTGGCCCCTGCTTTCACACACTTCTGCTCATCTCCAGGTAAAGCAATCCCAGTAGCTCCCTCTTTTACTGCTGTCAGGGGAGGGCATTTGCCACTGATCAGGGCTGTGTGGATGGATTTTCCCGCTGGAAGTGCTAAAAGGCTCCAGTGCTTGCAGTCAAACACAGCATCAAACACACGATTTCAAGAGCACACGCTCCAGGGCCCTGTAAAAACAGGAGAACATCCAGGAAGCTCTCATGGAAACGGGGCCTGAGCCAGCTCTGAGAAAGGCAAATGCCTCGTGGATAAGTCCCAGGTGCACAAACCCCAACCAGCTCAAAGGAGAAGCAGATCCATGGGATTTGGATTGCCCTCTAGCCTTTTCTGGGCAGTCCATCACCTGCTTAGGAATTTCAGTGTGGAATGGCTGATTTTTCCTGAGGTTTTTGCACCCTCAGTCACCTAACACCAGAGCAGGGCTATTCTACCCCCTCCCTGAGAAGGGAGGTCTTTGAGGAGAAGTCTTTATCCATCTGACCCCGTTTTCACATTCCCACCCAGCTGTTCCACCAGAGCAGCTCCCCCTTCTCCCTGTGCCTAATTCCAGTGCTCCCCTGCTTCAGTTTTCCTTCTTGGTCTGAATTTTGACAGCACATTTGACAGAAAGGACACAACCTTCCCACCTCAGAGCGAATTGCCAGCCTGAATTTTTCATCCCCAAGGCAGAAAATATTCGTGTTTCCTAGGAAACTTCAAGCGTCGTTCAGTACAAACATCACCTTGGCATATCTGGAATTAAGACTTCTCTTCCATCACAGAGAAACCAGAGTGGCATTTATCACATCTTTTCCCTGCAGCCTCTTCCTGGGAAGGGGAATTAGGCCTTCATTGTTCCCCAGCCCACTCCAGATGGAGCCTGGAAAACCACCTTAGACGCAGCATCCAACCCTTAGATGTTTAATATCATGTCACACAGGTGCCCATAGAGATGTCCTTGAAAGGAAGCCACATTTAGGGCCTCAGCTCTCTCAGACATATATTTATAGCCCAGAAACCATATTGATTTTCATATTTTCCCTTTTCTTTCTTGTCTCCTGGGTCTGTTCCATTTACATGGGGAAAGTCATTGCCATTAAACTGAATTATCTGCATTGCAAAATGGACAATTCCCAGCGTCTGTTTCGACATGGCATGGAAACATGGAATCTGGTGTGGAGTCCTCGGAAGGGCAAGACTGTCCTATATGTGAATCACAGGACTTGGAAGGACACACCCAATGGAGGAGCCTCCAGTTGTGCAACAGTGTTTAAGAAATCAGGCCTTTCTTCAGATTCTGCTCCTCATTTGCCAAAAGGACTTGCTGCTGTTCCTCTTTGTGGGTGATGCTTTCCCTTTGAGGGTGAGGCTTCAGGAAGATTCAGTGTGCAGGAGAAACCAGGATCTCTGCTGGCAGTGCTAAGGAGCATTTCCCTGGGTGACTAAACCCTGGGAACCCTGTGAGGTACAAAATGTGAGCTGTGACAGAGCCTTCCACAAAGCAAAACCATCTGCTGAACCAGCTTCTGATTTAGTTCACTGGGCAGTGGGTCTTGCCCCCAAAACGTTGCAGTTTCTGGAAGTATTGATGCATAACATCCATCTTCCCCCTTGGGGAAACTCAGCGATGGGTCCCAGCAGAACCAGGGGCACACAATAACTTTATTAGGCTGGTTTAATAGATTTTATCAGAAAAGGATCATGACAATTCGTCTGTTCTCAGATTATTCTGCTGCCAGGTGAAAAGTAGAGCCAGGCTGTCCCCAGGAGCTGCTCCTCACCATTCCCAGGGCCACACTCCCTCACACCAGCTGGTGATTTAGTCCGTGGTCATTTGAGTGCTACCTACACTCAGAAAAGTTAATTAAGAATAACAGAGTCTCTCCTGCAAACAATGGTGGCTCTGTTTCTTTAGATCTTTTGATAAATACTTTATTTCTGAAACCAGAGCTCCTAAACTGATTTGTGTTACAAGAAGAACTTTCCCTTATAATTAATTGATTGATCACTTAGTTAATTACTTAGTGATGTGATCACACAGGTGTCTTATGGAACTGGTGGGGTTGATAATGATCTCTGACTAAGTGTATGGTTTGTAGCTGCTGCTATCCCTGCTCCAAGCACGGGCTGGGCATTCCTTTGGATGTGAGGGAGACCAGGAGCAGGGGAAGGAATTTCCCCCACCTCAACCTGATTGTTTTTTTCTCGTCGCAGATTTTGCATTTCGGGGGGTTTTTTTGTTAAGTTTTATTTGTGACTCAAAAATAAAAAAAATAAAAAAAAGAGAAAATATTGTGTAAAGTGTGGGGGGTTTGAGTAGGGGTTTTGCAGCATTTCCCTCTCTTCCCTCTGGCTGCACCAGGCAACTCATCCTCCTCTCCCAGGGAGAGACACGAAGTGTGTCTTCTCCTTCTCCCCACACCCTGGAATTGTGGTTTTCTGCAAATGTTCTCATCTCTCTCCTGTCTTTGGGACACAATCCCGACGGGTGGGACCCCTGGGAGAGGCTCTGCCCCTGCGAGGAGCTCCCTCTACTCAAGGTGCTGCTCAACCACCCTGATTCATTTTCTCCTGCTTTTGTCCAACCCCGGAGCTGCTCGGGGGCCCTCTGAGATCACCCAGCCCTGTTGCATCATCTGCTCCACGCTCAGAAACCTTTACATTTCTGATCCTATCACCCCGAGTTTAATAAAACAAACAAACAAAACCAAAGAATGAAAAAAAAAACCAAGCCAAAATAAAAACAAAAAAACCCAACCCAAACCAAAACAACAAAAAAAAAAAACCAAAAAACCCCAAAACAAACAAACAAAACCAAAAAAAAAAAACCCAACAAAACAAAACAAACAAACAAAAAAAAAGAGAAGAAAAAGGAGGTCAGTTTTAAAGGTATTTTCCCAGTTTTCTGAAAATCCTACCAATGCAGGAATTGATGCTTGAAATTTTTTGTGAATGACTGGGTTCCATCTACGTTTGTTTACAGTGGCTACATAAATCAAAAATAGTTCATGATAGCGTCGAATTAATTCACGTTCTAGTCAAAATTTTCAGAAAAATTACAGGTATTAAGGCTTTTTCTCCTAATGTGATTTGGGTTTATGGTGCTTCTCGATAGCCTTTCCATAAGGAAACACAATTATAACAAACACTGAGTTCATTAAAGTTTTAGTTTGGATGCTGCATAGGTTTCATTCTCTCTGACCAGCTCAGGATTCATTCCAGATCAGCAACAGAACATGCCCATCTTCAAGCCAAAATTTGCAAGAATTATGGTTTGAGTTGAGCATTTCACAAAATGAAAGTTTTCTGTAGTGAACGTTGACTGCAGCATTTCTAAAAACCAATTCATACACCCATATTTAAAGGTCTCCCTTTTTCTAGTTTCCACTAAACCCTGGAATGCACTCGGCTCTACTTCATTTAATAAAATCCATCCTAATGGGTTTTCTTTAGAGGTCCAGCTTCTGCCCTGTGCACTGAGTTTCAATTAAGTGTCATCTTTGTTTCTCCCATGTCTGGCTCATGATTAAAACTCACAATAATAAAACCCTCCTGTAACATATCCCGTTCTCCCAAGACTTATTTCACAACTCATTTTGAATGAGTTATTAAAAAAACCCCAAATCATGAACCTTCAGGAGTTTGAAGCCAGTGACAAGTTATTCAGGGCAGGCTTTCCTCTGGTTTTTTTAACACAACCTTTTCCTTTCACCTTTAACTAATCTCAACCCGGGATCATAATGCAGAAGGACATGGAAAAAGGAGCTGGTGGGAAAGTAAGGAAGGGGTGCTTGAGCACCAAACAGGTTTGTTTCATGCTTGACCAGCTCTCATTTTCATCTGTAAAATGTAACACAAACTCTTGTATCTCCTTTCTCTCCAGCTGTAACTGCCCTGCACTAACCTGGCTACTCAATACCCTTGGTTTTATCTTTCCAACACAAAAGACCCCAAAGCCCTTTTTTTTCCCCTCCTTTTCTCTCCCTCCTCCTCCTATTCAACTTCGGCACCATTTGGGAGGACGGAAAAACTAATTGATTTTTCCTAATGATGTCTCCGTGAGCAGATCAGGTGAACCCGGCCAGCAGCTGCAGTTTAATTTGGGAGTGTGCAAATTGAAAATTAGATGCTCCTTGGATTACTGCCCCTGACCAGGAGCCTGGCACCCTGCCTGGTGTGCCCCGAAGAAATAAGACTCACAAAAACATCCAGAAGAATTCTAATGTCTGGGTGGACGTACGGAAAGGAAAGGGGAATGGAGAGCCATCCCTATTTGCTTGGAAAATAAGATGGAAGTTGGCACTTTTCTTAAGGAAGTCCAGGAAAGTTCAGTTGAGAGCTACTTAAATGTCATTTTTGCACTTGGTCTCAATATCCAGAAAGTGAAACAGAAACACTGAGGGGAAAAAAGCAGAAATTTTAGATGAATGCATAGTGGTTAATAATCCAAAGTGCCAGGAAGGTATCAAAGTATTATGATTCTGAGCATTTGGGACCACAGCTTTCAGGTAAAAGGGACTATTTCAACCTGAGGAGAACCTTGATCTAAATTTTCACCATAAAAATGACAGTGTGTGTGGATATCGTGGAGGGTTTGGTTTGTTCTGTTTCTTCTAAGACTTCACTTGTTTAAACTTGAGTCGTTTCACTTCCAGAATATGCTTAGTTTCTCTCAGAAAACAACAAACCCCATATTTTAGGTGTTCCTAAAATAGAAAAGAGAAACCAGTGTTGGCCCATTAGATTTTTCCATTTGAAATCATTAATATTTTGCAATCTGGATGGAGCTGTGGATGTTTGTACTCTGAAATGTCAGCCAGCATCTTACAACTTCACATACTTGTCATCATTTTACAGACTTCAGGCTCGTATTACAAATTGGCAGGGCTGCTTTTTAGGTTACCTAAGCATTGCCCTTTTTTTTTTTCCTCCCTCTTACCCAAATTCTTAAATTTCAAAACAAATCCGGAGGCAAAACGTGGTTTCAGACAAATATTTCCTCTTGGTGTTGTGAGGGGAGTTGCTCTGCACACCCAAGGGCTCTGAAATAAAGGACAGCTGTAAAACACAGTGGAAAACCTGAGGGACAAAGAAAAAGGCACCTGCAAACCATAAAGATGAACATGGAATCTTCTAATGGTTTGGGATCAAAGGGACTTTAAAGCCCATCCTGTTCCACCCCTGCCATGGGCAGGGACACCTTCCACTAGTCCAGGTTGCTCCAACCTGGCCTTGGACACTTGCAGGGCTGGGGCAGCCACAGCTTCTCTGGGAAATCCATCCCAGCCCCTCCCCACCCTCATGGATCATGCCTGGATGAACGGACACGGGGGTTGAGTCGGGGCTTAAATTCCGGAGTGAAGAGCAGCCAGTGCCTTAGTTCAGAAAAGGTGGGAGAAAAACCTGCCCAGGGGTGTTAGGGGATAATCTACCCAAGGCAGGATCTCATCCCCAAGAACTGGAAGTGCCTCCAGAGCCAATGTTTCCTCTGTGGTTTGTAAATCCTTTGCTTCCAGTTAAAATGTGTTTCGAGGCTGTCAGGGGGACTCCTGTGCTGTGTCACGGCACCAGCAACTCAGTGCACGAGGAGCTTCCACTTGGGCTCCCCTGTCAAGGGTGTGAAGCCCAAACACACAAAGCCCAAGGTAACTCAGACCCTCCAAACGTTTCAAAAGGCTTCCTCTCGTAGCAAACGTGACCATTTGTCAGGTTCCTACGCTGAAAGCCCTTTAATGGAACAATGCTACAAACTGGAGCCCTACAAACCACTCATGCCATTTATTCTTCTCTCTCTGGAGTCCCAACTGGGAGGTCTGGAGGGAGGAAAAGGGGGAAAATTCCCCATCCTCTAAGTCCCCACAACAGGAGAGGGGGGAAGGCCAATGCAGGTCACCTGTTCTGTCCTCTGGCACAGTAAGTTCATTCTCCTTTGCATATTTATTGCCCAAGCCAACATAAAAAGCTTTCTCTGTCCAAATACCAAACCTTTTGCTGCTTTGAGCTCCGAAAGTGAGAGGATTTATCACTTGTGATCCTGAGCTGTCCTGGATTAGCGGGAAGAGCTGCGCGCCCGAGCCACTGTTGACATTCCTGGCATGTATGGATAGCACAGGCAGTTTACATTTACAAGCCAAAAACATAAAGAAGAACCTTTTGTAAGCATTTGCTTTTATTGTGACATCCCAGCTGTGCAGCTGTGCAGGGGTGTCCGTGCCAAGGAGATGAAATCATCAGCTTGTTTGAATTCTTGCTTTTATCAGAGCAGAGCTCCATCAGAATGGGAGGACTAACTCCTTGCCAGGTTAACGGCTCTGAATTTGTCCTTTGGAGGAATCCTTGGGCTCGACTGTCAGATGGCATTTCTGCAATGCTGATCCTTCCCCAGCACTGCACCAGATCAGTGATTTTGGACAGCACTCCTGCAGGCTCTGCGTTGCTGCTCTTCCCTTTGTCGTGTACAAGGAGGTTGGGGGCCTGATTTTTCAGGTCTAGGAGTCACACACACCTAAAAACTCAGCCAGACATGACTCATCCCAGGTCAGCACAAGGAGAAAATACCCCAGAAGGGGTTAGGGAAAGGAGGAGTGATCTGTTCTCACCCCTGAAAGCTCATTGCCCAGCATTCTACAGCTCATTCCCCACTCTGCCCGACCAGGGTATTGTGATTCTTTAGACATCAGGGAATTGTGTTTCTTTAAACCAGGGGAAAGAACTTCATTGAATGGATACTTTGAAAGGGATTCTGAGATCCTGATATTCAAAATTAACCATCATTTCTCTGCATTAACCAAAAGGTTCATCCAGTGCCAGGCACAACTCCAAGGGACACGGGAACATAAAAGTTGGGTGTCACTTCAGAGGGACAAACCCAACAGTCTTGGAGTTAGACTAAGACTAGTTAGACTAAGGCAATGATTTCTTTATAAGGATTTGGGCTCCTGGGTACCAAAGTCACTTCTCAGTTTGAGATGTTGGCAGATTTAGGAGCATCTCTTGCATTTTCATTTCTTAGAGAAGGTGCAACACTCTCTGCCTTCCCTGTTTGTGCTCATCTCAAATAACTCTTAAGGACTACCAGACCTGGGCAAGATGGAAAAAAATTGGCCACAAAAATGAATCAAAACCATTTAGCCCCTGCCCACCAGTGCAGCCCAAGCAGGCTATTGGTACTGGTGGGTCTCAGAATTCTTCTGCCCCAGGGGATTTGCACACATCAGAGAAGGAGGATCGGTGCCTTCATACTCCTAAAAACGGGAGCAGGAAGAAGTTTGTCTCTCCAGCTATTTCTGGGTTTCAAGAGAACCAGTTGCCATCTCTTGTATTGCTGTTGGCAGCTCAGCTTCGATGCTCATATTAATATAAAATAAGTTATAAACCAGGGTGGTTTTTTTTTTTATCCTTGACTCTTTTTGAGGTGCCAGGAGTCCAGTGTCAGAGGAAATGTAAATTCTGCAGCAAATCATGTCACCAAGGCAGTCACTGCAATCCCAGGGGGACCCACGTGTGTTTATATCTTCCCTCTAAGGCTGCAGACCTTCCTTGTAATGAGTAAAAGACAAATATTCCCAGAGAGGGAGAGGTGTGGGGCTCAGAGTGGCTGAACAAACACTTTGCTGAGGGCAAAGAAGGGATGAAGGGAAGGGGTGTGTGAAGGGAGACAGCTCAGAGAAGATGCTGGGGGGGGAAACCATTCACAAAACTCATGGAAATCTCACGAAAACATGGGGTTTGCCTCCGGGAATTATGCACAAAATTGATTCTTCCTTGCACTGCAAATATAACAATTCATGAGTCAAGGTGATGTGATGGCACTGGGATGGAGTAGCTGTCTAATTATTGCAAGAAAACCGGTGACTGGACCAGGGATGGATGCTCTGGACATGGAGCTTCCCTGTGTTCCCACTTTGACCCCAGTGGGAAAGGTGTGTCCACGCTTTCCTCGGCGGGCACTAGAGCTCAGAAGGGGCCCTTTGCACCAGCTGTCACAGGCCTTCCAAACCCTCCCTTTCTGCACTGTAGTTCCTGCAGACCCTTCCCAGCCACCCCAGCTCCGCCGCGCGGAAGCGGAGCAGGCTGGGACGGCTCCAGAAGGGTTTGCAGACACAGAGAACGGGGTCTGAGAAGGGGGTCACTGCCAGCTCCTAAGTGGAAGGGCAGTCAAATGCAAAGGCCATAACTCAGCTCACACACGTGGTCTGGCTCCTCACTCGCCCTTTTGCCTCCGAATGGCTTTTTGAATCCCTGCCCTGCCCGATACAAGCGAAATTATTCTAATTATACAGTTTGAAAGAGTCCCTGGTGGACCTGCTGGATACTGATCATTTCCTGGTTCGCTGCACAACCATTTCACATGTAATACAGATCACATACAGGGTCATGAGCTCAGAGAAACTCTGATACTCTCCTGAAAGCTTTGTATTCTCTCCAGTCTGGGTCACATTTGGGTATGCATAAAAGAAAAACCATGAGCCTCCTGTTATTTTTAAAGTCAGCTTCCAGATATTTTATTCTTCCTCAGCTCAGACTTGCATCCTCTGAGCAAACAGAAATAGATCTGCTATTTTCTTTATTTCATTTGCAGATGATGATG
The DNA here is from genome assembly GCA_013399855.1 of Oxyruncus cristatus. NCBI lineage: Eukaryota > Metazoa > Chordata > Aves > Passeriformes > Cotingidae > Oxyruncus > Oxyruncus cristatus. Next base: position 954,124 of record VXAY01004618.1, read on the forward strand.
AATTGAGCAGGTTGTGCTTGTCAGCTCTGTTTATTAAGATGGACCAAACCCAAGCCCCAGAACCCAAACAACATTGCTAACCAGAGGAAGCTCAGAGTTGGGGCCAGACCTTCTACCTGTTTTCCCTTTTGAATGACCCAAATCCAAATTTTAGGGACATCTTCCTCAGGTTTTGATCTCTTTTTAATTACTAAGAGGACCTGCAGAAGACTCACAGTCTGTAGCCCAGAAGGAGATAAAATACAGATATAAAGATCTGGCTGTTCTTCAACAACCTTTTTTTCCACAGTTGTGCAACAAAACTGGTTTTATGACCACTGTGGTATAAATTAACCACATAAACAGGCACAGGAAGATGGATGTGGTACCTTCAGCCATCATCTTCTGTCTGTGCAGGTGACCCATCCCAGCAAACCCAGGCAATACCTCTTTCCAGGTAACATGGTTCTAAATCTGAAAGAGCAGAAATATTGGGAATGTTTTTCTCTCATTGACTGTCTCATACTCTGAGATTTGTTGCATAAATGATATAACTACAATTCAGTACAACTGAGGTCATCAAATTACAGAGCCAGTTATATAAAATGACCACTGCAGGTCACAGTGATCTCTCACAGGAGGAAATGGGGACAAACCCCACTAATGTGTCAAATAGTTTCCCAGGGCTATTTACTAGTTTTTGTCTTGCAGGTTGAATTTTCATCAAAAATCTCAAAACCAGAAAATGACCAGCAAGGCCTACAAACAGTTCTGGGCTTGTCCAGGGAGCTTTGGAGTGCCCAGCCCTGGAGGTGTCCAAGGGAGGACTGGCCGTGGCACTCAGTGCTCTGCGCTGGGATGGGGCACAGGGGGGATCTATGGGCTGGGAGAGCTCAGTGATCCTGGGATTCCCATCACAAAGAACCCCCAAACTGGATCACTGGCCTGGTGTCTTCGTGATACCGAGCTTAAGGGATTTGACTTAACACTGATCATCAGTGGCACCAGAAAGATGAGGTGAGAAAGAACAACACCCAAAAGAAGTCGAGCTTTCCCTCTCTCCCCTCTCCCTGTTCCAAGCTTGACCTGTTTCCCAGTGCCAAAACCAAGAGATGTGCTGGGCTGTCGTAATGGAAATGGTTCTCACGTTATTCTTTCCCCAGAAACCCAGTCCCCAGAGGAGCAGCCATGCTCCGAGCACCAAGGGGATGGGCGTGGGAAAACGCGAAAAAAAATTGCCTTTGGTGCAGGACACACCTGCAGCCTCTTCTAGAAACTATCATTGTTTCCCCACCAAAACAACCTCATCCCTCCCATTTTATCCCAAGTTAACTGCAGGGAGCGGGTCCGGCAGGGCTGGGGGGGCTCTCCTCCTGCTGTCGATTTTTTAAAAATAAAGTGCATGATGGAGCCTCTGTGGGGGACCTGGAAGGGGTAAATTCTGGCTGAATTCCTGCCAGAGCTCCACCACAGACCTACAGCTTCCCCTCAGAGCAGGATGGCCCAGCACAGAGTGCCCAGCTGCCCCTTTGGGGTGTTCGTGTTGGCCCTTCCTGACCCCAGGAAACGCTCCCTGCCTTTCCAGCAGCACCACAAACAGTCTGGAGGGAACGGTGTCCTGCACAGCTCTGAAAGGGAGATGTGCCCCGCTCAGAGCGAGCCTTTTGGGCCCTCTGGAGAAGAGTTCAAATCAAAAATAACCTTGGAGCACAACGCCCATAATCACCGCACTGACACAGACAGCTTAAATCTCTCCCAATCCCCTGAATCCAACGTGCTCCAGTTTACAACTGCGAGCAAAGCTGAGCGGGGCACGGGGAGTTTTTTATTCTAAATTAAAGTTGGATGTTTTGGTGAACTTGTCTGTTTTATAATAAATATTTTCCCCCTAAAATTATGGAATTGTCTGTTTCATTTCAAACTCTTTCTTCACCCCAGGACTCAGAAAGAGCGATGGTTTTTTAATGTGGAAATTTCTTGCACAGGTTCATTTGTCCCTTGAGCCAAATCCCATTTTATGTTTCTTAAAGATTTATTTATTGATACTTTTTTGGCCCACCTGATGAGTTACACAACTACATATCAGAGAGGGGATGTAACCAGCAGTTTAAAAACCTTTTGAGAAGTGACTCCAAGCAGCCAAAGAAGCTTTATCAGCATCACACTGATTTATTTAGCACATACAATGATTTACTGCAGCCTTTGGGTTATGCTTGAAGGATTTTTTCATTTTTCTTTTCAGCTTTTTTTTTTCTTGGTCTCCTCTGAAAAGTTGACACAGACAGCCACTATTGTTTTCTATTCTAATCTTTTCAAATTTTTAGGGTTTAAATCATCTCTATTAAAATAAAAACTTCCAGTTCAAACATGGCAAGGAAAGTTTTTTCTTTCCAACTACTCCTGACCACGTTAAAGGTTTGGGGTTTTTTCTGTTTTCTGCTTCTGTTTCTTCAGTAATTAAGAAACTGCTTGAATGAGAGAATATATACAAATATATCTTGCCAATCTTGGATCCTTTATTACTTACAAAGCCAAACTCCTTTGACATTTCTGACAAATCCCATTAATTTTTTTCCCCCATTGCACTCTCAATTTCCAGTTCTCAGCCCAAGCTGGAAGTTGCTGAAATGGCAGAATTAGTCAGGATTTTAACCCTCCTGAGATTTCCAGTAAAATTTTGGCAGCCTGGAAGGCCAAGCTCAGGATATTTTGGAAACGTGTCTGAATTAATCTTGTCATACCTGTGTCACTCGTGAGTGGGGAGGGACTGTTAAGGTTTGTCACTCACCAAGGCATTGCCCTGAGCGTTTTGGGGGTTGGAGCATTCCTTTGTGAGTGGGGAGCTGACCCCAGCAGCTGCTGCAGAGACACCGAGGGAGAAGCTGCTTTGCCTGGAAGAATTTAAATTTTAACAGCATTCTTTATCACAGACCCTCTGATTTTCTCAAACCCTGCTGTAAGTGAGGGAGGTGGCGACCGTGCTGATGGTGTTCGGTCGGAGGCTGGACTTGATCTTGGAGGTCTTTCCCAGCCTTAATGATTCTGTGATTCAGGGATTCTGAGAAGTTGGGTCAATCCTGATGTAAAGATGTGAAATCTAAGCCCACCAAGTGTGAATAATCTGTTAAAAACAGTGGCAGTGTCAACATGAAGACACAGAGCTCTCAACTTCTCCTCTGGTGCCGAACCCACCATCGTTCCCTGCCCTTTGTGGGGACGAAGCTGCCGGTTCACATCTCCCGGGGCAGCTTTTCCAAGGCAGTGACTGTTGGGATTTTTAGAAACACTCACTTGTGGGGCAGGGTGGCACCTCCACGAGCTTTTCCTTCTGCATCATGAAGCCCCTTCTCCCGCTGTGAAGGTTTCAGAGCCCTCTCGGATCAAATTCCCCCCGCTGCTAAAATGCCTTCGGTGCCAGGCATGGATTGAGCAGCTTGCAGGGAAAGACTCTTCCTGCCTCCAGTGAATTTTCCAGTGGATAAATACACAGTGGATAACTCCCAACCCTTCCATTTCCAAAGACATAAACAAGCTGCAGACCATTCTGGGTTGGAGTCCCAAAGTCCTGATACCCAACCCATTATCTCATGTTAAATACACTCCTGTTCTATATGATTAATCTGCTTTCTCTTTAATTGAAGTGTGACACACAAAGCAAAAGATGTTAATGGAATTTTATAGCTCATGGAAGTTGCCAGGTTCCTGGGAGATCATTTTGCTGAGGGATAACTTATCTTTTCAAACTTTATTTCTTCTTGGGGTTGGAAGCATTGAAGGGGAACTCACTCGGAGAGACAACACATTTATTTGTTGGCTTTGGTTTCTTACAGCTAATGGCTATTTTATTTTTCAGAAAACATGTCTAGCTCTGCCCTTAACTACAGTTACAGTAAAAATCTCATAGAAGAGAAAAAAAACCTGTTCACCAAACCTCTGAACTCCAGCCTTATCTCAGATTTAATCTCAGTTTGAAATGAGAGCTGACTCCTGACCTCTCCCAGTTGAACCTCCCATCACCTGCCAGACTTCTTTTCTGAAATACAGCTTTTATGTCCCCTTGTAACCGAGACTGCATTTAATTTACAGTAATCCCTTCTAGAAAAGATTGCTCTGAACTCGTGCCTTGCTGCACATGATCAATTAAGACGGGAACAGAGCTGATTAGAGAGACTCTGATAGCAGCGACTATTATAAACCATTCTGCATTGATTTGGGTTGTTTAGAAGGGTTTTTTTTTACACACTGGGTATTGATCAGCGTACAAAAACAAGACATTTGAAAGGTAAGTGCTTCTCCTGCAAGTCCCTGCGATGTGTTTAAGGTGTGGTGTGTGATCCTCAGCAAACACTGGCCCAGAGACAGAAACTCTGCTCCAGAGAGATGTGAACTCTCCAGCACACCAAAGACACCTCTTTGGCAAAACCTCTGCCAGTGCTGCCTGGGAGATCAGATCTCACAGGTCTCTTCCTGATGTCTGCCACAAGCTTGACCCTCAGCTGTCAGAAAAGTATTAAATTAAAAAAAAAA
>VXAY01004618.1:958700-986853 GCA_013399855.1 Oxyruncus cristatus
ACAAGCCTGACCCCCAGCGGGCAAAAAAAAATTAAAATAAAAAAAAAAAAAAAAAAAAAGGGGGAATTTGAAGCTTTGAAGACAGGCAGCTCCACTAATTTCCTTCATCACACTGGGGGACGTAATTCATGGCCCAGCCTGGGCTGTGCACTGGGGAGATAAGTTTGGAAAAATTTTATATATATATGTATGGCATCTATAACAATGTCAATAATTGCTTGCAAGCTCCTGAGAAGCAGCACTTCTTGATTTCTAGTAGATTAATCAATTTTGTGTCCATCACTGACAAAAAAAAAGCCAAACATGGCACTGATAACTCAGTTCATCCCTTCTTACCTAGTGAATCCCTGTTTCCATGGGCAGGAAAAGCCAGAAGGCTCATTGGCAGGTTTGCTAGAGGAGCTAATTGCATCTTTATTAATGGACCTGCTAAATTTTCTTATTATTGGAGTTGCCAGGCTGGCAGCAACTGTTTTGCTTCTTGTTATGCCTTTAGCCTGTGTTCACCAGAGGCACAAGGTTATTTACTTAAAGGAAGATGGTAATCAGTTTGGAACTGATAGTTTAATACAGAATATGGGAAGAAAAAAGAGAAGAAGAAAAAGAGGTAAAAGGACAACAAAATATTTCTGCCTGTTCTGTGGGATTTCTCCTGTTTCTCCACATTCCACCACAGTCTGTTGAGGAGGGAAATCCTGGAGCATTTTGCACAACCAACATCTGAGATCACAGAATCCTGGAATGGTTTGGGTTGGAAGGGACCTTAAAGCTCATCTATCCCACCCCCTGCCATGGGCAGGGACACCTTCCCCCAGCCCAGGTTGCTCCAAGCCCCGTCCAACCTGGCCTTGGACACTTCCAGGGATCCAGGGGCAGCCACAGCTTCTCTGGGCAACCTGTGCCAGGGCCTCCCAACCCTCCCAGGGAAGGATTTCTTCCCAAAATATTTGCCCACAGAGCAGCAATCCCATCTCCGACACCACTGCTTCCAGCAAAACTTGGTGAACTCCCCAGAAGGTCTCTGGTTCAGACCCAACCCTTCTCATGTTTGCCCTCCTGAGCCTCCCTGGTGACAAAGCCCCCAGCTGGCAGACGACAGAGTGTCAGGCACAGCCAAGTCCAGGCTGTGGTTTTAAACTCCATCATCCTCATCCCCATTATGAAGAAATAGAGCTCCTTACAATCCTCTCACACTCCTGCCTAATTGTCATCCATCTGCTGGGGCCTCCAGAGACAAACCCTGGAATCTGAGGCTCCTGCTTCTGAGGAGTATTTGCATCAAAGCCCATGGTTGTCCCCTGTGTTTAGTGCAGAAATCACACGAACAGGCTGAAACAGGAAATCTGCTCGTTTTCTACACAGAACATTTTTTTATTGATTATTTTACTCCTCGTTTGTTGATGCTACAATTTTGTCTTCCACAGGAGAAAGAGGCAGAAGCAAAAGAACAAGAACACAGACGGTCTGAGGGGAGAATTCCTGACTCTGGTTGGGGAGGGGAACTGAGCAAGCAGAAACCAAAACCTGATGCAGAAGTACAACTTACAGCAAGGACCTCTGTACTTCCAAACCATTAATCATCCAAACTCTGTATGATTTCATAAAAAAAATTTGACAACAAATCCTGTCTATTGAATACAAGTCTCAGAGCACTCACACAGGGGTCTCACACAATTCCTCTTTTTGAATGAATGAATAATGTGGATGATGTGCTTGAAAACCTGCCTCCCCCAGCAATTTTCTGCTGTGCCATGCAAGTACAGAATGTACAATACAAATTATCCACTTTGCCCGGCTACTTAAAACGTTTTGCACATGCCAGCAAATGTAAATACACAATTAGGGCATGTTCAGCTAAAAGGCAAAGCAAGATAAGGTACAACTATTATTAGCCAGAACAAAAATCTTCATGATCTTCATCCATATTGAGGGCTAATTAAGTTTGTAAAATGTGCAAATCAGCTCAGCTGATTATTTAAGGTTTGGAAACCGGTTCTAGGTTGGAAAGTACAACACTGAGGATGCTGATGGCTGAGGGACTGTGGGTTTATGACCGTTGTTACTGGGAGCTGTTGTCTGTACACACAGAAGCCAAGCGTGACAGCAATTAGCATTAGGAAGTTGTGTTAACAGGAATTAGAGAAGTAGTCACAGGAGATCTTCATTACAGATGAACCACATTAAATGTCAATTGTGTCAGATGGTTTCTGTTGCTTTATGTCTTTCCACTTAAATGTAGGAAGTAAATAAAATTCAGCTCCGTTGTCAGCTCGGTTCAATGACTGAAAACAGCTTTGAGGAAAAAAGGGAAAAGGGATTTTCTCCCCCTCTCTTGTTGAGCATTTGCCCATTCCACATCTAGAAATGCTGCATTTCTTACTGCTTGAGATTGTCTGGGATTAGAAAATGCTTCAAGAGTTGGTGCCAGAGAAGATAAAAAGCAACTTTCTTCCAGGGAATTTGAAGCATTCTTTGCCGCGGTGAAGGTTTTATTTTCAGGTTGGAGGTGATTCCCCGGAGCCTGAAACACGAGGTCTGTTGCAAGTGTTGCCTCTTATATCTAAAGGCTGACTGATAATTCTGGCTCCAGCTCCCACTCAGTCCCATTAGTCCCAGGACTGGGACGTGCATCCCAAAATTTGTCCAGGACACACTTACAATGGACGCCTGGGAGGGTTGGTCAGGCTGGGAGTGATTCCCAAACCAAGCCCTTGCTGGGCTCCAGCTGATTCTCCACGTGGCAGCTTCGTGTGGCTTGATGTCCCTCTGGATCTGCCACCCCTGTGAGGGGCATCAACACTGGGCTTCCTGGGGGAAGTAACAGATCTATTAGTATGTAAATAAATAAGTAAAACACTGCTGATTGCCTTCAAGCAAATTCAATGTTTACTATAATAGCCTTATCAAAACTTTTTATTTTAGTTAAGTAAAATGTAGCTTTATCAGTATTTCGTCTCTTCCGCCCCTTCTTCAGTTCTTCTTCTGAATTTTAATTGTGGTTTCTTTCCCACATCCCTCCAAATCCGAGGAGGTTTCAGCAAAGCAAAGCAGAGAGGCGCAATTGGGAGCTAATGACTGCTGCAGTCTGATCTCAGGCCCAGATAGGCAGCGTTTGCACTTGTTAAACGTGTCTGCAGGTCTAGGAAGCTAATTAAAGCTGAGCACATTCTTCTCATCTTACAGGTACTCCGTGTCTGTGGGATATGAGATACCAAAAAAAGACTTGTGTTTCCCTGAGCCTTTAACTGTGTGTCAAAGCAAGGAGCCCTAAATGAGGTTTCATCTTTCTCGAGGTGTTGCCAGGCACTAATTAGCCCCGGGGACTTTATAAAAAGGGGGGAAAGTGCAGGAGAAGATTTCCATGGAGATTGGTTTCTTGCCCACTCTGTAGAACTAAGCCCTCCACGACTCTGTCATTAGGGGCTGCTGTGACATTTATTCCCATTTTGTGGTTGTTCCAGAGATGGACTCCGCACTTCTTACCGTCTGTTGCTGCTTCGGTGGATACTTCAGCAGCCTGACTGTTCTCACGCTGCAGCCAGGGCTGTCTGTGACATCCCCAAAGCAGAGGGGCAGACAGAGCAATATTTACACTCGCCAGGTCTTTGTTAGTTTGGCTCAACTAAGGAAAATTTCCATCCTGGACCAGGGTTTTTCTGATAACTGGTTTCTTACCTCACTGTAAAACAAGAATAAATACTCCAGTCTCAGGGGAAAGCAGGCAGAGCTGACTCAAGCCACAGATCCCAGTATCCCAACCTCGGTTAAATCCCCAGTGATGTAATGGGTGGAGGAGTGGGAAGTGCCCTCGATTCCCTGATAGCCCCAGCTCTACGTGCTCAAACACTCAGGCACTTTCTAATAAAGGGCTTTGGGAAGCTGGATGTGGATTTGGCCTTCCCAGATATCTACTCTTTATTTGTTTTTTTTTTTAGGTTTTACTGTTCCCTTTGCCGTGAAGGAAGGAAGTGGTGAGAAAGTGGAGCTCCGTGCCCAGGCCAGGCAGGCCCAGCAGTTTAGAGCATTCCCAGAGTCCCAAGGATGGTCGTGTCCTTGGCAGGCTGTGTGAGCAGCAGGCTCACCTGGAAGTGCTCATGGCTGCTGTCAAACCCTTCCCCCTTGCCTGTGGACATCCTCCCCCTGGTTTACTCCACTCCTGCCTGTGGAATCACCCCGTGCGCTCCTGGGGCGACGCAATCACGGCAGATTCCTTTGGTGTTTGGGGGGGGACAGGATCCAAAGCTTTTGGGCTTTTTTTGGGTCACGAGTGCCAGACCTCCAAGTGACCTTAATAACAATCCCTTGTCTCTCTTCCTCTTTCATGAACTTACTTTCCAGGGCCAATCTCTTTCCAAAAATAATATTAATTTTGGCACCAGGTCCTGCTCTGTCTCGCTCTGGTGTACGTCTGGAGCACGGAGGATAAGAACAAAGCTCGCTCTCTGGAAAACACTTCTCTGCCAGCCACAGTTGGGTCCTTTCCTTTACATCTTGTTGCATTCCTAAGAGGGAAGATGGAGTGACTTGCAGAAAGAGAACTCCATGCCCAGCTCTGGTGACTGGTGCAGGATCCGTCAGGGCTTTGCTGGGCTTGTTCCCATCACCTTTGGATATTCTGCAGACATGAAGGGGAATTCACAACCAGGGGCACTAATGCACAATCACTTCGATTCAACTTGCATTTGTCCAGTGCATTCTGCATTAAGAAAATAAAGCACATAAAAAGTGAAGACTAATGCACAGATAGTGGAGTACAGTGGGACAGGAATGGCAGGAGAGGCTGGTCCTGGAGTGCCGTGCTCCATTTTGATGGCTGCAGTAGGAATCAGTCGCTGGAAGCTCCTGATTATAGAATTACAGCAAGCAATAATTTGAACAGATTTAACAGCAGAGTGACATTACCATTGGACAGAAATTACTGCAGGAGTCAGTGGACCTTTTCATCACCTCATACCAAGGCTGGGTGCCTTTCCAGAAAATATTCCGGCCTAAAAGCCTGGACTCAGTGAGCTGTGAACTGGGGGAAGGGATTGAACTAAGTGACATTTCACCTCTCACCTTAAACTTCCATGAGTCAGATAAAGAGACTTATTGCTTTCAATGCACCAGTTTGAAGCCATGACAGAGTTTTACAGGCCTGGTTGGATGGCAGGGTGGGTGTAGTGGGATCTCAGTATTTGCTCCCAGAGCAAAAGGACAGGAGCTGGTTGCAGAGCTGAGCTCTGTTTGCAGCCAGGAGCTCTGTTGATACCCTGCAAGAGAGAAGCAGCTGCTTTGTCTTTCATTCAGCAGCTCTGAGGAAGCCTTGTCCCCTTCCCTGTCCCCCTGCAAACAAAAGGAAAAGGATGTGGGCTATAAACCCTACTGGGGGAGAAGATTCCCTGGCCATCAGCCCCTTGGCTTCATCACCAAACCCTTCAAAGCTTCCCGAGCTCTGGGGACGGTTCAGCACCAACCCACCACAGCCCAGGGTGGAGAAATGCTGCTGTCATTTGTCAACAGCACCGTTTGGGTTGATTTAATCACAGGAACTGCTCCGTGCTGGGCTGTGATTCCAGAGATAAGGCTGGGATGGGAAGGGCAGCAGCAAAGGGATGCAGAGGTGACTGTTCCATTTGCAAAGGGCAGGGCAGGGCAGGAAGGGTGAGATGGAGAAGTGTTAGTGCTCCATCAGCTTATCTGCTGGGTGGAATTCGAGGGCTGGGCTTCAGGGCTGGGTTTTTCTTTTCATGTCTCCTGTTGACAAACACTGCTTTCCTTGCTCTTCCTCTCCTGGGGAAGAGCTGGTTACCTTCCCTCCTTCCCTGCCTCTCCACCCAAACACTGCACAAGGCAGATGTTCCAGCTGTTGGTGCTCGGCTGAGCTGAGAGCACCTGCCCCGGACTCTCCAGCACACATCATCCCGGCTTTGCACCCCGACTTTTGGGGAGAAATCTCACTGTTTGCCCTCTTGCAGGCTTGGAGGGATGCTGATTATCCCCCATGACCTCAGCAGGCCTGACCTATTTTCCCTGCCTGTGGTTTTGTGCTTTCTGCGAGCACTGGTGCTGCTGTACAGTGAGGGGCCTTATCTGAGCCAAGTACTATTTATTTATACGAGAGATTTTTATTTAGAGGAAAAGACTTTTAAGAGCAAACAGATTTTAAGGGCAGTAAATCACTCTGTATCTCTAGATCTTACTTATGCCCTGATGTTAAATGGATGCATCTGAGGGGTTTTTTTTACTTTTCTAGTGACTGGCTGTTTCTGGACAGCCCTGTGTTGATGATGCACTCCCGATCCAAGGGGACCAGTCCTATGATGCCTTAGACCCAGCTGTGGCTCAGCAGCTGTTTCAGTTTGGCTGGACCTCGAAATCAGTCCATACCCTTGTAGCTGAGCCGTCAGCATTTGCTGAGGGATCATTTATTATGTTGTCCTGCTCATTCCCTTCCCATTCAGACAGGAAAGTCTTATACAATAACTTCACCTCGTGGAAAAGGTCATGTGCAGAGTTCACAAAACACTGTCTCTGTATTCCTTTGTTTATTGCTCAGTATCCCCATGCCCATCCCCTAAGCCACAGAACGGGAAGATCTTTAAAAATACTCTCTGTTTTGGCACATTCCCTTTAATTTGGCAGTATTTGGGTTGAGGCTTTTGGTTTACATTTATGGCAGTTTCAGAAAAGGCAGGACAGAGCTCAGCTGGAGTTTCACAGAGAACCTCCATGAATTACCACAGGTTTTATAGGTCTCCATCCAGCTCATAAATCACTTGAGGTCGACTTGAAACTCAGCCCAGGGATGCCAAGACAGCCCGGACTGACCCAGACAGCTGCTCAGACCTTGTGCAGGGCTCATCTGTGCCAACGACTTTCCCATGTCCCAGCCTTTTGCCTCCAGTGCTCCATCACCACCACACCTGCCCATCTCCCCGCGTGCCATCGACCCACGTGAGGTGACCCAACATCCCCACGGCAGCGACGTCCCGTGGCAGAGCCGTCACCGCTCCCAGCAAACCGCTCTTTCCTCTCCGCATATTTTTAGTTTCGAGTGGCAGATGTGGAAAACTGAACAGGATGATCGCTCAGCGTGTACCTTGTCTCTGCTGCCTGCTGGGAAGTAGCAGCAAAAAAATGAAAAATGAGGGAGGGAGGAATTTAGGAAGCGCTGAATGGCTCGAAAGGCAACGGGGCAAATTCAGTCCAACTCCGCTGTGGTTTTGCTGGTCTTGATAGAGTTGCACCAAGAGACAAATACTCAGATGTTCCACTGGTTCGTCAGCAGGCAACTGGTAGAAATCTTTTAGCACTTCTACTTGGATAGTGATCATTGTTTCTTCCCACAGGACTCCTGTGGGCAGGACGAGGCATTCCCCAAAGAGCTCTGGTGATCTCATCCCAGCTGACCCCACAGACCCTTCAGCCTGGGCACGAGCACTGATCAGCAAGGGCTCACTTAGCTCACAGCACAATCGCTGCCTGGTGCTCCCTTTGCTCGTGCATCACTTTACCCACCAGGGTTTCCATGGAAATTAATACACAGTATTATGCCTGCTGTATCATGCCCAATCTGCCTTTTTTAACACGGGGTGCACCACATGCCAGCCCCATAAACCCTTGAAAAGCCTCAGATCTGTAGGGTAGTAATTACCCGGTGTCTGTGGAGCACACCCTGGGTCTGAGGAGCTGTAATTACCCCCCAGCCCAGTCACAAGGTGTAACGTAACCCTTGCAGCCATGGGATGTTTTCCCACATGAAGAGCCTTTGTGGGGATTTGAGGTGTTGCATGGAATTCAGCTGCTGTAAAAGAAACCTAGAGGCAGATTTTAGATTTGTTGGTAGCAGCCCTCTCTCAGGGGGCAGCTTTCCCTCCATGTGAGACTCCTGTGCCTTTGGTGACACAATAAGGACCATCCCCAGCGCAACCTGCACTCGAGGTCCACGTGCCTGCGTGTGGGTCATGGCACAGATGTGTTGCTCCATGCCCTGAGCCTCCCTCTCCTGCTGTGTGAACCTCTCCATGAGACACAGGCTGGCCTGTGGATTAGGGACTTGGAAAACTTCTGTGTCCAGCTCCATGGAGGGGGCAGGGTACCAGGAGAGGCAGCAGCCCAGCTCCTGGTGTAGGTGGTCCACAGTGAGGCATTTGTTCATTTTTGTCCCTCTATCCTTGGAACAGCTTTCCAGCCCACCACAGGACCGTGCAGCAATGCCTGACAGCCACCAGCACCTCTCCAAGGGCATCCACCTCTCTTGAGTGATGCCAGGTCCCAGGGCTGCAGGAATCCTGTGTGAGCACAAGTGCCCTTGGAAAAGCTGTGAGAGCTCTGGGATGGTTTTCAGCCGTGTTCACAATTGTACCGGACTTGGAGGGGCCACAAAACACATAAAGGGAAATATCTGGACTTCAGAATGACTGGGAGAAAATATGTCAGTAGGGTACAGAGGTGTGAGAGAAAAAGGCTGACATTAAAAGGAAAATGCAGGCTTCAAGGGCAGGATAAAGGGATGTAACTGCATGGTGGCACATAGTGAAATGCTTTTCACCTCATCTCCTAAAACTGCCCCTGGTTTCAGCCACCACCCATCACAAACACTCTGGAATTAACTATATTGTGTTGGGGTGCTTTCAGTAGTAGAAACACTTTCCTCTGAAATTAAGTCCACCAAGAACAGCTTTGGAGAGGAGTCTGATCCCATTCGGAGGAAGACAGGTGATTTATCCCTTTGTCCACTCCTATCAGTCAGATCTGCAGGTCCTGCCATCAGACCAATTAATTCTGTCTCCCAATGTTTACCCACGTTCACGCTGCAGGGACTGGGAGGTTATAAAGTGCCTGCTTGGGGCAACATAATTTCATGTCCTTCTGAAACCTCAGAAGGTACAGCAAGATCCCTGGAGCACAGAGCACTCCGTGAAGTACTGCTGAGAATGATGATAATTCATCTGCTTTGCCCGGCAGTTTTAGTTTGCATTCCAAGCATGATTTTATGTGGGACTCTGGAATTTCTCATTAACTGTGGTACAATCATTTCTATGAGTTTCTGAGGCGTTTTACAAAGGTTTGCAGCTGGGCCATGTGGCAAAAAGGGGTTGAAGGAGGACATAATTGAAATTAAGGTGGCTCAAGAACACGAATTCATCAAAGGATAATTGTGCTAGTTTGAACTTTAGCCATGAGACATGTCAAATGGAGACAGTGAGCAGTGACTGGTGACCTGACAGCTCTTAAAAACATCTGCAGTCACAGGCAAGACCTTCTGATGAAACCTGAACCAGGCAGTTGGAGTCAGGTGCGTCTGGAATTCTCCACGCAGCCATTTGCAGTGGAGGGAAGCCCTGGAGGGTGTATCACCCAGGCAAAGCAAGGGAATGGGAAGCAGCACCAGCAAGATGAATGAATTCCATAATATATCTATTTTTTTCCTAGAATCACATCCTACAAACTGTCCATGCTCTTCACCTCCTGCTCTTCAGCTTCTGAGTGGTGAACTGGTGCAAACTTCACGGAAAACATCCTTTTGTTTTCAAGGACAAGTATTGCAGCTTCCAGAAGGACTTTAAGGGCGAGCAAAGCTGTTTTCTCCTTGAGAGATTGCTAAGGTGAAACCTAAATCTTGCAGCTGCCTCGGTCATTCTCTTGAAGGCATGTTCACCTCGCTCCTCCAGCAGCACAGACCCAGAACTGCCCTCCTGGCACTGCTCAGGCTGCACTTGAGCTGAGCTCAGGACAAGGCCATGCTGGGATCGATGCCTCGGCTGCAAAGAGACGAGTCTGAATCACAATAGAGGTTGCTGGAGAGAGGGTTTTTGAAAACATTTTCTGTTTCCAATTCTGGTAAGGAAATAGGCAATTACTGTCTTAAAAAATTAAATGTCATGAAATTTCAAACTCTCTTTGTTTCTCATAAACAGCTTGCAACTTGTGACAGAGGTTGCTGGAAATCACCCCGGAGAGCAGTGCCATGCTGGCCCAGAAGCGTTTGAGCTGTGCTCTAGCCTTTTCTTCATGTGGGTTGGACAGGTCTCTAGTCAGATAATAAAATCATCTGGTCAATTGAGTTTAAAAAAAATAAATTTGAGCAAGTCAGACCTCACTTTATAGCAGCTCTACCCAACCTATGCAGAGAGGTAGTTAAAACTAGGATTTGGCCAGCACCAACGCACCCTTTGCCAGCTGAGGGAGTCTGAAATCTTGAGCTATGTGTCTTCAAGCTTTGGCTGAGCTCCAGCTCTACCTACTACCCAAGAAGGCTGGTGGGTCGGTGTGTGCTCTGGCGGGTGTGAACCACGAGGAGCTGGGCTGTGTTTACACTCGTTGGTGTCTGAGTCACCTCCACACTTCACCAGGTCGTAATTCCTGATGTGAGACACGTTCAGGAGTTTGGGCTTAAATGGCCATGCAGATATCTGGGCACAGCCTGGCTAGACTTTGTCTTACAAGGTTTAATCTGGTCTTATATGGACTTCCTGCCATACAATGTGATCTGCACTGGGAGTACCCTGTTGAGTTGGGGGACTGCACTGACACCCACCGAACACTGAGCATCAAATCCTGTGGTCAGATTTTTAAAGAGCCTCACAAAGCCACCAGTTCTTTTCAAAAGGACTGCGAGGTTTAAATGCAAATAGTTTGAATGAACTTGTTCATTTCAAAGCCAAGCAGGAATTCCGTCACTTTTACCTGTGCTGTTAGCCCAAACTCTTGCAAACAATCTCTTCCTTAGAACCTGGTGTCTCATTAAAGGAATTTTTCAGTGACCATCCCGAAAGTCTGGGAATAGTTTTTCTGTAGAGTTCAAATTCAGAGAATGACATGAGATGCTTTATTCCTAGAAATCTGCAAGGCTTGGAAGGCAGGGGAAGAAAAGGCAGGTGGGTGACTGCTGACGTGATGTGCTACTGTGGATTAGAGTTTCCTAAATTGTTAATCCTTATTGGGAAACATCTCCATGTGTTGCTTTGACATGCCCATGGTTGTATCAGAGACCACCAAGGCAGAGGCAGGGTCACCAGCAGTGGTGGGACGGGACACCCAGGTGGACACAGCACCCTGGGCTCATGTTGGTGATGGAGCCCAGCTCATCCCTCGCTGCCCGCGCCAGGCGGTGGGAATTAATTACTCAGCTGGAGGAGAGAAGCCAACAGCAGGATTGAAATATTCCCACAGGTTTCTCTTGAATTAGATCTCCCAGATAACATCTGATGATCGTAAAATAAGGTGCCAGGTGAGATAACATCACTAATTAGAGGGACCCAGTGCCCAGCCTTCAGCCAACTCTTGTGAAGCTCCATGAGGTCATTCATGAATAGGCTCCAAGGAAAAAAAGGCAACGTGTCAAGAGGAATGACTTTCTTCAGTAGATTCACCTGTGATAAGCACATTCCTGTGACTCAGTGCAGGATAAATAGGTGCTGGAATTTTCACATCCACGAAAAAGGAACTGGGATAGAAAAATCCAGTAAATACCTTTTTTTTTTTTTTTCCCCCACTGATTGTATTTAAAATGAAAGATAAGCATAGGAAGTCTGAGGCAGAAAACAAACTTCCAGTGTGTGTGGGTATTTACAGTCACCCCAGGATGCTCTGCCCATGATGTAATACCTCGTAGTACGGCAGGGAAAAAAAAAAAAAAAATCCACAAAATTGCTTCCCGTTGGTTCTGAGGCAGGTCCTGAGCGCCCAATCTCCCCGTCCTTTGAAAGCATTCCAGATCACATCAGTTGTGTCCTGATTCAGAGTGGAATTTGTTTTTTGCCAGCACTTGAGGGGGCAAACGTGCAGCCCAAGAAGGGCGATGTCAGCTCGGACGCAAACACGCTCTCAGAGAGCAGGGCAGTGGGCTCAGCAGCAGGATCATTTCTGCATGGCCTCGTGGACAAAACCGTCTCTGAAGGATTAATAACAAACTGAAAGCTCGCTGGAAACATGTCCCCCTGTTTGTTTTGGCTCCCAGAGCATTTCTAAGTGCAATTACGAGCAGTTGAGAAACGGAGAGGGCGAAAAAAAAATCTCGTGGTTGGTTCGTGCACAGGGCGGTGGCTCAGGAGACCTGGGTTGATTTCTAACCTGTGTCACAGTCCAGTGTCACACAAAATAAGAGGTTTGAATTCATCTGCAGCTCGTTCTCTATGAACAGGACTGAAGCTGCCCTTGCCTGCGCAGTGCCTGGTTCCAGCAGCCCCTTGCACAGGGGTGCCATGGGCCCTTCACGTCCTGCTGGTGTTGATGTAATTCAGGCAGTGATAATGACACATCCATTTTTAAGGCTCTCCTGTGCTTATATGTCCATATAAAAGCCTCCCTTAACAGCACCACGCTGCTTCAGAAGGGGAAAATCCAACACTGCTGCACACAGCTGCCCACCCTTTTAAGCCAGAGGATACAAATGGATTTGTGCTGTGCAAGAACCAATGTCTTCATTAGGATCCATGTTCGCTGGGCAGTGACAAATCTTCCCCTCGGAACACGGTGATTAAGGTTTAATTTTATTCAGGATTACAGGCAGCTCCCTTTGCAAACCAGCCCTCGTCCAAGTTCGGGCACATATTGCCTGGAAATGAACATTCCTCTCCAACTGCTTAAGCAGCTTTGGATAAGAAATGGTGGTTTCAGGAAGATTAGGAGCATAGGAAAGATCTCTGGGCTAGGAGCACATTAAGAGGAAGCGGCGTCGGGGGCCCAGGAGGAAATGCTGCCACCTGTGAGGGGCTGAACCTTCCAAATCACTTGGAGAAAGTTGGTGGGAAAAGGATGGATGAGTGAAGGCGGGGAATTTAGGGATGGGGAGCACGAAAATAGCCAAATACATACGTGTATGTAAGTCAGCAGCAGGGGAATTTATAGGCCTCGGGCTGCCCAGAGAACCAAATCAGTGGTTCTGGAGGTTTTATCGTGCGGCAGCACCGGGAGCCTCACATGAGATGAAGGTACAGGCGACAAACACAGGAGGGCCTTGCCCAGATCAGGAGCTGGATATGGAAGGTGAACAAAGGGCTGCAGGAGAAGCAGAGCAGAGGGAAAGGAAGTGATGCCTCCCAGAGGGTTGCCCAGCAGAGCTGGGATGCAAAACTTTGCCACATTGTCCAGTTCCCTGTTCATGCAGATCTGCCTCCTCTGGTGCTCCTCATAGGTACTGTCTTGTTCTGCCAGACAATGGTATTTAAATGCAACATATCATTATTTGTTCTCAAACACACGTGTTCTTCCCCCTCTGGGAGCAGTGGGGGGAGGACAGTGTGGGTATCCCACGAGTATTTCAACCCTGGCTGCAGTGACAGCTTGGATTTGTGAAACAGCCTGGAACAAAATGCTGCTATTTTTTCATGGAAAAACTAGTGGACATAACTTGTGTGTGTTTCAGAGAGAAAAGCAGAGAGCTGAAAGGCCTGGACACACCACTATCTGAGTGCCAAAATCCTGGATGGGTATAAAACTTAAGAGTTTTCAGCTCAGAGAAGTAACATTAGAATCATCCCTAATTAAGCAGATTCTGCTTGTTTATTGTTCCCAAATATCTGCAGCTCTGCTCATCAATTTTTCACACTATTCCCTGGCTGTTTTCTCATGTTCAGTCTCTTTGCTGCTTTGCTGTTTTGCTCTCTGGAGATTTCTTTCACAAATTTCTATTATTTCCTTAGAGAAATCTTTTTTTTCTTTTTTTTTTTTTTAATTCCAAATTTTTTTTTTAACTTGCCACTGTGATACGGTGTAGGGAGAGCAGAAAGCCAGGCAGTGGAAACTCCTTTAGCTTAATGCCATGGAAAAACCCCTCTGGCTTCCTGTCAGTCAAAGAAGGTCAAAGGCAGTCAGAGCTACAACTCTGTCAATGGATCCTGAATCCAGTATTTAATATCGACCCCCATCTTCACAAACACCATATGGGCAATGGTGACAGTGCTCCTGACATCAGGGTGATGAAATACAACCGGGAGACTAAAATGACTTCACACAGCCAGACCTGCTCACAGCAACCACTGCAACAGGACTGGAAAGGACCTTTCGTGGCTTTGATCAGTTATTTTAGTGGTAAGGTTTTGTTAGAGGAGCTCTGTGCAGGCAGGAGGGGGGACTGAGGGGCAAAGCTGGGCTGCCTCGGTGCGTGGGGCTATTTGAGGCTGGTGCTGTAGGTGTTTAAAGCAGATATTGGGCTCACCTTGGCTCCCTGGCTGGGGGGAGGAGGTTTGCTGGGCACGTCCTGTACCAGCCCATCACTCACGTGATGGACCAAAGCTGATCTTCAGCTCTGGACGAGCTTTTTGGTGGCCCACGTTCAACTTTGGAGGAGATCTTTGGAGATTCATCTTTGTGTGATGGGTTTTAGCCCAGCTCGAAGCACAGCGTAACAGAAGCACTCCCAAAGAGCGGTGCCGGTACCTGGTGATGCCCACACGTGGAAAAAGCCAGACCTGGACATCCCCAAGGCTCTGGGAATGTCACTCACGTGGACCTGGGGCCTGCTGCCATCACTGCCTCTGCCTCTGCTGAGCCTGTGGACGCCCTTGCTGAACTGAACTAAAATCGAGAAGCAGCACCATTAAATCAGACAAAGAGCAACTGGAAGAGAGTGTTCCAAGTGACCCTGGGGGTATTCAGGGCAATGGTTGTGAGATGACCAGAATCCACATGGGAACTCTTTTTTTTTTTTTTTTTTTTTAATAAAAGGAAGGGGGAAGGAAGAGAACTATTCAGATTTTCCCTTGGAAATTTCACAGGATTACTTTTCACGTACCTAAATTATCTCCGCCTTCGTTTCGTATACGAAAATCTGTGCCTACAGAATGAGTCAATAAAAGCCGATAAAATGAGAACAGTATGAGACAGATCTTTGGATTGTATAAATAAAGCACGGCTGAGGTGACATCGTGGGGGCAACAGTGATTTATACCAGCTGAGGATCCGGCCCATAAACTGGGAATAACTCTTTCTGCTCTGTGATTTATGTTCTCCAGTTATTGACTGCTTAGAAATAAGCCCTCTGTTATAAACAATCTGGGAAGCAAAGAAGGCAATTGTGTCTTAATGAGACCATGGTTCAAAGCGCTGCCCTGGTACACTGACCCTTCTATAGATCAGAAAGTCTCCTTGATTTAATTACCTTACAGAACCCCAGACTAGACAGCTCCAAAACTCATTTATGCCCTGATCTTTCTCCTTTTTTTTTTTTTTTTTTTATTTTGGTGCATTTATAGTGATTTATAATTCAACCAAGGGAGTCTTCAGGCAGCTGATGAGAATGTTTTGGAGGGGTTTGTAGTTTGTATGCAATTATATTTTTTCTTCAGGAAAAAGCAAAAAAAAAAAACAAAGCACATTTTGAGATTTTAAAGGTCTCGTCTCACTTCCCAAGCACAAATAATAAGCAATTCTGCCTTTTAAGTGTAAAGGACTAGAAACTTCAAGCATAGAATTAGGGGAATTTAAATCACAGGCGAGACACTGCACACACTGGAAACGTTCCTATTTGAAAGTTCACAATTCAGCCTTGCACAGAGCTTTCAGCAGAAGTTACAGGATTGTTCCACTAGGATTATCTCATCTACGAGGATATTTATTTTCCCCTTCCAATCTGTGGTATAAAGCAGTGGAAATAATACGATGTTCCCTTCCATTCACAAACGACGAGTCTCTGCTGTCTCAGGATGCCTCACAGAGCCCTAATTAGACCTAAGTCTCAAAACATCCCCAAAAATTACTCAAACAACCAATATTCCATCTTGATTTCCTCTGGATCAACAGTACACTGCAACTAAACACGCAGCAAACGGCCCTGGCCCCTCTCTGGTGCTTCCTTGGTGCCGCAGCCCACGGGATTTCATAGTTGGGGTCTCAGCCCTTAATATCACGGCCTGACCTTGGCACAACTCCCAGTGTCTGTCTGGGCCTTGGGGGCCTCCAAAGCAGGAACCTGGTACAGGAAGGGGTCAGGTCCCGTATTTATATACTGCTGTGAATTAGCTCACGCCATTAATTAGCACCAGTGTGCAAAATGGAACAGAAATTTTTTAGCAGAAAGCATCCCTCTTTCGGGCACATTTATGCCCTGTGAATGTATTTTTCTTTAATTTCAAGTCCCTTTGGCAGAAAGATCTTACTCCCTCAGGAGAGGAGTCTCCTGGGCAGAGTTACAGTATATAATGAGAAAAGGATTTTAACCCCTGCTGCAAACCAAAAATTAATATTAATACTTAATAAGCTCCTGCCTTCTTTGAAAGCAAGTAAAATGTTATTGCTCTCTGAGCTGAAATATGTTTAAATGAAGCAAAGATTTGTAATTTTCCAGAACAAACAGTCTTCAAGTGAAGTTCTTTTGCAATTATTTTTTCAGAGATAGTTCTGTGCTGGGAGTGGGGGCCTAAATATAATGTTGTAGATTGTAAGATCTGACAATACCAGTAATTACACTTCTGTAATTAACTTAAGCATCCCGTTTTCCTCTGGGTATCAGGACTCCCCTTTCCTCCTCGATGCCTAGGCTATTTTAATGTATTCTAGTTGAACACCTAAACCTCAATCACAAGCTCGTCTGGAAAATATAGCCTTGTATTTTTAGGGCTGGAAAAGGACATAGGGAACTTGTTTCTCCCTATTAAAGTGATAAAAAGTGTCTCCAGTAATAAAACGGGGGGGAGAGGGAGGGAAGAAGGAGAATAACGTGAGTGTTGTAATGATCCTCCCCTGCCATAAAAGAAGGGTGTTAAGGGTGGAACAGGAGCACCAAACCCGGGAGCTGCTCTGACACCCGGACGGCGGCAGAGGCGGCGCGGGAGGGGAGCGGAACCAGTGCTCTGCCCTGGGGCTGTTGGGGGCACAACCCCTGTCCCAGCCAGCCCATAATGCTCCTCCAGGCTGGCACAGGCGGTTCTGGGCCCTTTTTGGATGTGGAGATGCTGCTGGGTCAGCCCTTAGCAAGATCTGTGAGCAACATCGATGCTCCCTGCAGGAAAACCCGGAGGAGCTGGGGCTGCCCCATCCCTGGGAGTGTCCAAGGCCAGGTTGGACGGGTCTTGGAGCAACTTGGGCCAGTGGAAGGTGTCCCTGCCCATGGCAGGGGGTTGGAACAAGATCATCTTTAAGGTCCCTTCCAACCCAGACCACTCCATGGTTCTGTGATTCTGTGAAACCAGGTTTTCCTGGGAAGGGTGGCAGCCTGCAGGCAGTAGAAGGGATTGACTTTTGGGCACTCCTGAGGATTCATGGCTCCCCTGAACCACAGACTGGATCTAATCCCTTGGTGTTTCTCCCCATAATGTTTTATGATGACATGAAACATTTTCTGCCTTCTTGATGTTTTTGTGTTTTGGTTTGGGGTTTTTTGTTTGTTTGTTTGTTTTGGTGCCTTTTTTTGTTGGTGGTGGTGGCTTGTTTTGGTTTTCGTTTTCGTTTTTTTCGTTTGTGTTTTTTTGTCGGGTTTTTTTGGGGTTTTGTTTGTGTGTTGGGGTTTTTTTTTGCTCCATTCAGTGCAAGAAAAGGGGAGAAGGGAGAATGTTTTACGTCCCGCTGGTCAGTGGCAGGTGGTTCAGCTCTGGCACAGGCTGCAAAGTCACTCCTGCCTACCTGGGTTTCTGCAGAGCTGTTTCAACAGTCACGAGCCAAATTTCAGACACACTCTCTGGCCCTGTGTGCTGCCAGCTCCTCATCCAAATCCCAGGGCTGCACTGCACGGCACAGATGGGATCTGCTGAAGGAACCCAACACCTGCAGGACACAGAGCTCAGACCTGGAAGACCCTCTGCAACACTGACCACTGTGGTGCTGCTAATTATGGTAATCAAAGGTGACATGTGAATGGGTGGCATTCCACCAATGCCACCACACTGCCTGACCCAGCTGAGGGCCTGGCACCTGGCGAACCATGAGCAGCACAACCCCCAGAGATAAAATCCAACCGGAAAATGGCTCCGTGGGCAAAGAAAAATGCCCCCCACAAGAGCAGAGTGCAGCCCTCCCACGAGTCAAAGGGCTCAAACGGCTGCAAGCAAACCCCAGGCATTACCTGCCAAAATATGAGTGGAATTATGCCTGTGAATCCCTTAAGGGGACGGGTGTGAAAGGTGTGCCTGTGTCAGGGTTTCCCTGTCTCCCTGCAGACGGATTTTCAGCGTTCTTTCAGCCAGGGGGTGTCCTGGGCTGGCCCCTCTCCCACCTGAGTGCTGCCCTCCCGCCCTGCCCACCTCCCCCACCTGCTGCTGAGCTTGGGTGCCGCTGGCACGGCCATAAAAGCCAATCCAGTCTGCCTTCTTTTTTATCCCACAAGTGCGCCGAGAGGAACAAACCCCGTGGAGATGGACACTATTGACGATGCTTTTGATGAATTGCAAACCAACCCGACAGGGCGGGGTGAGATTGGTTTCGGTGTTATCGCAGCAACCCGGGGCTTCTTTAAACATTAACCAGGCCCTGCTGCATGCAGCAGAGATGCTGGGGGGGACAAAGCCCTGCTTGCAGGGCATCCCTTTCCCCTGGGTTTTTCACTCGGTATTTTTAAGCGCTCGGTCTTCAGCGCTCCCGAGTGCTGGGGGCTCCTCTCCAGGCAGCAGCTGAGCAGGCCTGTTTATTTATAAGAGCCAACCAGAGCCACACAAAAGGTTGTGGCCACGGGCCAAATGTCTTTGACATCATAGCCTGTCATTAATGGCATAAATCCTCCGTGATTTCATTTCCCAGCAAGCTAACCAGCATCTATCACAGATTATTTTAAAGAAACAAAAATGTCCAAACATTTACCTTCAAACCCCCAAACAGATCATATCGTTCTATTTTGCCTTCCCAATGTTAGATATATTCTCTTGCATATGGCATTTTTATTGCAGGTTGTGACCAGTCACAGAGCTTGGTTCAAAAAGAGATATGCCCAGAAAGAGAAATTTTCTTATTGTTCCCTAAGGGGAAAAACAAAAACGACATTTCATTTAACAAAACCTTTCCTAACCACTGTACTTTGCTGGCTTAATGTATTTTTGTCTGCCAGATCCCTGTCTGGCCATTCATTTTGAGAGAGAGAAAAAATTAAAAGGTTGTTCTCTGTGCCACAGCCTCTTCAGTGTGAGAACATTTAATGTGGACAGGCTGGAAAAGTTTTCCTTCAGACCATACTTGTCCCTTTTTCTCCATAAAATGATCATGGTTATGTGGAAAACATTAGGAAATGACTCCGAGCATGAAAGGACCAAATATACCCCTGAATATCATAATTAAAACTCCTTGTTGGTTAAAGTCTTCCCGACCTTGGTATATTTGCTGGTGGACAATGATAATAAGGCAGATAAAAATATTTGATAATAATGTTAGATAATATTTGACCAGTCATTGCTGGTTGCTTTAGACTGGGCCTAAAATGCCTGAGAAAAATTTTTTCAAACCAGGCACTAAACCTGCAGGGGTAAACCAGGAATTCTTCTGCATTTATATGGACAAGCAGACAGTCAGAGAGTTGGGTTTGATCTCCCTTTTTCTGCATGTGAACTGAAGTTGCTGAGATCGCTCCAGATTGCACCGTTTGAGATCAAAAGCCCCTGACAGGTTTCCTGCCTCCAGGAGCAAATGTCCACAAGGGTGTGAGCTCTCACTCATCAGCTCCCACCTCAAACCACCGCGAGGAGAAGGTAATTACACACAACTACAGATGAATCCTGAGATCCCAAGGAATTCTAGGGAGTCACACTTAGGATCAGCTCAGGTCCATGTCAACTCTGCTGGACCCAGGGCAGAATCCCACTGGCAGCTGGGCAGAGGCAGAGAGCAGGAGCCTCGTGGTGCCAGACTCCTGGGGGCTGTGCTGGCTCATCCCTGGTGGGTCACAGGGAGAGGGAGGATCACACGGAGCATCATCGTGCAGGGACAGTGCCAAGGGGCTGGGGCAGTGCAGCCTGGGCATCCCCAGCCTGGGAAGATCAAAATGAGTGTTCCCAGTGCAGAAAATGATACACAGGAGCCCACGTGAGCACACCCAGTGTCCCCACTCCCTCTGCTCGGAAAGGACAGAGCTGGAGCTGGACGTTACAGCACGATCCCAAAGTTCCCGTCTGAGCCACCACTCCTGCCTTCATCCCACCTTCACCCTGCACCCAACAGCCCTCACCATCACCAAAGAATAACGAAAGGACCTCCCACATACCTTGGCAAATACAAATTAGATGTTTCCTTTTTTTGAGTGGTCTGGAATCTCAGGAGGATCCGCAGGCAAACGCTACCCAGATGTGCAGACAGCACGGATGTGTCAGATCTCTCATGTGAGAGCCAAAGTTAAAATATGCTTGCAAAGCACCAGTAGCTTCATTCTTATGACTAACACATCCCAAAGGTGCCATAACATGCACTGATGCAATGAATTCTGGGGCTCTGGAAGGAGTACAGTGAGAGGAGGAGCTGCAGAGGAGAGTTCCTTAGGAAAGCCAGCAAGTTATTTTTCCACAATTTATCATACTACTCTTACACTGCGAGTTAGGCTGTGCCTCCAACTGCAGAGATGAAAAGTCACACAACTCCAGCACCAATTGAGCCAGCCAAGAAAAAGAAAAGCAGCTTTCTCTGCTCCCCAGGGCATATATTATGACTACTCGTTAACATTTTTCGGTACGTGAAGGAGGCAAACTTCAAGGAAGGAATGTGGTCATCTCCTATCTGACACAAAATCTGCCGTGTTGGAACGGGCTGAGCGCGCTTCGTTAGGCAGATGTTGGGGTGGGCAGGGATTGGAGTGGCAGTGTCACGTTTTTTGAGAGCACACCCCACGGTTCCCTGGGTGTCAGCAAAACTCCACGAGCCTTTAGAGTAGATAAAGTCACCTGTAAACACGTTGGGAAGGTTCCTCTGGAACACCCACCAGCAGCAGCCACCATCCAAATCAATCTTTCCAGAGACATGGAAATATCCGTGGAAGGAAAGCTGCGGGATTTGAAGCGTGTGCCGTGAGGCTTTCAAGCAACACATAATTAATTATATCTCAAATACATGCAAATAATTTACGTGAATAACAAAGCCTCCACATGTGAAAGCCCAGAACACAACAGGCTGGGACTTTAATCATTTTCTGTAACGCTGTCATGGAAGAGGTGCCACGATGAGATTCCTGCTGCCAATGAAAAAGAGGGACAGTCCATGCAAATGCTGCTCACATTTGCTTTTCCTGCTCCCTCCCGGTGGTTCAGTTTATCTCTGATGAGCCCACAGTTTTAAGCAGGAGAATGGCACGTTAGGCTCCCTGGTAAATGCCACTTGGATGGAAGTGCTCTCATTATTCGCACTGAAGGATCCAGATTTGCTTAAACAAGAACTGTCACAACATGCTGAGGTCCAGGGATTCCTGGGGGAGCTGGGCTGACACATTTGATTCTGATTTGCATTAATTTATGAATCTTGCACAGTCTGTTTGTCCAAGGGTTCTGAAGATGTTTAGCCACTGCATACCTTGAGTTAATTCAATAGAAAAGCTGTCGGATACCACGGCGAGGGAGAGGCACAGCAGCTCTGGCAGCCCCAACCCACGAAACACCGAGCACAGGAGCTGCAGCAGCATTTCACCACAGCAGTTAATGAGCTACAAATACTGAAAATACCAACACGCTCCAGCTACATTAAAATGTTGCAACTCTAAAGGTAAATACCAAACCCACAAGGGCCCTTGAGATCAAAGCCTGGTGAAGAGCATCACTGGGAGGAGAGAGGGAAGAAGGGAGAAAGAATGAGAAGGGCAGAAATAAACTCCAGAGACCCTTGGGAGAAAGCTTTGCAGGACTTGAGATAAAGGCTCTAGTAGAGCTCCGGTATTGGCCCTAATTAGGGTAAGTCGGGGCTTCACTAATTGCTTTTAATCCCTTGGCTTCCTTGGCAGCAGGAGTGCCCGTGCCCAGGGCGTGCAGGAGGGTCATGGGGTGGATCCACAGCCTCTGTACCCCAGTGCCACTCACTGAGCCCATTTCCCACAGGGATCAGAGCTGGGGATGGGCAGATCCAGAGGGGAGAAGGGAATCCAAGGACACTGTGAGCCCCAAGAGCCCCATCCTCCATCAGCACAGCCCCTGCAAGGCAAAAAGCAGGGACATTCTACTTTCCTCCATTGGCTTCCCTTCTCCACAAGTGCCATTGCAATCCCCCCAGATCCTGCAGGCAGGTGGCCTTCAGGTGAGCATTTTTGAAATGCAGTGTGTGCATTTGAGCTGCTCCTCACCTTTATTCACTTCTTTTTTCCTGTAAAACTTTTTTTCTTCTCCTTCAGTTAGCTGCTGGGCTTTTTATTAGAGGGCAGACATCTCTTGCCAAACTCTCTTGCAGAAGGAAGGATGGAATTCCCTCTGTTTCCATCACAGAGGTATCCTGAGTCACCTGCAGTCAGCCAAAGCTCCCTTGCCTTGGGTGTAAACAGAGAAAAACACCAACTTTTGATCTCCTTCCAGCAGAAGTGAAGTCAGTGCAAGTATCAACGTGGGAAAAAGGAAAAAGGAAAGGTTTTTCTGGGCTGTCTTGCTTTCTCTGTGTGCATGCAAAGGATCACGCAAAAATCCAGGGGTAAGGTTGGAGCTGCTTTGGTTAAAGGTGACATTCATCCTTCCCAGGACAACAGCCACTGCACCATCTAAGAATATTAAAAGATTTCAAACATGGAGCCAAAGCAGTATCATTTCTGTGGGTCATCTCTGTGCCCCAGGGTGAGGTGCAGCCCTGCTCAGACAGATCCTGTGCTATTGAACTATAGGAATCTGTCCCTTCCTGTGGACAGCCCATTATACATTAATTAAACTCCAATAATGAGTTCACTGGAAGCAGCATCTTGCAGTTTGTTTGTTCTGGGCAACACCAGCAACCAGGTCTTTCTCAAAGCCTAATAATCAAGAGATTTCTGAGGTGGTGACCTCAGAGTGCTCTGGCTTGGGTTGCTCTTTATTTAGAGCCGAGTGTTGGTGTTTCCAGGCTGGAGCAGCAGCACCAGCGAGCCCCGGGCTGTGCCCCTGCTGCTCCTGCATGAAACACAGGCACAGCCAGGAGGCTCCTTGCATTCCATGCAAGGCATCACAATTAATGAGCTGATTTGCATATCAAATACACTTTGTGCACGGCACGATGTCTTGCCTTTGCAAAAAGTTTGGAAAATATCAGTCCTGGAAAGCGAGAGCCTGCGGATTCCTACCTGCTCCCCAAGGAGCCAGTACACCCCCTGCAGCAGGAGGGAGCAGGGGCTACCTGGGCGATCCTCCCTCCTGCTGCTGGTTACAAGGGATAACCAAAATAAGGCCAAGTTTGGGCAGACAAGACCTCAGCCTTGGTTATGACCTCGTTTCCTGAGTTATCCTGAAATTTGTTACCGGTGGGAGATGAAAGGAGGAAGATATCCAAGAAGGGCAGTTGGACTAGATGGTCTCCAGGGGTCCCTTCCCACACATTCTGTGATCTGTGCCACAGTTCTCAACTCCCTTTTGCTTCCCAACCAGAGGGATTTAAATCAAATCCGTTGCCAGTACCTGCGGGTTGAAATCCAAGCCAGTAAGGAAGGAAAAGGCAAGAGCAGCAGTTTTATTTTTAAAGAATAATCTAAAATGCCTAAACTGTTGGAACAGGTGTGTTTGTAGCCCACTCCTGTCCTGCCCACCCAAAACTATAAAGTGCCTTGGCTTGTGTGTAACAGCCTGGATTTGCACACTCAAACAAGCTGAAAACATCAGTGCTGGATTACAGACTGTGAATACTTGTTTTCAAGGCTTGTGTTTCATTTTTACGTTCTCGCCCTTTCCACACTTCTCGTTGTTTCCATTTTCTGTCCTGCTGGGTGAGAAAACTGGGAAAAGAAGGGACCAGTTGCTTCGTGCAGCTCCCTCTGACCCTGCGCGAGCACCCCCGGCAGTGCCAGTGCCTCTGTCCTGCTGCTGCTCCTCGTCTTCCGTGGCATTCTACTCCCTCTGCCTGGATTCAGGCGGCACATTCCTGGAGTCTGCGGCGCATCCTGGATGCTGCCTGGATGCATCCAGCTTGTCTGGGAAGGAGGAGAGTTCGGCTATTGCCTCGCTAGCTCCCAAAATGTGCGGCTCCGCTCTGCCGCTGGATTTGTGCTGACTCCCCTCGGCAGGACCAGTGGCCGGCGAGAGGAGGGAGAGGCACTGACAGGAGAGGGTGCTAATGATTTAGGGAACGGGAAAACAGGCTGATAATGGTCCCTGACCACTGTCCCTGCAGAAACATCAGAGCCAGGGGCAGAGCCCTGAGCAGCTCTCTCAGAGGATGCTTTTCAGCAGGGAGAATAAGCAGATCCAGGCTGTGAGAGCTAATCTGTATCTCTAAATCCAGCCCTGTAATTATTATTATAAGCTTTCCAGAAGACCATTAGATTTGAAAAGTAAATTTGAATTTATAAATGGAGTCCTGCTAGGCTCCATCCCAGGCATCGTTTAATGGCATTACAGGCTGATAAAAAGGTTGGAAAATCAGCAGAGGGGTCAGAACTGCCCTGAGATGCTCCCCGGCCGCCCTCAGCCATGGCAGGGTGTTTGATTCCCGTTAGATCAGCACTTTTCAGCTGAGTCACAGTTGTGCAGCCTCAATATCTGCCCTGGAGGCCACACACAAACGGGGAAGGAGCATTTCCAGCCCACACAAATAAGGGCATCACGGCCCTTTTTGCTTCCCCAAAGCCTGTCCCTGCTGCTCTTCCCTGTCCTGTTACACAAACCCCCCGTGCCGGTGACACCAGGCTCGGGACTCCAGGGAAATGAGGCCTGGATGGAGATTACAGAGCATGTTTGGAATTGAGCTGAGCTGAGGAACATCATTTCAATAAGGAGATGTTCCAGGCAGACATGAAACACGGGGATTTCAAGATGAGTTTCCTGCTTAATTTTTTAATCCCTTGCCCAATCTTTCAGTGTGCTCGTTGATGCTCTGGGCTTTCATCCCGCCCCCCTCCTCTTCCCCTGCTTTGGAGTTTAGGCAGAGTTTTGAGCTGGTTTTCCATTTGATGCAACCTGCAGCCAATGACCCAGGGCTCTGAAGCCCCAGGTATGACTTTAAGAAGGGCCCTTGATCTGTCTGGGGCAGATCTTCCTTTGGTGCAAGTTGCCCTACACGGTGTTCGTGTTCCCACCTGGGAAGTAACAATGGGATCACCTTTCCTCCTGCCTTCTGTCGAGGCAGAGAACGATCTGTCTCTTCCTAAAGTGCTTCAGACAACGACGGTGCTCAGACAACCACAAGCACAGCTCTGTAACCCCCCCAGGCCCCCACTCATTTACACACGTGCTGCACACACCGGCCCATTCTCAATTATTTTTTTTTAATTTTTTATTTATTTAGAAATAATAAAATAAGACATAATATATAAAAATCTGTACAATCCACAATTTGTGCAGTACATTAGGAAGACTTTGATACAAAAAGGCTGCAAACAGGAAAATAGTCATGGACAACTGTCAGATGCCGAGATTGTTCACCTTACAACGGCTGCAGGCCAAAAAGTCCTTACAAAATCAGCTTCTCATTGGCTGTGGAGTGGCAACTATGCAGCACCTTCTACTTCACAATGGTGGTGAGCAGCCATAGTTTAAAGACATTACAGTACTTCTCAGTTTTACCTTGTAATCCATTATGAAAAAAAAAAAAAAAGGAGACCTAAGAGAACAAATTAAATATCGGAACCCTTTGCCTTTCCCGAGACGAAGAGAGTGCTGAACTAACCCCACAGAAGTGTCTCACGGCCGGGAGAGGGTCACCAAACCCAGCTGATAAGTCAGGATTTCCACCCTTGCTGCTTCACCAAGGCCAACTCGCACGGAAGAGCCGGGGGAAGGAAGCGAACCATCCCCACCTGCCCCCGGAACGCTTTTGTCACTGTACACAATATTATGGTTTAGACAATGTGTCTCATTCAAGTATTTTCAGGGAAGGGCGGAAATAACATATTCCCCCCCCAGCCCCTAAGCAAGATACAGTATAAACCTTCTGTGCGAGCCAACTTGATCCTGGATACATCAAAGCCCGGTGGAGTCTGTGGGAAGAGCTCAGTCAGTTTAAAGGGCCCCCAAAATCAGCATCAGCTTGGCCCAGGATCAACAGGAGCTGAAGAAATGCTGTCAGTCACTGTCTAGTCCTCAAAAAAAAAAAATACCATTTTTTTAAACGATTAACCCAATTTGCTGCTGTAGAAGTGCTACAATAAGCCTGACCTCCACCGGGCTGGGAAAACACGGAGCCGATGGAGAAAAAGGGGAAGTGGTACCACGGAGTTGCATTGCAGGTCTCTTTTTAGCAGCTTCCCCGGAGCCAGAGGCCGAGTGCAAGCCTGCAATGGAAGGTTCAGTCGGCAAAGACAAAGGGTTGGGAGGAAAACCAAAAAAGAAAAGAAGAACACGGCAGAGAGTAATGGATTACCCCAACACACACCCCCTCGACAGGACTAGCTGGTAACTCTGAAAAATGCCAGTAACTAGGACGTGTTTTCAAATGAAAAGTCCATGCTTGAAAATAAATAAAGTTCATAGCATTAGGAATCCTATAAGGCTTGCAAGTATTTGCTAAAAATCATGCTAACCTGTAGCATCTAGTGCTAGTGAGCCGAGACTGCCGAGCTGAACTGATACTTTGTGTGGCCTTTTCGCTGTCTTCTCCTTGTCCTCCTTTACAGACTTCTATTTACATTTGGCTTTAAATATGAAAATACTTGATAAACTTTATAAAATGTACATTTTAAAAATATTTCTGAAAAACTGACTTGAAAAACGAAACAAAACAAAACAGAAAAAAAAAAAAGGAAAACAACAAAACAACAAAACAAACAAACCCAAAACCTCTGCACCAGAAATGTTGAGGGGGAGGGGATTTTTTTTTTTTTCTTTTCTCTCAGAATTTCTGGTGTTTTAAAGAAACGAGACGAATCCTGTATTTCCTATCCCCCATCTCTCATCCCTCCCTCGAATATCTCAAGTATCATTTAGTGGGAGCACTGTGCACCTGGGGGATGCTGACCTGAGAACAGGTCCCCTCTCTCCCACTCAGCCTCCCTTCCCATTGTGTTTTCATGCACCCTCTGTTTCACTGAATACTCTTTGGTTTAGGGTTTGTTTTTTTTTTTTCCTTTTCCAAGAACATCACAATTAGCAGCACTAGCAGCACTCCGTTGTCTCCACCACTGTTGACCCAGAAACTGCAACCAAATCGCCTTTTTTACGTTCACCCTTCCTTTCCTTTTTCACCCTCCCACCCCAGGAACAGCCTCAGTACTTGCACTTCATCATCTGCCCTCTCCAGTAGCCAAATCCACGTTTACAACGCCGAACTCCCACAGTTTTGAACCCCCCCCCCCCACTGCAGATACCATCTTATCAGAAACCACTTTGTTGCAGGCATTTCTTTCAGGCAGGGCTGGAAGGGGCCAGAGGCCTTCACAGATATCCATTTGCAGAAGACATTAGACCTAGAACAAGCTGTTTTTTAATGGCATACAGTGATCCAATACTGCAAGAGTTGACCGGGATTTTCGTCCCCATCACCCGCCTCTGCGCCCGCTCCCCGGGGGAGCAGGTGCCCAGCACGGGCTCGCTGTCTCCTTGATCTCAGAGGCACGGAGAATTTAAAGCCTTCTGGTTGAAGGAGCCAAAATCCCAAAGAGCCAGAGCTTGGCTGAAGGTGACCAAATCAGCTCAGAGCCGGGCGAGGTGTCTCACCCACTGACCACTCGGTGTTTGGGGAGAGGAGGCAGGGGATGGACCTCCCTTTGCAGCCTCATGTCCCCAAATAATCCCTCCCTACATGAGAGAAAAATACACTTTCTTGACACCCCCTGCCCTGCTGAAGAGAAGCGTTTTGTACAAAATCCTGCAAACCCTCTGCCCTTCCCCAGTGCTGTGCTGTCGAAGCTGTTCTCTCCTCTTCCTTCCTCCTCAAAAACCTCTTCCTGGGGGTTTCTCTGCTGCTTGGCTCGTCCGTGCTCAAACACCTGCTCCCGCGGCCTCAGCCTCTGCCATCCACCAGCAGCTCCATGGCACAGATTCCCGCTCGGAGCTGGGGAGCTCGAGGTCCAGCTCCAGGCTGCTGAGTTCCCTCTCACGAGAAAAGAGGGAATTTATTTCCCCATGGAAGAGCAGGAGGAAGGAGAGGAGGCCCAGCTCTCTTTAGATCCGAGCCTTAAGCTTTTCGAATAAGGTGCAAAATAAAGGTCTTAAAAAGAAAAGGAAAAAAAAAAAAA
>VXAY01004618.1:994763-1059127 GCA_013399855.1 Oxyruncus cristatus
TAGGGTCGGGGAGAGGGCGGCCGCTCCCCGGTTTTCTGGGAGAAGTTGGCCCGCCTCTGGTCCCCGTGTCTCCCGTGTGGGGGCTCCCGGGAGAAGGCGACAGGTCTCCCGGTTACCGGGTCCCCCGTGCGGAGAATCCCGGGAGAAGGCGGCGAGACCCCGGAGTTCCTTGGCGCATACGGCCCCGGGAGAAGGTGGTCGGTCCTTGGGTATCCCGTACGGAGGGTTCCGGGAGAAGGCGTCCGGTCTCCCGGTCCCCGCGTCTCCTGTACGGAGGGTCCCGGGAGAAGACGGCGAGACCCCGAGATCCCGCTGCCGACGGTCCCAGAAGAAGGCTGCCGGTCTGCCGGTGCCCGTGTGCCCGGTGCGGAGGGTCCCGGAGCAGCCGCGGTGGATGCGGGGGCGGCCGCGCTCCCCGGGCTGTGCGGGGGGGCAGCGCTTTGCTCCGTGTCCCGGCACCGGGACGCTCCGGGAGCGCCCGCGGGCACCGAGCGTCTGCCTCGGGTACCCCCCTCACCCTCCCAACGCTGCGAGAAAGGCTTTTGCGGGACTTCACGCGCAGCTTGGGAAGGTCCCGTGTGGAATCTGGGCGCCTGCTCGCTCCCGTTTCCATGTCTCCGGCTGGTGTCCCGGGGCCCCGGGCAGTGAGAAAAAAATACCGGAGACAGAATAATTTCGTCCCTTTTGTGCCTTTTTCTGTATTTTAGTGAAGAGAAATGCAGGGAGATGCAGGGTATCCCATCCCAAAGTCCTGACACTAACAGGGATGGGAAGCCAGGCAAACACAGCACAGCTCCTAAGCTGAAAATCCCTCTTTTTAACTCAAATCAAATGTCCCTTCCGAAACAAGAGCTCTGATCCCTGGGCTAAGATCTTTTAGAGCACAGGAGGAAGCAAGAGCAGTATCAGCCTGGCTGCAGTGTGTGGGATCCATGTGTTGTTCCCTGGCTCACCTGTGGCAGCTCGGTCGGGCTGGCCAAGGTGGAAATATGCAGAAATCAAAATGATTTTTGGTAGCTTGTCCTCCTCACAGTGAACGTGGCCCTAAGATACAGAAAAATAAGGATGAGGTGCCTGGCTGGGAGCCTTGCAGGAACAAAAACAGCCTTGTAAGCACAGCCTGAAGTTTGCCAAGCCCTGATGGACAGTGCAGGGGTGTTAGTTTCCAAGGCAGGTGTCCACTGCAGAACATGCTCCTGCTGCCCCCGGAGAGCTGAGTTCCCGAGTGCCAACAGCTGAAATCCAGCAGGGAGCCCTGTCATGTGCTGGAAAACCAAGAGCCAAGGTGCCTGCTGAGTGCAAAGGGGGCAGAGCACACAAGGCTTCAGAAACTGGCACAAACACCAGTTGATTTGCACCCAGGACTGCGACAGCAGCCCCTGCAACACCCAGAAATGGGTGCTGGGGATGCTTGTGGGACTGTGAATCAGCAGGCATGTCTGCCTGGAGCTGCTGAGGAATAGACTGGTCCAAGTGGGACGGCCACTCTCCTCCGAGGAGCCTCTTGCAGTGTCCAGAACAGGCTGTAAATATGATTCCTTACTTTCCACAGCAATGCCAGTGCCTGCAGTCACTCCTCATTGCTTGAACTCTCCTCCTCACTTGCTTCCTAAGTTTACGACTCTGACATGAGCTGCCTTTAAACACCCAGTGGAGGTGCTCTGCCCAGGCTCTCTCTCATGGCGCAGAGGTTTTAAGAACACCCTCCTCCCGCACTGAGCCATCCCACCAACTGCCCCTCCTGGCACTGACAGTGTTTGCCGAGTTCCCCGCGCTCCGAATGAGGAAGTGCCACATTGTTGCGGCAATAAACACGGCGGCCAAGCGCAGCTGGTTCAGAAGTGCCCGGTTTGTGTGTTCAGGATGCACAAACTTTACGCGAAAGGGAAGGGGAAGAAGAGACAAGTGTTTCTGTACATTGAGCAATGGGGCACGTTGGGCAATCGTGCTGTTCGTAAGTTGTTCTTGGGTGGCTCTGTTCGTTTTGAAGTGGAAGGAAAGTCCTCCAACAGTCTTATGAATGATGAATCTGGAAAAAAAAAATCTATAGGAGGCAATGAGTGCAATTATCTTGTTCATTCAGTAAAGCAAAGATCATTAAATCCACCAGATTTGAGAGACAGGCACAAATACTGCACAGCTCGTGTACCTGTATCAGAGAGAAATATCCCTTGTTACTCTGTGTGCTTCCTATGAACAGCTAAAATAGCAACAATTCAACTCACCTTGAAGAAGAATGTGCCCATCTATATGGAAATGAAATAAGGTAGATCTGCAATCCACTCTTGGGAAGAGATGCTCTTCTGAGAACTCACGCTGTGAGCTGGGCACTGAGTCTGTACAATATCCACAAGACATTTATGGATTGCAGCCTGACTTTGTAGACTCTTACTCAGCCTTTACTCATGCAAACTGAGTGATAAAGACTACAGAGCTCCCGGACCCAGAGATCCCAGATCCACTGCTATGAGTAAGGCTTGTTCACCACCATTCACTGAGGAGGGGTAGAGCATATACATCACCACGGTTTTACAGCTCTCCAAAGCCAGAGCAGCTCTGCCCAGAAAGCTCTTCTTGCGATGAAATATCGATTCTAATCTCTTGTACAGGCAATGAAAACCAGAACAGAACCATCTGCATGGACTTCAGCAAGAAAAGTCCTTCCAGATCCCCAAACAGGGAAGTTGAAGTTACAAGAAAAGTTTCTAAAAAACCCTTTCCTGTTGCAACAAGGCAGGACAAAGAGGGTGAGAGGCAGCTGAAAACTTAACCCTCAAGGCTGAGCAAGGGTTTGTTTTCCTTCTCTCCATGGCTGGTTTTCTAATTTGACTTAGCCCTGCCTCAGAAATCTCTCACTGCCTTCTGACTGAAATATTAGAAGGGCGATGTGAAATGGCCATGGGCTGAGGAGTTTTCAAGACAAGACCCTTTACGTGCAGAAGAAACAGTACCAAGGGACTGGAGGGGCTCTGGGAAGGCAGAACATTCCTATTTCATACCCGGAGGTGTAAGAAAAGGAGCCAGTGACAGAGCAGGATGCTTTCCATAGGCAGATCCCAGGTTGTGTCAGTGAAAGCAGAGGCTTTTTGTCCCCTTTTGCTGGCGTGGTTCTCACCACATCAGCTTGCAGAGAGCTGCAGATGCCCCACAGAAGCAAATGGAGAGCTGTGTTGCAGGCACAACCCCTGCCAGCTGGGAGCAGAGGCTTCAACCCCCATCTCACTCCACGGGAGATGTTATTAAATTGCTTTTTCTGTCTTGGCGGTGAAATGACCTAATTATCAGATTGCATTAGTCTTCATCTCTCAAAGTGGCCAGAATCTGCTTTGGTTCTCAAGGATTTTATTGCCAGCTGCAAATAGCTTGATTGTATTGTGCTTGCAAAGAAAACATGGTCTGGTGGAATCAAAGCAGTCGGTTTCCACAAGATGAGAAGAAATGCCATAAATAACACATTTGGGCCTTTTTTTTATTTATTTTTTTTATTTTTTATTTTTTCTGGTCTCAGCATTTCCATGCATGTAAACTGGCATAGGCCTGCCTTTCTTCTCTCCCCATTAGGTCAACTGGAAAAAATTCATCAGGAAAAGGTGGTTTCCCCATTCACAGCAAACCCCTGGGGTTTAGACATTAACTGGGTCTTTATGGGTCTGATGCTGGGATCTCCAAGGAAAAATGAACCACGCTGGTAAGAGAAGGAAGGGGTAAATCCAATGAAAATTCCACAGAGAGACAGCTACATGTTTGATAAGGCTTGAGAGAGCAAATAAATATATTTTGTACTTTGCAAGTGAATGGGATATACAGATGTGCAGCCGGTGGGACAGTTATATTGGAGAAAAATGTGTTTGTTCATAGGAGGGATGAAATATGGAAGAGGAAATTGAATTGCTTTATATATCTGGGACGAGTGGAACTTACACCCCATTCACATTATTTTTCTTAACCAGACATTTTGCGTCCAAAATCTCTGCTTAAGATTTCAGGCTGTCTCGTTTGGTCTCACTCTAAGGACAAATCACCGGCCAGTGAGTGGATTTTGAAACAAAAAATAGGTGAACACTTTCAGTCTTTGCTGCTGCAGGTGGGGGATGTGGGAAGCAAGGTGAGGAAATCTTGAAATACTGAACTGCAAACAGCAATCCATCGCTGGCAGGAACTGTATCTAACTACCAATCCAACAGCAACCCAAAGAGTTCTGCCAAAGAAAACCTCTTTCCAACACCATATTCCATGTGGCTCCATTCTCAACAAATTAAGGTGCCTAATTCAGAGGATCTTTCATTTCTGGTTGAACTTTCAGACCCAATAAAATATGATAGACACCTGTTGGTAAAAGTGAGTTCTCTCAACGCCTGCAGGGTCTAAGGCCTTAAAATGATTAGGAAATCCTAATTTGATATTTAATGTGCACCTTGCACATTCCGTGTTTTCTCGAAGCTTTGCTGCATCCAGACAGTTCTAGTACCATTTAGTGACAATTTTCAGAGCTGATGGTTGTGAATAATCTTCCAGAAATGCAATAAATATTCATAAAGTTAATACTTTCCTGTTAATCTCAAAGTTATCTCGTGATCTTCCATAGCTCCCATTCTTCGATTGTCTCAAGGGAAAGGGAGTTAATGGTTAATAAAACTTGCCAGAGTGGTGAGAACATGCTTATGGAGCTGGCATGGGGAACCTGACAATTCCTGGAAGGAAAAGGGTTAAGAGCCAGCAGCTTACACACACGAAACGGTGTGACTGCACTTTCATTCTCTTCCTCACAGCTTCAGTTCCTGGTGCTACTGGGCTGCCAGGTTTCCTAAAATCAGGATAGGCTCCTGCTCAGCTGAACAGAACAGGGTAAGGATTGCCTTTGTGTTCCTCTGGCTTGAAAACTTTGGGTTCTGGATGTCGCAGGTGAGCAGGGGGCTCTCAAGGGATTGGGTGTTCATCAGGTTTTCAGTGGTTACCTACTGTGGGCTCTCACAGTCACAGGAGCAGAATTAAAAAATATCAGAGTGGTTTGGGTTGGGAGGGACCTTAAAGATCCCCTTGTTCCCCCCCCTGCCACAGGCAGGGACACCTTCCACTAGCCCAGGTTGCTCCAAACCCCATCCAGCCTGGCCTTGGACACTTCCAGGGATGGGGCAGCCACGGCTTCTCCAGGAAACCTGTGCCAAGGCCCACAGAGGGAAGAATTTCTTCCTAACATCCAACCTAAACCTACTCTCTGGCAATGTGAGGCCATTCCCCCTTGTCCTGTCACTGCAGGCCCTTGGAAATAGTCCCTCTCCCTCTTTCTTACGGGTTCCTTTCAGGTGCTGGAAGGCTGCAATTAGGTCACCCTGAAGCTTCCCTTTTCCAGGATGGACAATCCCAATTCTCTCAGGAGAAAAGGACAAGAGAACTGGGATTGTTCAGCCAAGTCAAAGCCAGTCATTGCTCCAAAACCCTCGTGGTGCTCAGCCAACTGCCAAGCTCCCGTCTGCAGAGCCCACCGTGCTCAGAGACAGGGGCTGGGTCCCTGCCCTGGGGCAGCAATGAAACCTCAGCCTCCCTCCACGGGATTAGCAGAGTTTGGTGAGTTGATCCTTGTAAAGGGTTGTTCGAGGTGTGAGGCTGGCAAGGGAGAAGAGCTTCTCTGCCCCTTCAGCATCCTGCCACCAACATTCCTGGCACAACAACCTCTGCTCAGCAAAACTAGCTGGTGACCTGCCTTGTGGAGTTGTGTGCAGGAGGAGGAGGAGGAAGAGGAGGAGGAGGGGTGATCAGTACAGGCTTGTGCTTGGCTGTAAGAGGAGGGAGAATGCAGGGACCTGTGTGTGCCACCATGGGCAGGAACGTGGAAAGTTTCCAGTGGGAAAGGGAGTGGCAAGGAAGAATAAAAAGTCAGTTGCAACAGAAGGAGCCAGAAAGTTTTTATCTTTTCTAAGCAAAATTATGGCAAACTAGGTGCCTTTTCTGCACCTCTGCTCCTGACCTGTTTGTATTCACAGCTTGGTTCTCCAAAGTGATTCAAACCAGGCAGCTTCACATTCTCAGGTGATGTTTGGTAGATCCAGAGAGAGAGGGTGACGTGAAATATGTGGGTACAGGATGAAACCTGCTTCCAGCAGCAAACACGACACCCAGAGGGGACTCAGAGAGCCTCTGTTGAAGCCCTGCGTGCTTTTCCTGCATTGCAGTGTGCATCTCACATTTCTGCTGCTGATCATTTGTTATCACTGTCATTTATTACCCATCAGTGTGCCCACTCCAGTGAAAACTGCATTTCTAAACTTGAAAGCGTCTGATTTGTGTTAACATCACACAAATTACTGCTCTGCTCCTTTTCTCACACTTTTTATTTTACTGTATTAGCGGAGATCAAATGCCCTCAGTGTTTTCTATCAGCTTGCACCAGAACCTCAGAATTTGCCTGGAGTCTGTGGCCACAGCGTAAATGACAATATGAGAGTTTATTTTCTCTCCTGGAAAGCAAATAAACTGTGCTAAAAACAGAGGGTTAGATCATTGGCCATTGTGGAAGGAAAACCACAGCAGAAAACAAGCTGAAGTTTCCTGAGGAGCCGGTGCTGGGCCTATTTACATCCAATGGGAACTTCCACCCCGATGGCAGTGGAGGAGACCCCTCCCTGAGAGGGGACTGGTGGGTGGGTGTGTGTTTTTTGCTGGGTTCTTCAAAGCTTGATCAACAATCGAGTTCCTGTGCCAGGTCTGCAGGTGCAGCAGGGAGGGTCCTGGAGCTGCTGGAGCTGGTGCTGAGCGCTCCCACCTTTTTGGGAGAGCCTGGAGGCCTTTCAGAGCCATCCCAGCATCTCTCCTGCCCTGTGCCTGCCCTTCCCTGGTCAGGAAGCCAAGGAGCAAGGACAGCCTGGCCAGGACACACGGAGCAGGTCTCTGGCAGCACAGCCCTGCCGGGAACTCCTGCGAGGCCGGGAAGGAGGGACACAAGTTAAATTAGTTGGCACCTTCCTAAACGTCCCTCCAAACTAAAATCTAACAGATGAGTAAAACCAAACCAAGCTCGAAATTGTGGGTTAAACTTCCTGATATTGTTTCTGACTGATTACTTGGACCAGCCCTCCAAGGCCCACCCGCTAAAACACCCCTGTCACTTGAAAAATCCGTCATCAGAGGGGAAATAATCCTCAGTAAGTAAATGCCACAGCTTCCTTTCTTTGGCTATCATGATCTTGTGCTGCTTATTTGCTTTTCTGATGCCATTTTGTGCCTCCAGGCTAAATTCTGCCTTTCATGTGCACGCAGGGGAAGGATTCCTCACCCACACCCTTGGGCATCCTGCATGGAAATTTGGGGCAAACTGTACGTCCTGTGCTCGGGTACAGCCTCATCCAGCTGCCAAAAGGGAAGGGATGGCTCACAAGGAGGGTCTCCCCTGTTTTGTGCAAGGAAATGTTGCACCTCAGCATGAGCCACGAGTTTCCCTGTAATCTCCCTAAATACTTCAGAAGTCGGCTTTGATGCCCTGATATTATTTGAGCTAATGCCCAAACCCTATTAAGCAAACCTTGTGACAGGGCCTGGAGGGGAAAAGATTGTGCTGCTTCCCATCAAGTATTAAAAGAACCGGTGTGGAAAGTCGCTAAGTGTCAACGTCGCTGCTGCCTCGGTGGCTGTGAGACCCAGGGACACCGTGGTGCTGTGGTGGCATCACTGCAGGAGGATGTCCCTGGATGTCAGTGGTTGCCCAGGGCTCCCCACACGCGTGGTGGGTG
This sequence comes from Oxyruncus cristatus, assembly GCA_013399855.1. Lineage (NCBI taxonomy): Eukaryota > Metazoa > Chordata > Aves > Passeriformes > Cotingidae > Oxyruncus > Oxyruncus cristatus. The sequence continues at coordinate 1,002,488 of VXAY01004618.1, forward strand.
CTGCAGGGAACAGGGTGCCTGGGTGCCTTCCCTGCCTGCAGGCTGGGCTGGCACGAGGCAGCATCTCCATCAGATGGGCAGAAACGCTCCAGGAGCCCGTGGCTCCCAAGGAAGACAGGCTGACTCCAAGAAGGCCACATTCCTCCTCAGAGGCCTCAGAGCAGAAAACCCCAATTCAGAGCTGCACTTTGATATGTATTTCATTTAAATCTGAGCACACTCTTACCCTGGGAACCAAACACCTCCTGAGGCCGTTGGTAACAGGTAGAGGGGACACCCAGCACCCAGGTTGTGACTATCTTGATTTGACAAAGGGCAGAGATCACATGTAGAGACAATCAGTGGCAAAGGGTAAAGAGCCAGCAGGACAGACAAAGGGAGGCAGAGAATGAACAGGGGCTTGTCATGTCACTGTGACAGTACTGGAAGGTGCTTGTGCTCTCTGACAGCAAAGGTGGCACAAAAACCCCTCTGCAGAACAGCCCAGAGCAGAGCACAACGGGCTGGCTTTGTCCCTCTTTCCTGACAGGGTGACTCCAGAGCCTGGGATCTAGTGCCAGCAGTGCCAATCAGTTCTGGCTCTTCTGTTAAAAAACCCCCAAACCACACCATAAATCAACCCTCCAGGTCTACAGAAGTCAGAAGTCACCAACCAGCCCAGCTTTCCTTCATCCCCACCTGTGATGCTGGTGCCCAGGGCCTCTGGAGAAGGCAGGATGGGTGCACAGTGCAGGAGAGCACACTTGAAAGCACAAGAACACTGCAGAGAGCTGTTTGCTTTGCATTATTCACACTCTTCAAGCCCTGGCAAATTGCTTTTCCTCTGACCGTACTTCACTGTAATTTTTTCAAGCTGAACTGGCTTGGATAGAATAAGTGTCTGTTCTGAATCTTCATCTGAAAAGTCAATTGACTTTGAATCTTTTTGGAAGGCCCAGAAAGAAATAAAAGACTTCCAAGCATCTTTGTGCTTTTGGTGTCTGGAAGTGGCTTCTCTCACAGGAGGGCAAAGAGAAGAAGCAGATCCATTTGAGTAATTTAATGTGCATAAGGTAATTTACTACGAGGCAACACTTCAGTGCTCGGTGCTTTTCGTTTCCAGCACATGAGTATCCTTGACCTTGCTCTTCCCTGCCCTCAGTTGTGTGTCAGATAACTCTGGGAAGAAGAAGCCTCCCCGAGAAGCAAATCTGCAAGTCAAAGTCATGACTTTCTTTGCCCAAAAAGGGCCCCAGAAGGCTGGATCAGTGTGTGGATCCTCCCTTTATATGGTGAGGCCGTTCCAGCACTTTCATCAGCTCAGGTAAAATTAGCAGTGTGCTAATTACCCCAGGCCAAATATACAGCTGGGGAAAGTGCACATATTTCAGGGGGATGAAACTCGAGCTGGAATTGGCAGGAACCATTCCCTTTTATTAACATAAGGAAAGGGATGGGAGCTATTTCAGTCCCACATCCACATGTGCAGACGTAGATTCACATGCGACGCTTCCACTCTGCCGTGATTTCCCCCCGCTGGAGCTTCCCACCCCAAATCCTGAGGGCTGCAGTGTGAGGTTCTCAAATCCATCCTCCCATGTCTTTGGTCTGTAGCAAAGGAATTCTGTGGTTCTGGGTCTCCTGTACTGTCAGCCATAGGTTTGCTGGAGGGCGTTGGGAAATGGCTTGTGGTGTGTAGAGGTGTGTGTGGTTGTAAAGGACTATGTTTGACTGCTTTACTTGGTACTTCTCCAAAAAGAAGGATAAAATGGGAGGAAAGAGAAAAAAGACCCTCTAGCAGAGTGGAAAAAGTGATCACTGAAGAGAGGAGGGTTTAATCAGCGTATACAGTGAGTAATTCCAGGAACTGCAACAAACACCAAATTTGGTTTCCCACTTCACATCCTACCTCAGGTCACTCTGGAAACCACCCCATTGAAACTGGTGGGGTCCCCATGAGTAAGGCCTTTGGCCTGGGTGGGCAAGGAAGGTTTTCCCTTGTGTGCACCCACCAGGCTCTTTTAGATTTCCAGTCGGAGATCTGAGAAGAGACCTACCCATTGATGCATAATTCCTGTTTTCCACACCCCACTGGGGGCATGGCTGTTACAATGAGATATTGTCAGTCAAAATCTGTGCTGGAGACACCCAGTACAGACATTTCAGTGCAGGGCAGTGGCACTGACGAGGCTTTGGGACAGTCTCCTCCTTCCTGTGGGTTTGCACAATGGCCACATAAAGGCCAGCAGCTCATTTTGGCACCTGGGCCAAGCAGGGATCGTGCTGCATGAACATCAGGCCAAAAATAGCCCCTCCCCTGTCAGGCGAGTCTGAGAGACTTGTGATCAAAGATGGGGGAACACGAGGAACAAATGCAATGCCCAGTAGTCAGAGCAGAGCAGCTGCCTGACAGTTGTGGAGCTTCCTCCAGCCGCTGCCTGGAGAAGGGATGTGGAGGAGGAGGATGATATGGATGGTGCAGCAGATGTTTCATTGGAGCTACTCCCGTGCGTGAGAGAACGCACGAAGCTGCTCAATGGAAAATGTGCATCCAGAAGTGGACATGGCACTGGAGATGAGATAATTATTAAAGCATTTCTATTTTGGAGCCCTTCTGTGTGTAGTTTTACATAATAAACGTCAGCATTGCCTTGCTACACGCACACATGTTCCCTGGTCCACACAAACAAGCAGCTCATTGCCTCTTGTCACTGATACCTCCCCAAGTCAGTCCCTTTGGCCACAAATAGCTCATTGCCCTATTTGAAAGGTTCCTGGTGGAGTGGAGCCAGGTTGGCCTGGCTATATATACCTAAGCTGGCAAACAGAGCCACCTCTCAGCTTTTGCTTCTATATATAAAGAGCAAGAATATAGAATAAATCAGCTGGACGGGGGACTCGTCCAATCACTTTTATAACAAAATAATGCCCTTTCTGGGTTGGTTTACTGCATTGAACCTGAGAGGGCAGCTACAGAATCTGCAACTAGAGGGTCCAAATTAGTGTGGTCAGGCAATACTTGGAATTCACTGAAAACAGGTTCTCTGGTTATAACACTGCCTTTTTTGTGGGGGTGCTCTTTCCAAGTGGCCGGGGGCGGGGGGGGGTCCATCAATGGGACAACGCGTTGTGCCACTTCGGTAGGGTTGGTTGAGCAGCGCCGCAGGACTGACCCTGAGGGAGTGTTGGAGCAGAGAAAGGGCGGCGCGGGGGCTGCGAATGGGGGTTCTTTGGGGCCGATGTCGCCGCTGTCCCCGCTGTCCCCGCGGATGCTCCGGGAGCGCTTCGCGCCCGCCGCAGTTCCCCCCATCGCCGCGAGGTGGCGGCCGAGGGCCCGCGCGGCGCTGCTGGAGCGGGGGGGACCGGGATCGGGACCGGGATCGGGATCGGGATCGGGATCGGGATCGGGATCGGGATCGGGACCGGGATCGGGACCGTCCTGGATGGAGGACACGGAGATGAACGTTCCGGGATGGATCAGTGCTGGGCACAGAGCACTACGGTGGGACAGGCTGAGCTGGGGAGCTCCCGGGAGACCTTGGAGCCCCTTCCAGTGCATAAAGTGGGATGATAAAAAACAGGGAGAGTGACTTTTAACACAGATGGTGATAGGAGAAAGGGGAATGGTTTTAGATGAAAACTGGGAGATTTAGATTAGATATTTGGAAGGAATCCTTCCCTGGGAGGGTGGGGAGGCCCTGGCACGGGTTGCCCAGGGAAGCTGTGGCTGCCCCAGCCCTGGAAGTGTCCAAGGACAGGTTGGAGCAACCTGGGCTAGTGGAAGGTGTCCCTGCCATGGCAGGGGGTAGAACTGGGTGATCTTTAAGGTCCCTTCCAACCCAAATCATTCCGTGATTCTGTGACACATCTGGGTGGGAAATTCTTGTGCATTTGTGACAGTTCAAGGTAACTTTGTGTTGTGTTGAATGAAGACAATATTGACTGACAAGTGTCAATATCACAGTTTCAAAATCTCCTGGCTTTATAGGGAGCAACAGGAGCCCAAAACAGAGCTACCCCAACTTCATCCTGGTTTTGCCTGATGCTCATCCAATTCCCCCCAGCACGTCCTCAGCCACCAAGACCCACCCCACAAAAAGCTCTACATTCTGGAAGTACCTCCTGTGTTGTCACTTTAAGCCCCATGGAAATACTGGTCCATGTTTTTTTCAGCCCAGATGAAAACTGCAACTTCTCCTTGTTTCCCTCTGGTTCCATTTCTGTCCCACTTCCTCTTGTCTGCCTGGAAGTGACTCTGTTGTCAGATGCTTCTTCCTTCCCTACTTCGGGCCTCCTCTCCCCACCACAGACACCACCTCTTTTTGTTTGCAGGTTCCCAGCTCAAACCAACAAAGATTTAAGAGCTAAAAAAAAAAAGCTTACAAGCAGTTTTTATTTCCTACACAAACACTTCTCGTGCCCTGAACGGTACCTCTTATTTCCTGAAGTGAGCTCAGACCTCCAGCACAGTGTGTAAGAAACAAGGGATAAACAAGGGGATAAATGTTATGTCCCACATCTGAAAGACAACTTCACAAAAAATATGCATTAAATGATACATCATAATGGGGAAGGAGATGCCAGAGGCCCTAATGAATGGTGGTAAGCAAGGTTGGAAAAATAAATTATATAATAATCTCCTATTATATTCCCTTTGACATAAATTAATCTTGACCCGGAACAATAGTGCTCCTTTCCAAGGGAAAATAACCCAATGCAGTTCATAATCATGAGTCAGGAGTCCAATGCGAAGTGGTTTGTGTTTGCTCTTTGTTGTTGAAATTTTGCTTCATCTGGTGAATTTTGTGGGAAGGACGGGAAGAGGGAGAGCAGCTTCCAGACAGAACTGCCAGTTCCTGCCTCTGGGTGGCTGGGAAGAAGCTGCTGAACTTCAACCCAAGGTATTGGCTTTTTGAAGCTCCGAGGAGCACGTTCAACACCCTGGAAGAGGGGGAGGATCCAGGTATTTCCCCCCAGCTCCCAACTCACCGAACAGCTCTGGAGGCATCTGAATGCTTCCTTTTGGGCTGGTGGGCGCTTTGATCCAATTCCTTAGGGATGACTCCAGGATTAGGTCTGTGTTTCTGGTGTGGGGATGCAGCCGTTTTTACCTTTGTTGGGTTTTTGGGAGGTTTGTTTGCTTTTGTATTGCTCAGCCCTTCAACGGGGATTAAAAAAATATCCTGGGAAATAATCACCAAAAAAGATCAGAGGAATGAGGAAGAACCTCCCTCCTACTATCCAAAGCTGCTGCACATCAGTACACATAGTCTTTATGCTCTGATAAATGAAATTAAAATATCAACCAGAGAAAGGCAGAAAAAGCCAGACTGATTGAGACCAGTGGTTCAGCCAGTGGCACTGGCTGGGATCAGATGCTGTAGATAAAAGTAGGAGGAACTGTAGGGAATTGGAATCCTGGTGTGAATTAACACACCCAGGAGAGAAGTTTCCTCCTGATCTTCATCAGTCAGTGGTTGCCTTACATACCAACACACACACTACCAGACATATTCCTGTATTTTTATTTATCTGCACCAACAAACTCCTAAATCAGACTCCTGGTACTTTCACTTACAGCAAAACCATTCTGAGGAAAGAATTTTTTTCAGCCCAAGAGGCTCTCACGGAACAGAGCTGGGAGAGGGAAAGGCAGCTGAGCTTCACAGCTTAACAGGGGAGAGCTGCTTTCACACACAGCGCCGGGGACGTGCACCTTTGGAAGGGACCGAGGGGATTTTGGTTTCACATCTCAGTGGCATCTCGTCCCTCTCAGTACCTTTGCTATGAGGTCAAGCAGACCCACATGTGTGAGCACTTGTACCGTGAGCAGTTAAGCAGATTCCATGTTAGACACAGCCCCTGTTTGTGAAAATCAGAGTGGGAAAGCTCCAGGCTGACCATCCTGTCTCAGGTCTGGCAGTGTTTTCTCCATCAGGCTTCTGAGAGCCACCCCAGAGATCACATCCCCGGAGCTCTGTCACTGCTACACCTCCTTTGTGACACAGATTCCTAATTAACTTCAGCCCTTTTGCCTCCAGTTTAATCCCATGTTTTCCTGTCCCACCCACCGTGCACCAGACTGTCCCTCTCTCAAGCTGCAATCTTTGTGTTCGAGAACTGTGTGTTTCCCACCTCCCTTAAGGACTGAAACACCTCAAGTCGTTTCCCTGCTTCCTTTGCAACTCGTTTTCTACATCTTCAGATTCTCTTCCAGCTGCTCCATGTCTTTCCCAAAATGTGGTGCCCAACATGGAATAAAGTAACCCCGCCAAGACCAGAGGAGTGTGGAAGGATCATTTCCCATGTCTTGTAAGTTATATTCTATTTTATACAATCCGGATGGTTTGGTTTTTTTTTTTTCCAACACCACATAAGTACTGAGACCCTCATACATTTTCCTACATTCCTTCCCACTATTTTTTCAGACTATTTCCCCAGTGTCTGCCAGTGCTCGAATCCAGGATAGAAGAAGATGTTTTCTGCTGCTGTTATAGACGGATGCTGCTGATGAATCAGCACACGAAATAGGGTAATTAATGATCGTTGGAATAACCAGCTCCCCCCCAGGTTTCAGTTTTACCTGAAGGGATGATGTGCCAGGAAAAGAGAAATGCAAGATACATTAAAATAATACAGCAATGCTACTACATGGAGCAAATCTCAGGAAAAAAGACTCAGCACGCTATTTTTTCTTCATTAAATGTGATGAGCTCATAAAAACCCAATTAATTAGTCAGAACGATGTGAATGACTCGTCAGACCTAATTTTAGCAGCCTAAACTTAGCCAGCATTTCCACCACAGTCATCTCATCTCCTTCAGCAACAAATGGAGAGGAGTGAACATTTCCAGGATAAATGGAAACGCCTGCAGCTCCCTGAAAAGCCAGAGTAGGGTGGGATGAGCTCCCCTGTGGGGACAGAAGAGTTCCAGGACCACAGGGAGCCTCGGCCAGCAGGCAAACACTGAATTTCTTTGCAGCTGAGGTCAGGTGAGATAAACCCCACCAACCCCAGGTATAATTGTTTTACATTAGCATGAAAATTAAACACCATGCAAATTAACTGTAATCATCAGGTGGAGAAAGCACGATGAGATATTGCTTATTAAATAATTGCAGAGCATGGAACTTCCATGTCACAGCCAGCTTCAGAGCATCAACACTTCCCTTTCTTCCAAATGGAGCTGACAGAGGAGTGTGTTGAATCTCTCTGTGAAGGATCATTTTTACACAGCAACTGGAGATAAACACATTTCATTTTGACAAAATCACCCTGTTTGTTCTCCAGATTGATTTTTGCCTTTTTCAAGAAGCACAATATACTGAAAAGAAAAGTGAAATGAAATGAAAGACGGTTTGATATCAAATATTGCACAGCTCACTCTAAACACATGATCCTCTCCTGGAGGCTCAACCTGATCTTGCTGGTTTCAGGCTGGAGGGCTTGTTTTGATTTCTGCCCAGTGCACGTGGGGCAGCTTGGCCAACCCTCTGAGCCACCAGAGCCACGTCCCAGAGCCTTCCCACAGCCCCAAGCCAGCTGATGTCCCACAGCCCTCAAGACCCTGAGAGATCAGCACTTCTGGGAATGGCTCATGGAAAAGCTCTCCAGGATCCCACTGCGGATCCCACAGGACTAGACAGGGCTCAAGCAGGTTTCCAAAGCCACCCAGTAACACTGGGGTCAGTTATTCTTCCCAGTTCACTCCCTCCTGTGAAGAACAGCCCCACAGATTCCCCAGCAGAACCCTGGGATGAGGGTTTCATCTGAACTGCTGCAGAGGAATCCTTTGTTGGGATGGTGGAGTTTCAGAGCCTCCTAGAGGGACTGGGAACTGGCTTTCCAAACAAATGAGGCAGCTTTGAAAAATCTGACCTCGAGGGCACAGTGCATTGTTTTTTCTCCCTGCAAGGATCATTATCTGTCTCTGGGTATGTCCAACCCCACAGGGTAGTAAAGGTTACAGTGAGTTTGCTCAAGTGCAGCAGCTCCCTAAAAAACCAAATTGGATCTGTTCTCTCATGCCAAAGCTGACCTGTCACTGACACCCCCCCAAACCAGGGAGAAGCTGCTCCTTGCAGCTTAGCACTGTGGTTGTTCACTGTGGGCCCGCTGTCAGCGAGGCTTGTCACATAAATACTTGAGCACGTGAGTTCACTGTTTGCACTCTGAGAGTTGCGACGGGAGGATGTGTTGGGAGTGATTTTGATTGCAGCCAGAGCTAGATTTGGGACTCTATGGAGAGCCTGCTCAAGGTCACGGCTGCTTTCCGGTAAGAAGCCTCTGCAGGAGGCTGAGTGACAGATGTCACTGGGTCTTCTGGCTCTTCACAGCTGGTGACGAGGGCAACTGCACTGAACGACTTCTGGTTGGTGCTGAATGTCTTGATCTCCAGGGCTGATGACTCCACTTCTTTTTCCCGCGTCTTCTCGGCTCGGCTCCACTCCTGCTCCTTCCGATCCAGCTGCATGGCACTGCAGTGAGGGGCATACACCTCGGTGGTCTCCTCAAACTGCAAGCAATCCACCTTGTAGTGTTTCTTCTTCACGTGCAAGACGTCATTAAACCTGTGGCCCCAAAGGATCTCTCTGGGCACATAGGAGCTCCTGGACTGGTGCGAGGTCCCCGTGGAATCGCCCGTGTAGACAAACGTGACCAAGATCTCAAAGTTGTCCTTGGCCAGGGCCTTCCTGTCCAGGCCGTACAAGGGGCTCTCACTGTCAATTTCATGGACAACGGTCACGGGGGTGACAAGGATGATTTGGTCATTCTGCAGCTTCAAGTCCCTGTATTCCATGGTCATCCTGCCCTCCTTGTCCTCCTTGTAGCGCAGCAGCTGAGCCCTCACGGACCCCTCCACCATGTGGTTGGGCCGGAAATCGCCGATGCGCCACATGAGGCAAAACTTGTCGTCCCTCAGGCCTACCACGGCGTAGTAGCTGAAACGGATGGTCTGGGCCCTCTTCCGAGCCGTGGCCATCTTGGCCAAGGCTGCCCCGATGATGAAGGTGTCGATGATGCAGCTCAGCACCGACTGCAGGATCACCGTGAGGATGGCGGCCGAGCACTCTTCCGTGACGCAGCGGTACCCGTACCCGATGGTGGTCTGCGTCTCCAGGGAGAACAGGAACGCCCCCGTGAAGCTGTGGACGTTTGCGACGCAGGGGGTTATGTCCTCGTCGCTGAACAAGTCTCCGTGGTGGATGGCTATCAGCCAGAACACCAGTCCAAAGAACAGCCACGACAGCACGTAGGACAAGGAGAATATCACGAACATGTGGCGCCACTTGATGTCCACCAGCGTGGTGAAGATGTCCACCACGTAGCTCTCCCACTCCCCAAAGATGTGCTTGAAGTAGACATTGCAGCTGCCATCCTTGTGGAGGAACCGCTTCTGCAGCCTTTTCACCCCCTTTTCAGGCCTTTCTTGGCAAGTGCCTCGGTAACTGACCTTATTTCCCTGGATGCTCACGGGCCTGTAGGAGCCGCCCTGGTCCGCCATCTTCCTCATCTCTGCCTCGTGGCATCAATTTGCAGGACACACCTGAGGCTATTTGTTTTCTTTGTTCATTGCAAACCTGTGAAATAAAAGAGAAAGTTCATTTTTGCTTGAATTTCCTGTGGCAGAACTGTGTAACACCAGATCCAAGTCCGTTCACTCCGCGGTCATCACAAATACAGACTCTGACATTCACTACCCAACATCTCGCAAAAACAGGTCTGGAAATAGGAGGCAGCAAGAAATTCAAGTAGTTAGAAATGTCCTTATCAATCCTAATTGATTTTGAAATCAAAAACCTTTATGGTGACTCCACTCTGAGGTTACTCATGAAGTAACCTTCAAATCAGGATGGGCTCTCCTGAAAAATCCCAGGAATCACAAACCCTCTTAAAGTCGGTCAAATATTTGAGGTAGTTAATTGTTTGTTGTAATTTTGCTTGTTTTCCTCCATTGGAAGAAGTGCCTGGGAAAAAAAAACTCATTTAGATGTAAGGCTTCAGTAACATGGGCAGGCAAGTTCAGTGGTAATGGTTTTCAACCAGAAAATGCATCAAACACAGAATCATTCATCATTATTCCTGTTTCAGTATTGCCCAGAAAAACCTGGTCATGGACACGAACTTTATTGGGTTGGTGCTGCAGAGACATATTTGTTCAATTTGTAGAAAATCATTTACATTTCAAATGAAAAAGAAACCTCTCTGGGGTACTGGAAACCCTCTCCAATCATTCCCCGAGGCAAACCAAAAAATATCCTGCCGCCAAAAATATTTAAATTGTGATTCATGAGTTTGATACAAACATGCAGTGTGTTAATAAAAGTTGGGGATGACACAAATTTCGGAAGTGATGGAAAAGAGGAGATTCCTCTGTCAGAGAAGGGAAGAAGTGGACATTGCTGCAGGTTGCAACCACGTGAACTCGAGCCGTACAAGCTCTGGGCCGTATGTTTAGTGACTAATAACAAAAAGTTACGTTACAAATTGAGACCTCATCACCTGGAATCCTGTAAAAAAAAGGAAAAGATCTAGCTGAAAAAATCAGTTACAGGATGCTTGTGAATTATTCATAGGATAGGGCACTGAGAAAGGCAAACCCTTTTCCTGCAGATCTCCAGCTCGTTCCACCACATCCCAACCTAAACACCGACCAGTCACAAGTGATGGGGACACAGCAGAACAATTCAATTTATTGGGGTTTTTTTGCCAAGTTTCATGCTTCTCACTGATGTTTCTGAAGGGGAAAAAAAAAAAAAAAAGATAAACCACTTAATATTTTTGTGGAAAACCTGTCATTACTCTTCCAAAAATCGCAAGTTTTCAATGGGAAAATGACAAGCACTTTTCCCATTTTCAAGCTGGTTTCGAAGCTCGAAAAGTTGAGCTTCAGACGTAGGTTTCCAGTGAAGCCAAAACATTCATGGAAAATGAATTTAAGAAAAACCAACTTTCTTAGTGGCAGGGGTTTTTTTTCCCCCTCAGGTCTTCGTTCACTTTGCTGAGTATAAATGACTGCACACACTTCTAGGCAGAGGAGAGTCAGGCCCATGGAGTGTAATATATATTGGATGGACTAGATTAACAGACCAAGAACTCTCCTCTCATCCAAGGAACAATGACAAGCATGCAGAGACACCAGTCCAAAAACACTTAAAAGCCAAACATAGTTTCCATTTCTTTTTTTGCTTTTCTTTCTCTCTCTCCCTCTTTTTTTTTCCTTTTTTTTTTTTTTCCAGTACAGAAATGAATGTGACATATGGTGTCGTAGCCTCAGAATGTGGCCTTCATTAAAAAACACAACATTAAGGTTTCCAAAAATACCTCTTGGAGTACAGTCTTTGGAAACATTCATATGACTTGCTTTACTCATAGCTTTAAACAAACAGCGTAGCCTGGTGTGTGAAGACGCTTGACCTAACATTTTATAAGTCATATTTAACAACAAACAACAACTGGAAACTGTTGAGTTGTTTGAGTTGGTGGTTTGTTTTTTTTTTTTTTCTTAAGGACCTCATAATGTGAGGTGTGAAAATGAAGCAAATTGTAATCAGGAGCCAACGTGATCTTAAATAAAGAAACATGAGGATTCCTCATGAGCAGCAGTGGAGGAGCAGCACCGACCTCTTCTCTCTGATCACCAGTGACAGGACCTGAGGGAACATTTAGGCTGGATCTCAGGAGAAGGTTCTTCCCCCAGAGGTTGGTTGGGCACTGACCAGGCTCCCCAAGGCAGTGGGCACAGCCCCAAGGCTGCCAGAGCCCCAGGAGGGTTTGGATGATCCCATTTTTGGTGGGATTGTTGGGGTGTCTGTGCAGGGCCAGGTTGGATTTTGCAAAACAGTCAAAAGTCTTTCTGTAAAAAGAAAGGGAACATTGATGCAGAGTTCCCTAAACCAAACCCAAATAATCCAGCCCTGAAGTTGGATGGAGTCAAAAGGAACCAGTGCAGAGCAGACATACATTGCTCCCAGGATATGAGTTAGTCTTTCACTGTCGTGTTCAAAATTGGAGTGCTCAGAGCCATTTGGCCTTGCATGGTGCCCCAGACGACCTAAAATCCCAGATGTGCTCCAGGGGCTTCGGAAAAAACCTCCACAGCCACTCAAAAACATTGAAAAAATATTGCCCAGTATTTTGGTAAACCAAGTCAGAACCTTCCCAGGCTATCTCCCAGAAGCTCTCGAGTGCAGTAATAATCACGCATCATAATTAATGAGTCTTTTGCAGTGCCTGGTGTTGCTCAGGACATTGAACTTTAAACACTCACCTTTCAATGTTTGTGATTTATCTAAGTCACTGTCCTTCACACCACTGAACAGGCACGTGGTTCCAGAGGAGAGGGAGATGTTCCTCTCACACTCTACTGACACATACTGACCTCTGCAGAACAGTCTGAAGACTATTATTGTTACCAAATCATTACCAAGGACCACAGACTGACAACCAGACTTAGGAACTTCAACCTCAGACCTTCAACCTTTCCAACACCTTATTTTTCAAAAGGCAAAGATTTCCCGCATCCCTAAGAAAGCCACACAGTTACCTGAAAGGCCTGACTGCCTCGTAAAGGTTAAAAAAGGGGGCGGGGGAGGATTTAAAAGCATTCTCTGCTCACTGGAGCTCCTGGATCGGTTGCTGCAAATGGTTCTCAGATGTTGCCAAGAAGCGTTTTCACCTCCCTCTAACGCTGACACATAAACCCTCCCCTTGTTTTGTCTTGCTTTTGCTTTCTGGGAGTTTTTTCTCGTATTTCTGGGCGTGTTTGTACACATCATGAGCCTCCCCTTGCGTTTCAGTACTGCTGAGATTCGCAGTACTTTTGCTAACCATCCTTATAAATGTATTTCCCCCCCCTCCAAATAAAAGCTTATCAGAGATAAAAATGGAGTTGTGAAGCCAGGCTGGGCAGCAGGGAGAGAGAAGCAGAGAAATCTCAAAGATTTCTTTCAGGTAAATGGCAGAGAGGGTTCAGAAGTTCTTTTAAGATATGCATGTACCAGACTCAGAGTTCAGAAAGTCATTTATTCTTAATTATCTAAGCCAAGGCCATGATCTTACTGTGCTGGACACTGAAACATCTCAGGGAGACACAGATCTGCTCTGGAGACCTGTGTTCATGGGGTCTGCATATTGACCCCCCAAAGTGGTCAATTCTTTAAAAATTCCACCCCAATTCGAACCGGGAGGAGGAGGGGAGGGAAATTCCTGTATTTCAAAGCTCATAAAGCAGCACAGTGGCAGAAACAGGAACAAACCCAACACCTACTTGAACCCAGCGAGGAGCTGCACAAAGCAAACAGCAGCAGGAGCAGCCCTTTTTATCATATTCATGTTTTCACCTAGTTCCTCTTGAATAGAACAGCTGTACCAGAACAACTTGAACTCTTGGTTGTCAGCTCAGAACGAGTCACTTAAAAGCCTTAAATATCAAGTTTAGCCTTTCAAAGACTTTCACTGAATGTAATTGTCAGTTTAATCCTGATGTTTTGAGTTTAGGGCTCAGTGCTTTGTGAGGATAATCCCTGTTGCACCTTAGCCTAATACCTAACAAGTTGCTGCTACACCCCTTTTATGACTCTGTTTTCCCATTATGTAAACAATAGGAGTGAATTCTTGTTCAGTGACAACTTCAGTCAACAGCCTGTTTGTAAAACATTAAGCAAAACAATGTGAAGATCTGGGTTCCAGAATAATTCTGCTCTGAGATTAAATCAAAAAGAAAACAACTCGCAACCTCCACGAGAAATTGGGTGCTCCCTCCAACCCCACACACGTGGAAGTGGATGTCTCTCTCTCCCCAGTGTTGGTTTAGCAATCACCTCAGTTTCCTCCTCAGTTTTGGAAAAGGTCTGAAAGGTTTCCAGCTTTAGTCATTGTTGTGCAACCCTGGAAGACTTTCAGCTCAGAGGCCAGAAATGTGACAAGTCAAAACCTTCTGAGCTGCTTTGGAATTGACCCAAATACTTGTCCCTTTAAAAAACAAACAAACAAACAAACAACCCACCACCCACAAAATTAAATAAATCTATCGTGGGACAAGACTGAAACTCTTCCTTCTTCCTTTCCTTCCTTCCTTCCTTCCTTTCACTTGCAAAGGAACATAATTTCTTCCAATACGTACAGCCAGTCTTTCTGCTCCTGATCTGCACTGCCCAGAGCAGGGCTGGCACATGTCATCGTTCCCCATTTGGTCTCTCCTGTATAACCACCCCAGGGAGGTGTTTGCTCATGGGGATGCTCCAGGACACATAAAACCTGCTTGTAAACCTCCTACCTGCTTGGCTTGTGAGTCTGATCACCCTTGGCCCACAAGATCTTGTCTTTATGATGTCAAAGCTTTCACTTGCCTCCTCTGGCAATGCAAAAAAGAGCAATGATGTTCACAGTGTCAGGAAGTGTCTGATATTATCTGTCTCCAGCAGGTCAGGCCTGAGAGCCTGATAAGCATTTTTATGTTACAAGTGGGGGTTTTCTATAGAATCCTAGAATGGTTTGGATTGGAAGGGACCTTAAAGCTCATCTCCTTCTGGCTCATCTGCCACTGCTCCAAGTCCCGTCCAACCCAGCCCTGGACACTTCCAGGGATCCAGGGGCAGCCACAGCTTCTCTGGACAACCTGTGCCAGGGCCTCCCCACCCTCCCAGGGAAGGATTTCTCCCTCATATCTAATCTGACCCTGCTCTCAGAGTGAAGCCAACACGTTTAATGTTTGCCACGTCAGCTCAGACCCTCCCAGGTCACCAAAGAGCATCTCTGTAAGGGAAGGGGGAACACAAAACGCCCCAAACTGAACCCAGAGCCAGAGCTCTGGGGAGTTGGGATGTAGGAGAGGGGTTCTCACGACAGAGCATGACCCAGAGCACTCTCAGTTGTGCTGACTGGAGCACATCCCAGAGGGAGCTTCAGGCACAGACCTTTCTTACGTCACAGCGATGTCTTTGAAGCCACTGCAGTGAAACTTTTAAATGGTTCAACTTTCCCCTTGAAGTAAACGTGTTGTTGTTCCCATCACTTCACCCTGGATGGCTGAGGGCAGGCTGGAAGGGCTGCACTTCACCAGGGGCCACAGGACTCTGACTGTAAGCTGTACACACACAGCTCTGCAGGCATCACCTCACAGGAAACACCTCTCCACTTCCATTTTATCTATAAAGTCCCTTCAACAGCAGAAGAAAACGTTGGAAATACAGAAATAAAAGAAAACATTGGGGGTTGGAACTAGCTGGTCTTTTAAGGTCCTTTCCACCCCAAACTATTCCATGATTGTAACAGGCTAATCTCAGAGCTGGAAAAAAAGAGGGTTTATTTCTCAGACTTCTTCCTGAATGCCCCCATAAAGAGATAGGACCTAAAGTATCAATATCAAAGGGTTTATAGAACATTTTAAAAGGCAGACATAGACGGCACAGAGCAGCAGAGCTTTGCACAGGCTTTAAAGCCATGCAATAGTGCTGTGATCTACACTGGAACAACTCACAGCAACAGATATATTGACATTTAATTCATCTAAGTGAAACCAGATCTCCTTAAAACAAAACCAATAAAAAGGAAATGAAAGAAGTTTCTCCCCTCAAAGTTAGAGAGGACAGGCTGAAAGTTGCTCCTTGATGAAGGTTGGTGGCCTGTATTGGAGGCACAGGACAGGTTCAAAGCAAACCAGCCCCCTGCTTACCACTCAGAGCACTTCCCAAAACCTGTAGAAAGCTGTAAATATCTATTTTAATTTATTTGCACTGCAAGCACTGCACGGTTTTAGCAGGAACAAGCCATGGAAACACTGAAATACCATGAGAAATGGAAAGTGCTGGCAACTTGTGGCTCCTGATTTTGGGCCTCACTGCCATTCTTTGTCCCAGACACTTTGGCAGGAGGGAAACCTAAAACTGTTCACTCTCAGGAGTCTCTTCCTCTTTTTAACCCTCAGCTCTCAGCAGCTCTTGCATGAGGGTGAGCAGACAGAGCGTGGACTGGGCAGCACAATGCCCACCTCAGCCCCTCCTGGTGTGGTGGTGGGTGGGTGCAGAGGTGACCCTGCCCTGCATCCAGCACAGCCCACAGTGGATCCACACAGAGCCACTGGCATCTCCTCCTGCCTGAAATTCCTCCTCCTGGCTCTCCTCCCATCAGCTCAGAGCCATTGGCATGTTGGTGTCGAGCTGGTAGGACCCAAAAGTCTCTCTTTCTAGTCAAGCTCCTGCAGACTCAGTCCTTAAAAATTGCACAGTTGATCCTAGAACTGAAAATCAGAGAATCATAGGGTGGTTTGGGTTGGAAGGGACCTCATCCAATCCCACCCCCCTGCCATGGGCAGGGACACCTTCCACTAGCCCAGGTTGCTCCAAGCCACGTCCAACCCGGCCTTGGACACTTCCAGGGATCCAGGGGCAGCCACAGCTTCTCTGGGCAACCTGTGCCAGATGTGCAGAGATGGAACAGCTGAAAAGATATATTTTATATCCAGGTTTCTTCCTCTGGAAATCAGTAACCAACCTGTTCCTTAATTCAGCAGGCAGAATCCCCTGGGCTCTGATACCAATTAGCTGTGAGGGAATCAAACTCGAGTGTCAGCACTAATTAACATTTCCTCCCCTCTCCTCCCCTGGCACACTGATGTCCGCACCAACACCCAGCGAAGGTTCATTCCCATAGCTCTGCAGATGTGTGCACTGGGATTTCACCCCACCTTGCACCTCAGGGATTACATTCAGCCTACAGAGCCACAGCAGTGTTCTTCGAGGAACTTTTCCAACAGATCTTGTTGGCAAGGAACGGGAGAACAGTTTGTTGCAGCTCTTAAGAGACATGATGTAATATAATAATGAATTCAGCAGTAGGCAAGTGGCAGGTCATGAACAATGACAGAATCAGATTAGATAATGCTGACCCCTTTGATCTAACAGAGCCAACACCCTCAGTCCCGTTATTTGCTGTTATATCTCTTCCCAAAACACAGCAGGTTATTAATAATGTAGGAATTCGGGGGCAGGCAGGAGCCGAGATTCTAAAAGGGTTCTTCCAGTCTCGGGGACAGTTTCCTTTACGTCACTTTGTGCAACTCTGCTTCCTGAGGCAGGGACTGTACTCCTCTTTTTCCTGTTTTCTGGAGCACCCTGTAAACCAAATACCCAGGGAAGGGCAGTGTGACACAGGAACGTGGAGTCACTGCCTGCCCAGGTGTGTTCTGTGTTCAGATGTGCCTGTGGAATGAGGTACAGACACAGGGCAGTACCTGTGGTGTTGGATGAGCCCTGCAGAGCTCCCTGGTCCTGCACACACAGCACAGACACCCGAGAGAGGGAAGGGTTGTGTGCCTGTAACCAAAGGGTCTGCAGAGATCAGAGAAGCTCTAAAATTGCCTGATACACCAAAATCTGGTTTTCTCTCCGGCCTGCTCAAGGATATCTTGTAGCTGGAGCTGCTCAGCCAAGGCCCAGGGTCCTGCACCGCATCCCGAGTTTCCATCCAAACCCAAACACGCTCCCACATTTGCTGGGCTGTACATGTCACCACTTCTTAAAAAAGCCTGTGAAAGATATCAAATGGTTTCAGAGATCAGAGGGCTGATCCAAGCCCTGCTGAACTCAGCACAGGGGCTGTCTCTGATTCCCTGTTTTGGATCAGATGTGGCCATTGGGTTTCTCAGCATCACCACAGGCGGAATCCATCGCCGCTCTCCGGAATTGGCTCGGCCTGCTGGAATTACAGCAACGCTTTCTAAGAAACGAGGGCTTTGCGAAAACCTTCCTTTCTTTCTTCTTTTTTTTTTTTTGGGTCGCAGATTTGGCAGAGTGCTGAGTTTCCATATTGCTACTCGACTCCGCCGAGTTCTGTAGGAAATTCGGGAGTGGGATGATTCTGTCAGAGATGACTTTCAACGCCTTGAGGAGCAGATGGTTGAACCTCTGTGCACCCACCCTCCTCATCCATCCCAGCACAGCTCCACGTGGCCTGGAAAGGCAGGTTCCTCTGGAACCCAGGAGTTGTTTCCTCAGCACTCACACTCAGCGTGGTGCTGACCACTCCTGATTCCAGCTGTCACTCCCGTTCCAAGTTCAGCGCTCTAATTTACAGTATCTCGGTGTTTTGCAAGTCAGATAATTGAAATAGTGTGGAAGTGGAAAATCACGCATATCTGGGTGTTTGGGACGTGTACTTAGGGATATTATTTTTTACCTCAGAGTGTGGGTTGCATAACTTCGTGCCTGGGCTCCTGGAGCTGTTCCACGGCTTATTCCTGATCACCTGAGGGAGTTTCTGGGCACAGCAATTGGATTTTAAGATATATGATGATAAGCAGAATCTCCTTTAAAACCTTGTCTCTTCTCCCCCACCTTTAAAACATCACTAGTCAATCATTCCTCTAAAAATGGGAACATTCATCCCTAATCAAAGTTGAGTTTAATTAACGCCAGTGCCTGCTCTTCAGTGGTGGTCCAGATCAACTATTTAATGGGGGGAGCTTTATTCATCATCCATGGCTCCATTTCCAAACTTTCTCCTCTCCACTCCATTCAAAACCAGACAGGTTTAGTGCTTCATTCTTCAGATCCTTCTCAATATTTTCGCCAGTATTTGACACCCTGATGAGTCATTTACCAATATCCCATTCTTTTGGAGCAATATGTCACCTCTCTATCAGCACTTCTCACATTTAATCCTGCTATTGTTTCCAATTTAAAAAAAGAAATCAACAACCAAACACACACATACATATATAAATATTTGGAAAAAACCCAAACACACACATATTTTATATATATATATAAAAACAAATATAAATGTTGTCTTTAATTCTAAAATTGAATTTAAGGAATTTTTTTTTCAACTAGGATTTTTGTCTTCCAGTGACCTGCAGAGGGTGACGGCATTTCCCTCACGGTCTGTGACCTGGGCCTCTGTGGTTGCCCTTTGTGTGGAATATTTTCCCTCAGCACTACTGAAGGAGCTACTTGGGGAGGTTCAACTCATTCCAAGATGTTTGTCAAGAACCTGCTCAGTCAGCCGTGTTTTTCCTGTTTTACTTCTCGAAGGCAAACACTGCGAGCAAGCAGCAGATCTTATCGAGACCGTGTTAACAAAAATACACCAAATAAAAACCTGCTACATTACAAATGTCAACACTCCAGAAAAGAAGATAACTAAACTGCAGTAGGGTTGATTTTATTGCCAAAGCAATTCCCGTGTTTTGAGAAACTGCTTTGCTCTTTTGCCTCGTAGGTGCTGTGGACCCATGAAACAAAAGTCTCATTTATTACACATTAACTTTGCAGGGGTGCTGTCATCAGAGACAAGAGAATGACTAAAGAGAATCTCACTCTGCTTTGAAATTTACTTCCACTTCCCCCTGATCCACTCCACATTAGCTGGGAGTTGCATAAATGATTGGTCAACAAAATTAAAATTAAGCTCAAAAGTAATATATGCAGCCTAAGTGGGAGATGTTTTATGCTATATTTTCCCTGGGTCATTTTTACTTCTGTTTTTACTGATTACAACCGAGTTAAAGCATCGCCTTCAAAGCCACCAAGCCAGAGTTGTTCGAAAAGTCAAAGGTGATTAATTAAAGCTCAAATCACCACCAAGGCCTGACGAGCCCCGGATCACGAGCTCGGCCTGGTGGCATTCCTCCTCAGGAACATTCCGTATGCTGCTAAGCTGTGTGCACCTCCCAGCGAACAGATCTTCAGGACACGAAGCCTGTGAAAAGCACAAAGTGGCATTTCCCACAAGAAAAAAAGAAAAAAAAAAGAGGAAAACAAGCCCCACCACTCGGGTGTCTTGGTTTGGGAGCCACTGCAACTGCTGATGCTCGGGAGAGAAAGTGCTTAAGTTAAGGAGAGTAAAAAGCGACCTCGAAGGTCCTGGCAGGGAGCCAGGAACGCTGTAACAAAGGGAAAGCGCTCCGAGAGCAGGAATGTCCCGGAACATCCCGCGGAAAGGAGCGGGGATGGATGTGCAGCCCACGTGGACGCTGCAGAGCCGGAGTTCTGTCCCGGTGCTGCCAGCACAAACACCGCGCCCGGGGCCTGACGGCTGCCCAGCAGTGAGAGAGGGGCCGTGTTTGTGTCTGAAGGCTCTGAGGGGGTTCCAGCAGCGCCGTGACGTGTGTTGGTAATGATGATATTATGCCATTGGTTCGGTCTCGGGGTGTTTTTCAAATCAGGGCCCGAGATCTCTTTGTTCTGTCATGTAAAACGCGGCTCTGAGGTCACTCCTCGCCTCGCACACCCTTGGCTGTTTATGAACGTCCTCACAAAACTCAGAGCCCCATTTCCCATTGAGGAAGACAAGAAAACAGGTTGTGTCATTGTTTGGCTCGACTGTTCTCCATAACTAATTGCAAGGAGAGGAACAGTTACGGGCTTGGAGCTTTATTGTTGTAAAAGCAACAATGAAAGGATGTGCAGGGTACCAGCCCCACGACTGAGAAAAATCTGCTTTTCATATCAAAGCAAAGTGAATGAGAGTGACCTCCATCTATTTGACAGGAAAGCTGGTGAAAGGTTCACAGGGCACCCACCTGCAATGAGTGTTAAGGGCCATTTCTGCTGCTGTGTCGCCAGAATAGACGACTCTGGGTTTCTCTGTGTGACAGAAGTCCCTGGTGACATCCCAAGCCTTCTGTGCTTTTGGCTTCAGGGTAGAGAAGTAGATTTTGGTGCCCTAAACTGCCATTTCCTTCAAGCTGCAGGCAACATGTCCTCCTGTCCTGGTCATATGCATTGCTGCCCCGAGCTGTGGCTGCACTTTCTTAGCTCGGACAGAACTCTGGGATCCTTCAGAATAAAAGGATCATTATTGCAGCAGTTGGAAAAGTGTCAGCAGAAGGGATGAAATATTGTCCCATGCCCTTGACATACTGAACAGGGAATCTTTTCTTCCAGTGTTAGTTTAGGACTTAATCCTGCAAGGCCTTGTCTGTCAGCAAATACAATCAGGTTTAAGAGCATGAATAACCATCCTGGAAATCACTGGAAACTATTTTGTTAGTATAAAATTAAGCTAGTGAGGAAGTTCTCCAATGGACTTGGACCAGTGCACTCAGCACCCTGCAGAAACAAGCCTTTAGTTCTTAGAACCATTTATTGTGTCCAGAACAGCCATTCATTAGGGCTTTGTGCAGAGAGGTTGAATTTCACTCACTTGGAAGATATTCCCTCTAACCCCCCGAGACACACAGGCTCTGGTTGATTTGGAAAACAAAATGATTAATGGCATTTTACAAGTTTTTCCACTAAACAGATTTCAGTTGAAGTCTGTCACGAGCTAAAGAATTCACAGGAATAGTGTCAATCTGATGTCATAGTGGCAATAAATCCTATTGTACTGGATTACATTTTTACTCATTAAAATGCTCTGACCTATTGTCATCCAAGTGGAACCACATTCCACTGGCTGCTCAAAAGGTTCTGATTTCACTCTCGATTGTTGCCAGGGCAACTGCACCTCCATCCAAAACTCTGCTGCACCAATCACTTTACTCCATTTGAACAGACTCGTGGAGATAAAGCAAAGCACTAATTACTTATTCCCATTGAAATAGTCTAAATCAAATCTTTCAGAGACCTGAATAACGGAAGCTGTTTGAGGGTTACTTGGGTTTTGTTGCATAAGGCACCAGTTGCCTCATTTCTTCTCAGAATAAGTAGCTGTGGCAACAAAATACCATGAAAAGATTAATATTCTTAGTCTATCCAAAGCAAGAGTGCACCAGAAATCTCACCACAGGCCACTCCTGGAAAGAGTTCTCTCTCAGTTGTGGAAAACTAGAAGGATTTTCATTAACAGTCAAACAGCTGGTTAAGGCTTGTGAGTGGAAATAGAAATACTTGAATTTTCCCACTGAGATTTCTGGTGGAAAGTAGCCTGTGTTTTATGGCACCTCCTTTTATTAAGTGAACATCATTTCCACTGTTCAGATTTGTCTCGCTCTGAGCTATCTCTGAGTGGCACAAAGCCAGGTAGAAGATGTGCAGTTCCTCCCACAGCCGCTCAGGATCAGCATCCCCTGGAGAGCAAGAGGGGCCATGTCAGGAACCAGGTGGGCAAAGTCAGCTCAGGTGTGACCACGGTGGGACCAGGCTGGAGACAACCAGGTGATGCTGGTGCCACCACGCAGAATCAGTGCTCTGACAGGCACAAAATGAGGTGCCAACTGGAAACCAGTTGGAGAGAGAACATTTTCAACAGAACCGGAGGTGCTTTGTGTTCAAGGTTGTCTCAGGAGTGGAGATGCCTTTACTTACACATGGAAAATTTCCAGCCTGCTTTGCTCTTTTGTCTTCATTTCACATCGCTCAGTGAACCCCTGTCTTGGTTTTCCCTTGAGGTGCAGGAAAACTTGTCTGAAAAATGGTTGTTCACTGAAATTGTCCCTTTTCACTTTGTTTCCCAGACTTGATTTTTATCAAATGTCAATTCTTAGATCTTCTTAGGGAAGTAGAGCCCTACTTTCCCCTACCATGACAGCAAAGAGAAATCCAGAATTCAATGGCTCCCTTAGCTGAATCTTTCCACAGGAAATTAAGGGCTGAAACACTCTCCACTCTTCCAATTCTCCAACCCAATGTGTCACCACAAATAACATTTGAGTAGTTGAGGATTATTCTACCCTGTCTGCACTCTCAAAACAGGAATTTAACTGCTTTAAAAAGAGGAACCAGACAACAAAAATGAACAGTTCCTTGTGAAATGCAGCACAGTGACTTCTTGAGTTACAGCATGTGCAGACAGGATGGACAACAAGTCTGCTTTTACACTAGATAAAAAGATCAGGAATCAGATCATGCTCTTAACCCAATTTAAAAAGCAAACAGAAGTCCGAGGTTGTATTTGTTTGTTTGGCTCCTTTGTATTTATCATTTGGCTGTCAAATTGCACAACAGGTTCCTGGAAAGGGGTGTTGTGCTGCCAAACTTGTCACCAAAAGCTTGTGGTGAGAATATTGGTGACTAATAAAAGAAAGAGGGCAAATCATCATCCAGTCTAGAGAATCTTAGTCAGCCAGAGAATACTGAGCACGGTGAATTAGCAGAAACTTTCTGGGTGTGAAGTATTTCCCAACTGAACTTTCCCAGAGCTATTCAGAACCTCTTCTGGCAGAAGGGCTTCTCAGGTTTTAACCTTTTTTTCTCTGGTAACATGCCCTTTGCAAAAGTTTTTTTCCTTCAGCAACAGTTTCCTGGAGAAATGACCAATACATCAGTCCCTGCTCTTGCTGCCTCCGGAGTGACAGATTGAGAGATCTTGGTCAGAATTTGTATTTCTGACGTCCCTCCCCTCCCGTTGCAGCGCTGAGTCTTTACAGGCACGCTAATGAAGCCCATCTGAAACACGGATTGCCTGGACACTGCCGGAATTTAGGGAGTTTGCAGCTGGTTGACTCTGATTGATCAGCCGACGTTTGCTCAGCAGCGCCAGACCATTCATCAGCGTGTGCTGTGATGTTGTGCTTGACAGGACACAGATCAACGGCCCCAGCTCCGGGAGCCTCGCTGACCGAGCAGCACCAGCCGCCCTGTGTCAGTACACTCAAAGCCTTTCCAAAGCAGGAGTGAAGCAAGTGTCTGCCCTTGGTTCAGAAATGCACATCAGCATTGTAGAATGTGCCAGGGAGGTGCCCCGAGCCTTCTTTGCATTGCTTTAAATCATGGAGAGGGGAGAGAGAACAGAAGAGATGCAGAGGTGCTGCTGTGAGGTTAGTCACTGAAGTCTTTGCAGATCATGAAGTTTACAGGATTTTTCTCCTTTCCTTCCTTCAGTGACTGATTTCTGTTACTGTAACCAGGAGTGGGAAGGTTTATCCCCACCAAAACTGAAGTATTCACTTCCTTTTCTCCACCTCCTACGTTCACTTGGAAAAGCACTTCCCCCTCCACTCTGGCTCTAGCAGGAAAGCTCATAATAGTACTACAAAACCCACTATCCGTAAAAGAATTTCTTTTGTACATTAAAAGCTTAGAGCCTCACTCTGTATCACCACCCCCTCAGGGAATGAGTCAGGGGTCATAAGGAACAC
This sequence comes from Oxyruncus cristatus, assembly GCA_013399855.1. Classification (NCBI taxonomy): domain Eukaryota; kingdom Metazoa; phylum Chordata; class Aves; order Passeriformes; family Cotingidae; genus Oxyruncus; species Oxyruncus cristatus. The sequence continues at coordinate 1,026,490 of VXAY01004618.1, forward strand.
CAGCTCGGCGTTCCCAGAGGACCACAGTCCCAGAAGGAAGTGATGGAACGTCAGGACACTGCAAACCTTTCTGTCTGGACAGACTCCCTCACAGACCACCCCTCTCTAGTCTGGATCCTCTCTGCCCTTTTCCCAGGCTCACAGCTCTGTACTGGTCACTGCCATGGGAGCGGAGCTTGGATCCAAAACTACAGCACAGGCACCACTATTTGAGGAAGTCTGACAGAGAGGAGGATGCGAAAGCCAGGATTTTGTAACCAAACCCCTGGCAAACACATTCCAACCCGTTCAGGGAGCAACCTGACAGCTGTATTGCCTTTCCCTGCCATCTTTCAACTTGTTCTGTCTGGCAGGTCGGTGTGAGCAGACAGGTGATCTTCAGCAGGCACACCTTGGCTGCAGAAGTGAAAACCCCAAATATACAGCAGGGAAAGGAAATCCTGCCCACCACTCTGCCTCCTCCCTGACCTTCTCAGAGCCTCAGCCGACGCAGAAAGGCATTACAGAGTTTTCAGTGCAGCTTAAAATGTTTGCCCAGGATTTAGAAATGCAGAAACAGGGGGATTCCTGAGCTGGATGAACAGGATTCTCCCTCTCTCACCTTTCTTTGCGGATTTTTGTGGCACACCAAGGGTCAGACTCTCTCAGCAGACTCCTTGCACAGACATCTTTGTGCACATTCACACAGGTCCTCATGCAGACACTCAGATCTAACAAAATTGTGCCTTTTCTTGTGTTTTAGGCCTTCACTCCCAGGCCCTCTGCCACAATCATCCCAACAAACTGGTTGCTCAGACCAGGCTCCCAAGGCAAGCTCTGGGGCACAATGATTCTTCTGACTCACCCTCATTTCAGCCAGCCTTTCTCACAGTCTGCAACCCTCCATTTCCCTGGTATGAGCTCAAAGTGCTGCTCTGCCCTCCTGACTCAAGAATTCATGAGGGCAGGTTTGCTGCACCTTGGCTTGGTACCTCCCCTGGTAATGACAAGTTGCTAAAAACCACCAGAAATGCACAGAAAGGAGTGGAGGAACCGCCAGGCTGGGTCAGCCCCACTGTCTCTGTGGTCTCACATCCCATCCCCACCAGTGGCTGACACCAAATCCTCCAGGAGAAGGTGTGGGAGGAATTCCCTCCTCTAACAAGTCCTTCCCCTGATCTGCAGTAATTAGAGGCTTCAGCCTCTAATTGAAGAGGCTCAAATCACACAGCTTAATGTCCTCCCCAAACAAGCACCAAAGCTCTGCCTCTTTTTAATATTCAAATGAACACAAACTCTCCCTCTGAATTCAAGACCCAGAACCTGTGTTTCCAAACAACAATTAACAAGCTGCCAGGTGACATGCAAAACACCCGTCCAGTTAAACGAGATAAGCAGTTTATTCCCACACGGGTCGTTTGGTTAGTTCAAAGCTCTCTAAGGTAACAGAATCTCTGTTTACATGCACAGACACAAAGAAAAGTGCAATTAAGGAAGTGAGAAATGGCCTTTACCTTAATGTCTGCTGAGATTTGAAAGACTCTCTGCTTCACACTCTCCTTTCTTTTTCTCTGTCTCTCTCCCTCTCTCTTGCATGGCTGGACTGACAGGTTGGCAGAGCTGAGGAGGACAGGTTGGGTTTGTTTTTTAAAGGCACAACTCCTCCCCCTCTCAAAGGGAAGGGGAAAAAAAAAAAAAAGAAACAAGCAAGACTGTTTGGGAAAAGTTCACAGAAAATCCCATCCTTTCAGCACATCAGAACTGAGGTGAGAAATATGCTACTTTGGGGAGCCCAGGAGTTTTCCAACCGTTTTTCTCCAAAAGGCTCAAGGTCTAGTTTGCAGTAAGTGTGAAGCAACCGAAGGATTTACACCAGGAACTAACTGGACCCTGAACTTTTCGCATTTCCCTGATAACTGATCCAGCAGCCCCTTTAAGGCAGCCTCGACAGGAAGATTTTTGCACAAGTGGAAAGGGCTTTTTGCAGGCAGCACAGATATCTTTGGGCTTTGGGTTGTATCCCTGCATCCCACCGCCACTGGGTGTAATAAAAGTCACCAGGAGATGTCTGAAGTCCTCATTTCCCCCCCAGAGCCTTCAGGTGCTGCCAACCTGCACTCCCAGCAGAAAGCAAGTGATTTTAAACTCCTGTTTTGCTCCATCCTCTGAGTTGGTGGCACAGAGAGCAGCTCACCCTCTGTCCCTGTCCCCTGAGGTGTGAGAGGAATCCCAGAGCTGGGAGAGGGTTTCAGCAGACCTCTCTGGCCACAGAAACGAGGTCAAAGAGGTGGAAGCAGCACAGAGCACGTTATCCATGTGTGCTTCCACTTCCACGGGTGTTCGGGCTCGCCGGGACAAAACGCACTCCTGGGAACTGCTCTGCTACAAAGGGTTTTAACTGAGCCCTTCAGGCAGTGGCACACACAAGATGCAGAGATCTCCCCCTGGGCCTTTCAAAGAGGGTTTTCAAGATTAGGGCTGTGACAAATGAACTTTCCCTGCTCCTAATTCTGTGCACGGCTGCTGCTCCTGCCTGTGCCCTCCTGGCTTTGCTTCTGGGCACTCACGGTGCAAGGATTTGTTAATAAATGCCAAGAAAGAGGAGCCAAGAGTTTTGTGGCTGGTCCTGAAATAGCTTCTGCCCTCCCACTTCCCTGCAATCTACCAACAGAACTGACAGGCAAGTCTTTCATTCTCTACTGCTTTTCTTAAGTTGGCAGTTTGGGCACAAATCTGCAATTTCCATGTTCTCTGCCTCTCCCTCACCCGCTGTTTCAAGCAAACAAACACAAATATACAGTAGACTAATGACTGTCATCTGCATAAATTTGCATCTCAGACTCCTTGAATAGAAGCCGTCTCCTCTGGGTCAGATTTGCAGCTGGGCTGTAACAATGAAGGTTCAGAGACTTCGTTTACCTGCGACACAGGGCTGGAGTTCCAACCCTCCCCGCAACAGCTCCTCAAAGCCAAAAGTGCTCCAAAACTTTGGGTAAAAAAAACCCAGCCAGTTTAAATTATAATTATAGTAAGTTAGATTAGAGGTGAATTCAGTGGGTATCACACAAAATCAGTATGACATCATATCCAAAAATGTCTAGTTCCACCTCTTGCAAGCTCAGCTTTATCTCCTGCACCAGGGGAGGGCCGTGTCCATCTATCCGGGACTGATTTCCATTCCTGTCTCCCGCAGAATGCATTTGCTTTCTGCCTCTTTTATGGGGCAACTGTTCTCAGTTGTGTTCAGCTCCCTACTTAAGATCTCCAGACAGATAAGGTGAATGCTCCCAGCTCTTTCCTGCCAGTGGAGCAAGTTCCCTGAATCCAGACAAAACTGGCCAAGGCCAGCCCCGAAATTCAGTGATAACGAATTATAGCTGCACCCCACTGCCTGCCCAGGGGCTCTGAAGTCAGAAACTCTTCTTAAGGTTACACACTTCAGATTTCTGCCTTAATTTCTAATGCAGATGGGATGGGGATGAGAATGCAGAGCATTAAGCACATGCCAGTCTCAGCGTTACCCGATCGAAGGGAGATTTACTGGCAGAGAGATCCAGCTGCAAGTTGCTTTGGCATTGATTTACAAAAGTCTTCTCTGTCCTCCCTCCTCGGAATTATGAGGCTGGAGATCCACACTTTCAGAACCTGTAAGATCTTTTAGACCCAAAGGGGTTTGTTCTCTGTATCAACCCACTCACATTACCTGCCCCAGCACCAAAACAGCAGCACCAAAACCATGCCCAGCACGATGCTCTTGCTTTACCTGTGGCACATTCCCCCCCTCCGTGGGCTGACTCTTCTGTGGGGTCCTGGAGAGGGGGAGAAGCTGAGGAACATGGCCATGAGGGGGAATGTGCCAATCTCCAGCTTTAGCTTCCCGCCCAGTCCCCAGTCCAAGCCTGGAGCACTGGGATGTGTTTGTGTGTCAAGGCTGTGTCTGCCCCAGCAGCTAAAGGTGCATCAAACCAAGAGCTGGCCCTCAGTTCTCAGCAAACACGGTTGCTATAAGTGCCTACAACCAGTCAATAAATCCACTTCAATTAAACACTACAGTGAGGTCAGATTTCTTGTTTTTCCTGTTTAACCAGCAAGTTTCAAGGCAGCCCAATAATGAACCCTCGGAGCAGAGCTCATTACACCATCAGAAAGGTTGCAAAATTGAATGCAACTCTGGTTTATTGTGCTCAATTAGGTACACTCCCTAAAATCTAAAAAAAAAAAAAGAAATAAAAAAAAATAAAAAAAAGAGGAAGGAATGTATCTCATTATGTTGGAACTTAGTCCAAAATGTCTTGATACTAATAACAAGATTGCCATGGCTTTCAATCGATCAATACAGCTAAGATAAAGCTGAGATTTTCACGTCACTCCTATGTTTCCCATGGCTTTGCAAGTGGATCTGTGTGTCCTTCCTGATTCCCTGGCCTGCCTTGGAAACATCTCCCTCAATGCACTCAAACATCCCTTGTCACCTCAGGTTCCCTGGGCAGGTCCGGCTGGGCAGGTCCCACTCCCACTGGAGCCACCTCTGTACTGCAAAGGCAGGAAGGGAAACAAACCCCCCCAGTTCAGTTCCAGTCGTCATCCTTTGGGAGTGTGGAACCCCCAGGCCACCCTGCAGTGGCCACTGACCCACATCCTCACCTCAGACCCAGCAGCCACGTGCACAACCCAGGCTGCCTTTTCCCCTGAGCCTGTTGCTCTGAATTTCCACCCATTCAAAGTCCAGAGTGGTTTTTTATTGCCTATAAACTGCAGGTGCTGAATGTTTGATGGGGCAGGGAGAAAGCCCTGCAGAGGAGAGAAGCAAATGGGGCAAGGTGTGGGATCTTCAGTGCTTCCAGGCCGGTGGTCCCATGAAAATCAACACCAAAATTCCTGTTGGGGGGCACGGGATAAACCATGTGGGTGCCACAGACCCTCTGAGACGTCCTTCAGTCTCTTGGGAGCAACAGGAGGGCTCCAGTCCTTTCCCATGTGCTGTTGCACAGGGAGCATGGTTCACTCTGGGGACTGAATAATTCACCAAGAAATCAGCTGGCCAGTGTGGAAATCATTTTAACTGAACCGAGCCCTTAGGTATTGCATTAACTGGATCTCTAGGGAAGGATGTGGATTATTGCAGCTGAATAGAGCCCTTATTTATCAGATGGAAAAGGTTAATGTCATTTCCTTTCCTCTCCTCCATGGTTTTTCTTACCACATCCCCATTTATGGACAGCATGAGGTACAGACAGTGTAGGAACATGTGCTTGATTGTTTAAATGACCAGAGCTGTTACTTTATGCAGAGGGGGGGGGTAAGAAATTAAGATTTCTGCTGGTTTCCTGGGGAGAATTACAGGGCTAGGAAACATAAAACACTGAAGAAAGGAAATGGGTTGTGGAGCACCTGGTCTTTGATTCGACATCCAAGAGGACCTAACTGAAGGAGGGAATTTTTGCATTCTCATCTACTGTGTGTGCATAATAAGAACCAGGATCAAACTAATCTAATATTCTCATTTCATACTTTATAAAGCAAGAGTGCATTAAGAAAGGTCATTTTTTTTTTACTCCTTAATGAAGTTTAAATACAGTTAAATTAAGTTCTGCTAATAAAGAGCCTATGCTTTTTTCAGATTTGCCTCTGGAGTCTCAAGAGCTGTTGACCTGAAGATCAATATGAGAGCTGTTCAACCATCTATTATGTGCTTTGTTAATGATATCAACAAGTTAATTCTAATACCAGTTAAGGAGAAGATTTCCATGTCAGGAAGACTGAGAGCAGTGAAAGCTTGGATTAGGAGAAAAAAACCTCTTTTTGTGGTAAAAGACTGAAGACACCCCAGTATTCTCTAGCACAGTATGTCCTTAGGTAAGGGAGATCCTCCTCCTGTACTAACCAAGACGGACCTAAACCATCTGTCTGCTGGCAAAGTTCAGGAGAAGGGCAAGGATTTCTGATCATCTGGGAATTTAAGGATGCCAGGACCTGGCTCCCTATATGTCAACCGGGAAAGGTGAACATGGAATTCATGGTGGGCTTCTGATCACAGCTCTTCCTTCCTCTCAGTGTCACAGGAACTCCGAGCACTCAACACCAGTGCCAGGCAGATTTCTCCTTGCCTTGCCACAAATCAAGGATGGTTTGGGGTCCTCACCACCCCCTTGTTCCCAGATCCATCAGCAGAACTTAACTCCATGCCAGGCCCTGTAAGAAAAGACCTGAATACACCTGTTGGTCTCTGCCTGCACGGAACTCCAAGATGTGAAGTTCCCTGATGTCCAGCTGCATTCCTTCCCCTGAATCCAATTCTGTGTTGGAACAAAATTCAGGCATGCACCTTTCCATGGAAAGAAATCCAGACTGAAGGGACAATGAGGGTCAGGACTTTTGTGGATTTGCTGGGTGATTCTGAGGTCGCCTTTCCGGCCCCAGCTTTCCATCTGTGACCTGAGTCAGTGGCATTACCTTACCTTGCAAAGGTGTCTTGAGGACAGAAAATCAGTATTTAAGGGCAGGGCAGCGAGGATGGCTAATTCCAGCTCGGAATTAAATGGGGACAGAGATGCCCATTGACTTATGTGGGATTTAGAATGAGCCCTTATTCATTTCCACTGGGCCCTGAACAGCCATCTGAGGATAGCAGAGACTAACTATTAATACTTGGTGGGTTTAAACAATCAGCATCTAAGTTATAATGGAGCAAATGAATGTATGTAGCCAAGGCAACCACATTGTGACTCCTGAGTTGGCTTCATGGAGTATTTGCAGAATATGAAGAGAAAAGACTGAGTGCATCTGTTTTCTTCTCTTTTTTTCCTTGCCCATAAAAGAACAACTTTCCTGGACAACCAAACAGCAAGATATTACAGCAAATAGTCTTTCACATAAGGCCAACCTTGCCTTTGTTATAGTTGCTATGTAAATATAATCCCACTCATCAATTAAATGCTACTCTCCAAGGCTGGAACATTATACATGTTCATTGGGATGGAATCCCTGTCAATTCAGTTTGCTGCCTCAGTATTCATGTGCATTAGCCTTGGAAAAGAGAATGTGATTGCTTGAATAAATTCAGCCCCTACCTCCTGCATCCCTGGATCAGTTGACAGCGTCAGTCTGACTGTAATATGGGCTCAGAAATGAGTTGCCATGGAAATCCTAAATATTCAGTCCTTGGCAGGGAAATTTAAATGGGATCCTTGATAAATAGAAATAGCCCAGCCCTTGCTAACCACAGAGCTGACCCCTTGACCTTAAAGGTGTCACTGAAAATCAGAAAGTTTGGTTTTCTCTGAAGTATTTAAAGAAGAAAAAAACTGAATTTTCACTGACATTTGTTGTGGATTCCTTAGTGAGTCAGGAAATCTCTCCCAGGACATCCCATTGCATGTGTACAGTCTCTCCACTAGCGCTGCATTATTTTTGAGCTGTCTGGATCCAGCCAGTCCCACAGGCCAGAGGGTCATTGTTAATGGGCTCTGAGCACTCAGGTTTTGCTGCTCCTGCCCCCAGGGTGACCTGTGCTTTCTGTCCCTGCACACCCCCCACGGGCCCAGCCAGCGCCTGACCCCTTGTTTTATGGTTATTGTTCTGTGTGACTGAACATTCCCAACAGTTCAGCCCAGCCCTATGGCTCTGCTGTTCCCTCAGCATAGCTGCAAACTTTACAACCCAAAATACAACCCTGAAATAGGCCTCCCTCCAGGGCAGAATCCAGCAGCTGTTCAACAACAGCCAACACCCCCCGGCAGCAGTTGAGCGCCAGGAGTAACGTGTGTCCTACCTCATTAAGCTCCCGGCAATTCAGGCTGCAGACCAAGTCTTTGCCCTGTGCCGGTGAAGCAGCTCAACAGCCCATTACTGGGGGCACTGAGCACTGCTGGGATACTCTAAATCTCAGGATTTTCTGCAAGGGAGGAGAAACTAAGTGCCATGGAGCATTGTGGACGTCGTCCATAGGCATTGGGGTGCTGCACTCCAAGGAAGAGCAGTGGAGGTGAGGAAGGGTCTGGAGCACAAGTGCTGTGAGATGTGGCTGATGTGGCTCAAGGGGCTCATCCTGGAGAAAAGGAGGCTCTGAGGGGACCTTCTGACTCTCCACAACTTCCCGACAGGAGGGTGGAGAGAGCTGGGGATCCACCTCTTCTCCCAAGTAACAAGAGATGGGACCAAAGGAAACAGCCCCGAGTTGTCCAGGGGAGGTTTAGATTGGATATTAGGAGGAATTTCCTCCCCAGAAGCGTTGCCCAGCCCTGGCGCAGGCTGGCCAGTGGAGTCCCCGTCCCTGGAGGGGTTGAAAAGCCGTGTGGATGTGGCCCCTGGGGACGCGTGGCGGTGGCCTTGGCGATGTCGGGTTCACGTTGGAATCCATGACCTTAACGGCCTTTTCCAACCTCAGCGGTGCTGTGACTCTGTAGTAAAACAAGCCTTGGGGCAGGAACACTGTTTCGAACATGTTTTCTTCCAGAAAATGCTGTGGAAGCACTTCGGGCATCGTCTCCCTGTGCGTGAAACGACTGGAGAAGCCCCGGCGCTGTCCTTTCAGCACCACGGCGGCTCCGGCGGCGCGGGGAAGGGAAACCACGGACATCCCCCGCACCGAGCGGGCCGAGCTCACCCTTCCTCCCCGGACAGGCAAGAAAGGGGGGAAAAAAACCTTTCCGGCGGTTTAAATTTCATACGGTTTCGTGCTGGAAAACAAATTAACCTAAGAGGATTTTCGGAATTGGAGATGGGAACAAAAGACAAGGTGAAAGTGTCTGAATTTTGAAAATGTGCCCAAGGCCCCAGCTTGCAAATCCTTTCTCTGAATGCTCTCACTTAGCCCTTTCATCAGCACTGAAAGAATACAGAGAAAAGGTGTTTTGTTTTGTTTTTTTCCTTTGAGGTAACAGAAAAGATTATCTAAGAACTATTTTTGGTAAAATATTAGTTTTGCTTTCTCCTCTTCTCAAAAAAATGCTTCTGTTCATAGAACTATGTCAAAGAAAACTTAACAGCCATGCAATCTGTGGACCTGATCTGGCAATTTAGATGAGACTATCATTTGGGTTAATGAAAGTTAGAACTTCATTTATCAAAGTCATAAATCTCTGCCGGTCTCCTGAACATTAACAATTTGACTTTTGGCTGAGATTGTTTCATAGAATCACTGAATCCCAGCATGGTTTGTTTGAAAGGGACCTTAATGATCATCTCATTCCACTCCCTGCCCTGGGCAGGGACACCTTCCACCAGCCCAGCTTGCTCCAAGCCCCGTCCAACCTGGCCTTGGACACTTCCAGGGATGGGGAGTGGGCAACCTCCACACTCCACTGCTGCAAAATAATCTGCCACCAAATAAATAGATGCACTTCACTGCTTGCTTCGAGTCGGGCCTGAGGGCTGGAAACAGCTGTCTTTAAAACTGAGCCAGTACCTGGGAAGTCAACAGCCTCCTCTGACACCAGAAATACTTGGTGCACTTATTTTCAGGCAAGAATTTTTCCGTAAAAGGCAAAGGTTTTTGAGTTTCTGTTCAAAATGCTCTGCTGGCTTAGTGTGGGAACTGATTTGGGATATTAAATGAAGTATTGTAAAAGTCTAAGGTGCCCTTCCTGAATGTTCCCTCTGTTTGAACAGAATCCCCATTTTCTTGAAGAGCTTTTATGAGTCCAATGTCTATAACACTAAACAGATGCTGCAGGACCTCCCTGCCCTTCCCTAACATCCATTAATTTTCCTGCTTTCCACTACCCCAGAGTTTTCATCCTTGAACTCAAGGGATGGCACTTACTACATGATTTCCAAACAGCTTTTTTTTGCAGAGCTGAGATCCTGAGCCACTCTGACAGCACAGCAAGGACAGAATTACCAGCAGAGGGGGAGAGCCAGAGAGACACCGGGATTCCATGGAACATCCTCTGAACTCACTGGAAATATTCTCACTGACCATGTCAACAGAAAGAAGGGAAAACCTTCCACTAAAGATGTTGGTAAGGTATTTTATCCAATTCGTGTTTTCTAGGTCCTGTCCATGAGGACAGTTTTCTTTGCTGTTCACAGTCAAGAGTTTATCACTTTTTTCTGGGCAGTAAAAAACCCTCAAGAATCATGATTAAGATGAAAAAGCCTCCTCCTGGAGCAGAAGGAAGAGGCAGTGAGCAGCTTTAAGCAGAGGCTGCCGTGTGCCAGCCCCTCATGCCCCTGGTAAATCTGCATTGGATCGTGCTCTCTAAGTCCTTAAGCACATTGTAAAAATGGGACAAATCCTCTTTTGGAATTTACTGACTTAAAAAAAAGGAAAAGCACCATAATTCCATTTATTTTAACATCATTAGATTCTGAAAAAAAGAAAGCCTGATCATATCACGGGACAATACTATGGTTATTTCTGTGCTTACCAGGGCACTTTAACACTTGGTGCCACACCATTGCTGGGAGCCAACAGAGTCTTTTGCTGTGAAGTTTTACAGGAGGTGAGGAGCTGGAGTGAGGCATAAAAAGCAGTTACTAATTAGCACTTTTTTTCCCCAAGAAAGTCTAATCTATTTATTGTCATGACAGTGGCACCGAGCCTGGATGAAGCTTTTCTGCTCTCTGTACATCTCTGAAGCACAATAAGGTGAAATCCAACGTATCCTCTCCTTTATTATCACCAGAGAGGTTTGGGAACTGACTCCTAGAATTGCACTGGAAACAAACTCCAAAACCTCAACAAACAAATAAAAAAAACCCGAATACCCCACCCAAAAAAATTCCCAACTAAAACACAAGCAACCAATGAACCAAAAGCCCTTCCAGGGCTGCAGGTCCTGTTGGACCTGGATTCTTGCTGCTGGCTGTCACACCAGCAGAGTCAGAAGTTAACTCAGACCCAAGGAGCTTGTCTGCTTTTAAGGCAGCCAATACAGAACTGAGCCCCTTCTCCTTTTCCACCTTCTCCTCTGGCAGATCCCTCTGGTAAGTTCCTTTTCCACTTTTTTCTTTAACTGCTTCGGTTCTGAAGCTGAGTTGAGGCAGCTTGACTGGATTAGCCAGGAGAGAGCAATGAGCATCTCCCCTGGTTCCCTTTTTTTTTTTTCCTTTCACCTGCAGGAAACTTTCACCAGCTCTCAGGAGTGTCCTCTCCTGAGATTTCCAGTTCTCTCTGCTCCACTGGCTCCTTGGCTCCCTGACAAGTTCTTCAAATCCCTCCTTCCCCTTTTGATGCCACGGTCTGTATTTGCACTTCGTAGCACCCAGAACAAGGCAGGCAAATGTGTTTAAAGTCCAATATATGCTTTGTAGAATTGCCAGATTGGAGGGAAAAAAAAAAAAAATGTGCTCAGGAAATGGAGAAATCTGTGGACTTTTAACGAACATTAAACTCCTGATAAAAAAAAAGACGGCAAATTCATCCTCTGCTGACCCAGGTCACCTCTGAGCAGGCATCAGGTTCTTTATCAACTTGCCAGTTCTCTCATTCTTTTAGAGAACAGGTTTGTGTTTTAATTTGTTTTCTTTGCTTGTTTATCTCTTAATCTTTGAGTAAATTGCAACATCTGCTTTTGGCCATTGTGGAAGCAGGTTCAAAGCTTCCCCACCGACTTCCCACTTACTCCCTTACCCAGATTTCCATCTCTTGAAATCCTGCAACTCCTCAGTTGTTTTTTCTGTGCTATGATTTAGATATTCGTGGAGTCTTGGGCCTGTATTGACATTCCTCCAATACATCCTAATTTACCCCACCAATATTTGAATATCAGAGTCTGCCTCCCAAGGCGACACAGAGGCAGAAGCACAGAGAGGAGGATGCTCTTAAATAATGCATCAGGCCTGAGATGTTTCGTGCTTAGATGGAGATCACTCCTCTCCTACAGGATTTACTCCTGGAGTGAAATGGATTTCCTGGCAGCTGGAAACAGGGACAATTTGGTTCTTCTCTTACCAAAGTTTGTAAAACCCATTTCCATTAAAATGTTATTGTTTCCAAAAATATGTAATATCTATCTAATTTGTAGTTACAATGAACAGCTGCTTTTTGGGAGTCTTTAAGTCCTTGTTTTAACCTCCACTCTTGATCTTCACTCAAATTTCCTTTGGTGCACTGCTTTGCCTAAAGTTCAATTACATTATTTTCCATGTAAATTTATGTCACAGCAAATGAAAAAAAAAAAAAGTTTGAGCAAGTGAATCCTTCTCTCTGTAAATGAATTTTGAGCCACCACATAGCACGCACATATAACATGATTTTAAAACAAATATTCACACAGTATTGACACAGTAATCAGAACAACTCAGATAAGTGTCCCTGTCCCTTCTGTACCCTGCCGGTGGCACCTGCAGAGTTTTATTTTAGAAGGAGTTTTCTTCTAGAATTCACTTTACCCAAGAGCAGGTTAAAAAAAAACAACGATGCAGGATGAACAAAAAACAAATGGCCCAGCTGGTTTGTGTGAGCTCAGAGAAAGGACCGCTGCAAACACAGATCTTCCCATGATGAAGATGATGGGAGAAGATGACACAGATTTGAGCAGTACAGAAAAAACTATTAGGAGGGGGAAAATAGCTACAGAAACAAGGCTATTGATGTGGAGAAGAAGGTAGTGGGAAGCAGAGGGTGTGTTCTGGTGAGTATGTGAGTGACTGACCAAATAAACTCCCTGTGCACGCTCTGGCACTGTGGATAAAGACACTTCTTCAGTCTGAGTCCAATGAGGATGAAATTAGCTGGGTGTATCTAGTGATTTAATTTAAAAAGACACAATCAAAGGTGGACTGCTGTTGGCAGGCTGTTGTGCCCTGACAGAACACATCAGTGAGCCCCTGTTCTCCCCTGCACAGCTGTGGAAAGGATAAAAAAGGTACTTTACCTTTCTTGTGCCGCCACGAGGAAGTTCTCTCAGGGGTCCTTTGTCTCTCGTGTCCAGCAGCTGTGCAACTGTAAAGAAAAACAGGGGCTGGGTTAATAATCAAGAAAGGAACAAGCTGTAGACTCCAAAGACTCAAGTTAAACATTTACTCCAGATTGTTCTTGTGAGCAAACTCCGACAGTCTGCTCAGCAAACTGCTGGAATCTCAAGAAACAGCTCCCCAGCCCCTTCCCTGTGTCCCCTCAGCACAAACCCAGACTCCCCTGTTCACATCCAGGTGAGGACTTAAAACACAAGAAGCAGGAAATTCTCCCAGGTGATAAAAGCCCTTCGTAATTCAAATGGTACTTCAAATATTTACACATGGCCCTGGGTTTGGAATTACCCGCTGATAGACAACTTTAGAATAAAAAGGTTCAAGTTTATCCTTATATTGTTTTATTTATTCAGACTTTTTTTTTCCCCCCCTGCAGAAAGCCTTTTGTTTCTAGATTAACATGAGGTTAAGGTAAAGACTTCCAGGGCAATCTCCTTTTCCATGGAAGACACAGGCCAGGCAGAATTACAGGTCAGTTCCTGCCAGGCAGGTATCTGGAAAAAGGGGAGGGTGAATTCAGCCTTCACCCCCACACAGAAGCTCTGCAGTGTGGTGACCTCTCAGAAAGTGCATTAGCTCCTCCTTTTCACTCTCCTCTTTGTGTTCAGGCCGTTTATTTAAGCACTTGAAGACTAATGCAGGCACTAAGAGATGAATTAAAGCCATTTGAATTTCTAGGTATGGCTGTTGACCAGGCAAGGTCAGGAGCGGAGCAGAGCAGAACGCACTCGCTGCACAGAGGATTTCTGAACCTTAAATATGAAATGACCTGTAAGAGAAAACCAAACCAACAGCAAACAGTTAGGAGTAAAGAGAGGAATGAGCTGGTGCACCGTGGTGTGAGGTTCCTCCAGCTCACACAGCCTGCTATCCACAGCAGTCAGTCATGCTCCATCACATTAATCGTGATTTTCCGGAATCCATCTGCCCCTACCTGGTATTGAGATACGAAAAGGCAGGTTCACCTCCTTTAATGCCACCTCTGCTCTCCAGAACTGCCCTCCAGCAGCCGAGGCACTGAGGAGAGAGGATAACAAATCCCAGGGCTGCACAACACAGGGCAAAGCGCCCTTTGTCTGCCAGGTCTGCTCGCCCTTTGAGGTGAGACCAGGCTCTTTCTGGATATTTGCACACACCTCATGCAGTGGAATTCCAGTCTCACTCTGGTACTCCTGTGATACAAATTAATAACAATAACTAGACTTGACTGCTTGACAAAAAGCAAATAGTTTGGAAAAAGCTGTCTTAAATCTTTCTATCCCACTTCCCCAGACCAAAAAAAATCTACAAATGTTATTTCTTTTGGCAGCTGAAACCTAATCCTACCTTGGTTAGCATAACAGAGAGAACAGGAAGCACTGCAAAGGAATTTTTCAGTCCCTGGGACGTCTTTGATCCCCCTCCCCTCCCTTTTCCTATCAGGTAATTTTCAAATCTTGATGTTTCCACTTAGTCTACGTATCTTCTTGTTTTGTCTACTTCGGTCAAGTGTTATTTAACTTCCATTTCATGGATGAAAAACTGGTCTGCGTTTAGACTCTGCTGTTGTGTAAGCTGGAACCTGAGAACTTCAGAATCCAAGAGGGAATAGAGCTAAAATTCACAGCCTGGGCTGGTGGAAAACCAATCATTCCTCTGCTTTAGCACAGGCAAGGGGCATTCACGCATTACACAAAGGCTGAACAAATCCTTCCAGCATTTTCTCCTGCAGCCACCACTTTTTGTCACTTAACATCCCAGTCCGACTTCCCAGCACACGGAGAACAATTTTTCACCGTTACACACCTTGATTTGTGCCCATCTAAAGTGTGCAAGGCTCAAAACAAATCACTGCCTGCCTGATACTCGGGGTTCTGAAGGGATGTCTTGACCCTTATTCCGGGCTGCATCCCCTGTGGGCGACCCTTTGGCAAGAAAAGGGGTAATAATTAAAATATGCATGACCCTCCAAGGGTTTAATTACCACACACTGCTTAGTGCAGCCTCGTGCTTGCAGCAAAGACAAGGCTGGAGCCCTGCAAAGCAGGAGATGGCAACACCCATGAGGGAAAAGTGAAAACAAGGCCGTCTTGGAGCAGGTAATGCAACGTCCCCTCTGCCTGAGCATGGATAAAATCCACATCCAAAATCACCAAGTATCTCCGTGACAGGGAAAATATTTATAGATATTCACGCTTTCACTGTTGTCCTTTTAGTTATCCCGCAGATCACCACGAAATGTAGTAATTTGTGGGGTCGTTGAAAAAGAGGGCTGAAAAGGGATCTAGAGGAGCAACTATTGCAAACTGCAGGAATGTCAGGAGTGGAAAAGGTACCTCTTTACAAACAGTCAATGCTGGAAATTCCAAAGGCAAACTACACATTAGAGTGCCTATTTTATTAAAAAAGCTTTTCCCGATAGTTACGCTGAGTTTCTTTCTTTGTGATTCAAACCAATTACTTCTCCTCAAGTGTTTTCTTCTCTCCAATATTTCCATGGCCATCTTACAGCCGCTCCAGGTCAAAGACACAACAGGGTGGTGGCAGGTTTGGTTGCAGGAGTGACAGAGCCTCTGACATCTGCTGGAAGATGTCACCTGCCCTCTGCCTCAAAAAATACCTGTTCCCTGAGAGAGAGTTAGCTCTTGATGAGCAAAATACCTCACAGTCCCACAATTTCACATATCCCACCCCCTTAGTGAGGAAAACGTGTTCAAAGAACATGTGGAGGTGGCACTTGAGGACTTGGAGGTGCTACTGGTTGATAGCTGGACCTGGTGACCTTAGAGGTCTTTTCCAACCTTAGTTCTCTTATGGTTCTAGGAAAGCTTGGTCTCATTTTATGGCTGGGAAACTCCATGCATAGACAAGAAATGCCTTAAACCAGTATAATTCTACCTCACTTAAAATTATAAAAAAAAAAAAAACAAGCAAAATGTGATCCAAGAGGGACATTTCAATTAACTTATTCTTTACTCACATACACACAAATCCATACTAACATAAGGCCCCTTTACATCATTTTTTTTTCTCTCTAGACCATAATACACCCCTCAAGCACTTGGTGGGATTGTTGGGGTGTCCTGTGCAGGGTCAGGAGTTGGACTTGGATGATTCTTGTGGGTGTCTTCCACCTGAGGATATTCCATGATTCTGTGACACCTCCCATTTGCTCTTAACTACTCACATGCTTCCAACTTTCTGTTAAGATGACTAACAGTAATAATTTAATACATAATCATTTAATACATAATAATTTCCATAATACCTGATAATTTAATACACAATAATTACTATCAGTAGTAAAAATAATAATAATTGCTAACAGTAATAATGAAGAAATATTGCTTGCACTGGCAAATGGTGTTTGATAATCAACAGTGTTTCTGTTGTTAATTCCTTTATTCCTTTATTCCAATCTGTGACCGAAAGGCACTGGAACAGAGCATGATTTGCTTACATGATTATTATTACTGACTGAAGTTAGACCCAAGTCTTTTGTGTCTCTCTTTTCCCCCCTCTCATTTTTCTTCTTTACCCAGGGACGGCCAATTTTTCTCCTTCCTTCCCTTTTCTGAGCAAAGTTACAATAAAAGCCAGAAGAACTGACTGGAAGGCAGAGCAGATGTATAATTTCCCTCCTCTTTATGGCTTTAACTTGTGAAAATCCAGGAGTGCTTTTATTATTCTGCTGTGCTGTAATAACCTGCACATGATGGAGGTGGGTTCTGGGCCATTATTGCCTTCACTGGTGCTGGAAGGAGGACATTGCTCAGGGCTCCATCTACAGAATGTCTGTGCCACTGTTCTGCTCTCCTGCTCCCAGCTATTTATAACTCCCCAGGGCCAGCTGGGACACGAGTTGGGGACTCCAGGGCCCCCTCAGGGCTCCGTGGCACCAGGCTTTTCCTTTCCACCTTTCCCTTTTCAGATGGGACTCCTGCCAGCATTCAGCAGAGGGGCTCGGGCAGGCACAGCGTGCCCAGGGGGAGGCAGCACAAAGGCAGTGGTAGCCCTGCTGGGGTTGGTTTGTCCCCGCTTTGGGATGCTGGGAGAGTTTCTGTGGCCGAACCAGGGGCTGGTGCCCAGAGCATGGATGGGCACCGCCTGTGCACCAACCCCAGAGCACCTGGAATGGGTTGTGCCTGGCAAAGACCCACCTTTTCCCACGTGCCAAAGGGACCTGTGGGGGCTGGAACTGCTGTGCACGTTGTGGGGGTGACCTGTTCCTCCTCAGCTCCGTGCACACAGCCACGGACCCCTTGGGTTCCCTCCCGGGCTATCTAGGAGAAGAAATTACTGAGCTCAGGTGCCATTGCTGCAGGGTGTGACAAAAGCAGGGTGAGCTCACCTTGCTGCAAACAGGGGAAATCACATGGAGGTGCTTGCTTTACTTTTTTTAATTTTTATTTCATATTAAAGAGCTTGTTTGCCATCACCTTCAAAAGGTTTCCTCCCACTCTCACTGGGCTGAGATCTCTCACTGGGCTTTTAAGGACGTGAGAGAAAGGGAGGAGATCGGAAAGAAGATGTAGCAGCTTTTTGTTATTTTTAAGTGAAGTGATAAGCTTGGAAAATACGATCCCTCACTTCCTCAGCTTCGCAGCATTTCTAGGATGAAAAGGCAGACCCTTCTGATGCACAGCACCACTGTCCTGCAGCTCCCAGTGTCTCCTGGGAGCTTGCACATCCCCTCCTGTGTTTCTGGGATTTAAAAGGGCACAACTGACAGAAAAAAAGAATTTGAAAAGGTTGTTGAAAATGAAAAAGCAACCAACCAAACTAAAAGTTGGTGTGACTGTACAGATAATAAGACTTAATGATTTTTTATTTCCAATTTAATCTTTGTTCTTTCTTATGGAAACAGTCTATTTTGGGGTGATAGTTCTTCATTAAAAAACAAGCAACCAAACAAAAAAATAATAGAACTGGAATGGCAAACTGGGCTGCCTTGTCAGGTCCTTTTCTGCAGCTATTCCCGTAGCCTCTCTGAGCTGTAGGTATGTGTTTTCTTGCCTGTGTGCCTTCCTGGCTTTCCCAGTGCCAGGATGGGAATTGTTACTTTGAAAAGCAGCACAATAAAATTTTATTAGACAGAACAGGCTGGTCGTGTCCTGGTGTGGGCCAATGGCAGTGCTGGGGAGAGGAAGCCAAGCACAATAAGGGCTGAAGCCCTGGAGTGTGACACTGGTATTTGTCTCAAATTGATTCTTCACCTTGGAGGAAACACTTCACTCCGCAGGAAGCTCTTTCTTCGTGTTCATTGACGACTGAGAAATAATAGAGTTGTTCACCAAACAGTTGTTTAAAAGGCAAAAATAGCTCTAAACCCCCACAGGAGCCTCTTGGCAGCCCCAGGAACATCCTCCTTGCTGATCCATCAGCTCCCCTGCCAAGCCAGGACCACTCTCTGCACTTCTGGTCCTTTGGTGAAGCTCATTTCAAATGTTCTGACAGGTGTGGCCTCTGTCATTTCTCTTTGCAGACTCTTGAGGCCTAAGAAACAGCAGCTGCAGAAAGTTTTCCCTGCTAAACACTAACCACTCTCATGTCTTTACCAACAGTCACCGAAACGTTTCCTTTTTCTTTCACCTGCCTTCTCTGAACTTGTTTTTTTCTAATTCTTTGGCATACCTAGGGGATGGAAAATGTTTTATATTAGTAAATTCCTCTCCTGTGCAGAGCAATGTTCGACTGAAAAAGCAGGGCCTGAAGCCTGGGGTTAGTTCCAGGTTTCACATGACTTGGCCAACTGTGCTGCTCACCTGCATATAAAAATGCAAATTATATTTACCTGCTTTGAAAAGGTAACATTTAGTAGCCAGATTCATTTTTATGACCATTCATAAATGCTGTTTGCACAACACGTCACGATAAGCAGATTTTTCGTTGTGACTGGAATGAGATCTTGTAAATTGGCTCTTATCTGAAGGCTTGGTTTTTATTAAACGAGTAAACAGCACAGCCCAGTAACTTTCCTCTGGCAGGAGGTGGCTGGAGGACAGCTCGGCACTGAGGCCACCTCTTCACAAGCTTTTTTTCTTTATTCAGAGTCCCCTTTTGGTGCCTTTCTCTGTACGGAATTCCTGGCTCTGTTCAAGGAACTGAGGAACCTTTGCAGGAAATTTCAGTAGATGGGAGCACAGAACCACATTGGTCAGGGGTACCTGGCACAGTATTTTTTGCAGGCCAGGGCTTGAGACCCACGTGTTTTGCATAAACAATATATTAGTACTTTTTCAGACCTCGAAGTGGAGGATACAAAACCCCAAATGTGCCGTGGAATGAATGTGCAAGAATTTCTTGAAGCTGCTTTCTAAACATAACATCACTTTAGTGACTGCATTTCTAATAAAGGTAATTAAAACCAACAAAAACGTTGTCTGCAAGAGCACATTTATAACATAATTTATAGTAACTACTGCTTTAGTAGAAGTCATGGCTGACAAACCAGAAGAGTCCTCATTTTAATTTTTTCCTTTGGAACTTAATGTTTGTCTTGACAACTGTAATCAATCTGTTTTTCTTATCGAAACAAAACACACCTACGGGGTTGTAAAAGCCAGGAGGGGAAAAATGAAATGTGGGTGGGGAAAACGGTTTTCTTGGGAACTGGAGGAGATTATTCACCTGTACTGGGGGAATAAATGTGACCCGAGCTTCCTCATGGAGAACGGAACAGCTCCTGGACGCCTTGAGTGCAGATTTTGGAGAGGTACAGGAGAGCTCAAGGCTCCTGCCCAGGGACGTCATTTTTGATTAAAGACTGGGTTAGGCCAAAACCACAGATCCCAAAACCTCCTAAACTTGCCCAAAATAAAACTCCTAATGTGAATTTAACATCTGTCTCCGTAATGAGCTGAACTAAAGCTCGACCTCCAAGACCAATGAACTTTGGAAGCATTCCGTTTAATGTTTGAAGCTGGACTTCCTCCCTCCAGATGAGCTGTCCCAGGAAATCACCGGGTGCATCGATAAACCCACCAATAATACCTCTAGGTGTTCTATATCCAGGCTATTTGGTGCCAAAACGTTCCATTCAGCCACCTCCAGATGATATCTATTTAGTGAACAGACGTGTGCGAGGCCCTCGTGCACCTCGAAGAATTAATGGCAGTGGAAAGTATTTGAAGAATTGCAGGTGAGGCATTTCATTGTGCCCAGGGGTGTTTCTGACCTGGTTTTAATAATGAAGACGGTGCTTTCACAAGGTCACAAACAGCACTCGAACCTGTCCCAAGAAATGCAGCTCACAAAGAGCTGGGAGGGAGGAGGGAAGCAACAGAAGCAAAATCAAGCCCCTCACACCGTGGGTAGAGCAGTCTGGCTCTCCAAGTGCAAACATCCAAGAGATGCTTAAGGATCACAGGGATGCTGCACCCCCAGGGGATAGAAAACCTTTCTTTCAGGATGCTGAGGTGGGAAGGTTCTCCAGACAAATTTTCCTCTCTGTTTTGCAGAATGCCTCTGTGGCATTAGAGATGTTTGCAGGCAGAAAGCCCGGGGTGCTCAGCATCCTTCCTGTGCCTCCAGGAACGTGCAGAGATCAATGCCCCGCAGGCCAGGAAAATGTTTGTTTTAGCAACCACCTCTGAGGGAATAAATAAAAAAGGATGAGAAACAAGCCAGTGTGTTCCTCTGTTGGCAAGTCAATTAACAAGTACAAAGATTTAAATCTACCATATGTCACAGGCATCATGGAATAGAAAAACAACGCACCGTGTAAACCTCTTTGAGCCCTGCAGCAGGAATTCTTTGTGCCACTAATTAACTGAAAAAATACCCTGAGGTGGGTGAAATGACTCACTCGTTATCCAGGAATCGGGGGATCAGCTTTGCCACCTCCATTATTTACTACCCCGCGGTTAAACTGTTGTTAAACTGAGGGAGGGGCGCTGCATCCTGAGGGAGCAGGGGGAGTGGGGATGGAGAGCACTCTGGTGGTTCCAGAGGCACCCGGCGCTTAACGATCGTGTTGTACCTGCATTAATGATACACAGCAAATAACCCACAGGTCAGACACACACTACAATTTCCATCCCATAATTGCACAGTAAGACACACCAGGCTGTGCATTTCCAGGGGATTATTACACTCCACTGAAATCTGAAGTCGCTTGGCCTTTGGCCCCCTAGAACCACCCAAAAGCTCCCAATAATCTCCAGGGCTCTGCTCCCTGTTGTGTCTTTCTCAGACAAATGGAAAACACATTTTCACTTCAAACTAATCCCCGTTAAGCAGCACTGAAACCATGCAAACCCTTGAGCTGATCCTAATAAAAAAGAAAAAAAAAAAAAAAAAGGAGGAACATATTTAGAAGCAAATTAGCCTCGTAACTCAGGCACTGCAACATCATTCTGTGAAACCACTGCTGGTGTGATTAGCTGCTCTGAAGGCATTCCTGGGCCTGAGTGACAACAACCACAGGGCCGATCTGAGCTCTCTACGAGCAGTTGGAGCCTTTAGGAGTGTTGGTGTGTTGGGCTTTTCAGCCCTGTGGAATGACACAGACTGTGCTTTTCGGGGAGAGAGAGGCAACTCTGAACACACAAATGACACAGGGAAGGGAACTCTGCCTTCCTCCCCCAGGTGCTGCGGAGGATTCCCAGCACAGGAAGGACACGGAGCTGCTGGATTGAACTCCGGAGAAAGCCACCAAGTTGATCAGAGGGATGGAGCAGCTCTGCTGTGAGGAAAGGCCGAGAGAACTGGGAAGGCTCTGGGGTGACCTAACTGTGGCCTTCCAGGACCTGAAGGAGCCAACATTAAACATGGAGAGACTCTTTATAAATGAGGGGCCTGGAGTGACAGGACAAGGGGGAATGGCTCCCCACTGACAGAGGGCACTGTTAGGTGGGATATTGGGAAGAAATTCTTCCCTGTGAGGGTGGGGAGGCCCTGGCACAGGTTGCCCAGAGAAGCTGTGGCTGCCCCTGGATCCCTGGAAGTGTCCAAGGCCAGGCTGGATGGGGCTTGGAGCAACCTGGGCTAGTGGAAGGTGTCCCTGCCCATGGCAGGGGGTGGGACTGGATCTTTAAGGTCCCTCCCAACCCAAACCATTCTGGGATTCCGTGATTTAGCAAAGTCTGTGCTGTGAGTGACTTGGAATGTTGTGAGTGAGAATCTCACTTTTGGGTTACTCGGCAGTGAAACCCAAGGAAAGCATTTATTCGGGATGAAGTGTGGAGCCCTTTTAGCTCAGTACCATTTTTCCTGGGCCACCTTCAGTACTGCACCGATGCTGCCCCAGCACAGGATAGCTCATGGGCTGTCAGGTCTGTCATCCAGCTCCAGCAACACCCGCTGGCTCACAGAGGTGAAGCATTTCTGTGGAACACCTTCCCGATGTGTCCTTGTTCCTCAGGGAAATCCATTTCTTCCCGATGCCTGCGGTGATCAGTTCACCCAGGGAACATTTGGGGATTAGTGTCTCCAGCTGTGGAGTTGGGGACGTTGTGCAAAGCCCGTCTCTCTCGCCAGGCATTGTTTTGAACATCACTTGTGAGGGCTGGGTTCTGTTTTGGACTGGTCTTTTTTTGGTGCTGTTTTTGTGAGTTAAGGGCTTCGCATGGAAAATTGCTTTGTGAGCTCTCTGTTGTGCTCCCATTCGAGCTAATGTGTTGTTTATTTTTAATTCTCCATTCTGCACTCCAGGCTCAGTGCACTGGTTACATCCAGTGATCATTTAAGATGTGCAAATGTCTTAACAGCCTATTCCAAAGCCCACTGAGGCTTTCTCTTTTCTTCAATAGACTTTGATTGGGCCATAAGTAAATAACCAGGAAATTTTAATTATTTTAACCTTTGCTCTCTCTTTCTCCTTTCCTGCACTGACTATTTTATTTCCTTTGTTACCTCACACCTATATTTAAAGATAAAAAAATCATGCCTTTAGCTTTTCTCCCTTTAGCTTTTACAGATTTCAGCTTACTAGTTCTGATCACCTTCAGTGGTTTGGGGTCAGATTTGTTGTGTAAATGAAAATGCTGACGGTGTTAATTTTTGTCCCCCTATCTTTGCAGAAAACCTGATAAGACTGTAGAGGGTAAATCTGTCGAGGGGTTGTGTTTTATTTGTTTTATTTATTCCCCTGGCTCAGGAGATGGACAACGTGTTCCCACTGTTATCCCAGCCTCCTGCCTGGGGTTAGGGCAGGACAAGGCTGTGCTTGAGGAGGGTCTGTGCTCTCCTTACTGAAGGGGTAAAAGAGCAGAATCCACCTCCTTAGACCCAGGGAAGCTGTTCTGGAAGGTGTTCTGGCCTTTTGCAGGCGTGTTCTCTGATGTGGCACACTCAGGGCTTCGCCTGCCCATCAACAACCACCTCCCCTCCTCTCACCCCCCTCTGCTCCTCTGCTGTGTGACTGGGCAGAGATTTCCAGGATAGTGCTGGGAGTGCCACGAGCTGCTCAGAGAGCAATAACTGGAGGAAAAGGATGAAAAAATACCAAGTCCAGTCTGTCTCCCCTGCCCTGCTCACCCAGCACTGGTCGTTCCCCACATTCAGTATTTTCTGTCCCTCTGCACAAATGTACTTTTCCGCCCGTTCAAACACTGGGTTGCATTGTCCCATACATTCTGTCAGTTCAGTGCCAGATATTTTACAGTGTCTTCATTCATCCTGTAAAAAGGAAAATGGATTTCAGTGTGTCAGGTTACCTTCAGACTCTGCTTGGCCTTCCCTGGGGCAAAGAAGAGCACTTTTATTCTTCTAGGCAATCTTTTCGGGGGGGGGGGGAGGGGGGGGAAGAAAAAAAGAAAAGTTTCCATCTCCAAAAAGTCTGTGAGGGTCAAAGGCTTTTCTTGCAGTGGATGAATTCAGATCATACTCAGTGTTACACCCTGCAGCTACACTGAGGCCAGTTACTTGAGATTTAATGGCTTTTATTATGGTCTTAGTTGGCTTGAACAGAAATAGTTAGCAAATAGTAGTTAAAATTCAAACAGCCATTAAAGTCTGGTCCTGACAAGATGCAACTACTCTGTTACTAATGGACTTTTCCCCACAAGGACACATCTGTTAAAGGAAAATGTTTGAAATATTTGGCCATCTGACAGTGGGGGGAAAAAAAAAAAAAAAAAAAGAAAAGAAAAAAGAAGAGAGTAAATTCTAAAGTTCTGAGGAAGCTGTGGAGGCAGCACCCAGTGTGCACACATCAGCAAGATCCACTCATCAAGACAGGCAGCATTTTCCTCGGGAGACTTTTCCACGCATTGTCTTTATTTGAGCGGATTTTCACTCACACATCCCCGTGAGCTGGTGGAGAACCCAGAAGAAAAGCTGCTTGAAGTTCCAGAAATAATGTTTGACCAACCAATTGGCAAAACGGAGTCTCTTGTTGCTGCTGAAGCCTGGAGGAGCTCAGCACTCCTCCGGCACTCCTGGGGTTCTGTATGATCTATGTTGGGAGGAGAAATCAAGGCAGAAAGACTCAGGGCCCTGAAAGTTTGAGTCCTGCAAGATAATGTTAGAGCTGCACAGGATGTGGCAAACTCCACATCCAGAATTTGGGGTAAAACTGGGAGGTTTGGCATCAGTTGAAAAGGAGATGGAAGCACCTGCACAGGTTGCAATCTGTGGGTGAAGATTATTAGGTGTCAGTTCTTCATCTAGGAACACTCAAGCTTTAAGTGTTTATCTGATGGGTATTTTCCATCAGAACACTGTTGGTCCTTGGTTTCACCCTGGACTTACTCCCCGTTGCTCTGAGTGTGTAAAGGTTTTGTATAAAAACCTGCCTGAATGGATCAGCACCCCGTGGGTGAGCAAAAGGGTTTATTTCATCTTCATTCATTGCCAATACAAAGACATATCCCAGAGGTGATGATACTGAGAATTTTCCATCTGACCCACCCAGCCATTCAGATCTTCCCAGCTGTTCCAGAGCTTTGTTGGGTTAAGTGCAGAAAGGGCTGGAGGGAGTTGGAGGGAGGGATGTGTTACATCCCACATGATACCACCCCGTTCACACCAGATGCAAGTGCAAATAATAGAAGCAACTCCTTTTAAAATTGCACTTACAAAAGAGAGGGGGGAAGGAGCCCCCCAAGAGTAATTAAACTTAATTTTGTTTCTCATTAGATGCAGGTGTTAGAAACAACTCCAGACCTACTCTTTACAGGGTCTTTGCAAACTCTAAACTCCACCAAACAGGGGGAGAGATCTAATATCTAATAAGCCTCCTGCCCCTCCTCTGCCTCTGCAGTAAATGTAAATGCTCTCCCAATGCCTGTGATTCGTTGATATCTTTTAATGAAGTTTTTTGCTCTTGAACTTCCAGTTCAGCTCCCCAGATACCCAAGTTTGGATTTTTTCCCTTCCATACCCTTTCTGTTCCAACCTCTCAGCAACTGCCTGCACAGAACATCAATTTCCTGCTGCTTCAGCACGGTGGGACTTGGCACAAAATGCTTTAGACTCTCTCGTGCTTGTTGGAGCTCTCAAAGTGTCAATGATACCTGCAAATGCTGATCTAACTGGGTTAGTTAAGACCCTCTTCCCCAAATTACCCAAAGTGTTTGAGCAGAAGTCAAGGTCTCTCATCCTTTTCCTCCAATAGCCAAGATACCTCAAAGCTGAGTCTGTCCTTCCCAAATGTGGCACCCGGTTTGCAGCTGAAATACTGGTCCCTGTATTTTGGCCAAGCTAAACAGGGATTTAAAGCTCCTCAGGCAATTTAGTGCCCATATCAATGAGGGCTGGTCTCCCTGCACTCCAGACCAGGGCAGCCACTTGCCCGTTCCTTCATTTGACTCCATTTCTTAACGTTCCACTCACCATTAATTAATCCGGAGACACCGTGCACGCACTTAACTCCTTTAGAAATACATTTGTAAAGAAAAATCCGGTCCCATGTGCCAAGGGCACCTTTTTCGCCTGTATCCTGCGCTGTGCTTGCCCGTATTCCATTCGTGTAAGTAATGAATGATAATAAAAACATCTGCTGGGGCCTTCTGCTGAAGGATTACAGATAAAATTCAGCCATGAAAGACCACACTCATTGTGTTCCTCCCCCCCAGGACCCCTTTTAACTTCCCCGAGACGAGATGGACGCTCGGCAGAGGGAGAAACCTTCATTCTCACCTATAAAAGTTGCAGCTGTTTTCCTGTTTTTATAGAAAGCAGCAGGCAGATTTACTATGGAAGAGTAAATACTCCTCAGCAAAGTGCTGTTCACCTTGAGGGATGATGTCAGAGCCATAAATAACACCACGGGAATACAGAAATGTCCTTAAAGGCCCATTAAGACTGATGTGAAAAGGAAGTGGAAAACAGGCAAGTGAGTGTGCTCTGCACAGCATGCACATGCTAAACATCACTTTAGTAAGGTACTTGAGAAATACCAGGAAAAAAAATAAAAGGAAGGAAAGGAAATAACATGGTTTCTTCTCTGGAAGTCACTTGTGCATCCTTACACTTGCCAGAGCAGCATTTCAAAGGTATCAAGAGTTGGTTAAAGAACTACTGATGCACCCCCTTTTTAGTGCCAATTTGATGCTGCATTCCACTGAATAAAAAGAATATATAAATATATATTCTGATATTTGCAGAATATCAAAGAAATTATTATTTGGTTTTTTTTAAAGAAAAGAGTCTTTTAGATAGAAAGAGTAACTTACATTAATACCACAGTAATAACTTCCTGTCTGGGAATATTTCCTCTGACACATTCTAGGGCTGGATTCATCTTTTTCCTCCCTTCATAACCACATCTTCCTCTTCTCCCTCTTTTCTACGTGTTATATTCTGAACATGTAGCAAAAAAACCTTGCTATTGTAATTTTTGCTTTTAATAACTGTGTGCTATTAAATTTCCGTCTCCCTGCCATTACTCAGCCCCTTGGGACTGCTCGATTCTTCCCCTTGGGTATTTCCCTCCTCCAGCACCTCCCTTTCAACCCCGACTTTTTAACCAGCTCAGCATCACTGATGAAAATTTAAAATGAGATTAATTCCAGGAGTGATGCCAGGGAGCCTCACAGCTGTGTTCCTGCCTCATGTGTTACCTTTGATCCAAACACCCTCTCCCTCCACCTCTTACACGAGCCTTGACCTTTAGTTTAATGAATATCTTTGTGGCAGTTCAGGTAAATTTGCAGCCAGCCACTGTCTGGAGAAGATCAGTGAACAGTTAACAGCAAACAGGTTTGGAGTTAACAGGAGCAAGTGACCTTGGGAAAACCTTCTCTGACTCTTATCCCTTCTGCTGGACAACTCTCAGAGAAGGCAGTGCCTGGCAGTGGGACACAAAGTACACCTTGTACTGCATGTGCTCCTTTTCAACTGCTCCAGGAGCAGATTTTGCAGCACAGAAGGTGCTGGCAGAACAAGACCTCTTTTTCCTCCCTCCGTCCCACCACCCAACGTGGCTGGAGCTGCTCTTCCACCCCCTTTCAGAGCCAGCCTTGCCTCCTCTCTGGCATCTGCAGCTCTGGCAAGGTTTGGTTGCTCAGAGAAGCACAAAAGGGAAAGCAGCAGGGAAGGGAGAGGGTAAAAAGCTGAGTTCTGTTCCTAAAAACCAGCAACGTAGTCAGAGGAGGTGAGGTCTCTGAACATGGCTTCCAAACGGCATCATCAGCTCATTTTTGTGGTTTCAGCTTGGAAACTCTTGCCATGGCACTCTGAGCAGAACAGCTGTCCACCAAATGCTCCAAATGCCTCAAATTAGCTACCCAAGAGCACCCATCAGAAGGGAAGAGCTCTGCTGGCACTCAGGGACATCAGGCTTTTACGACATGTCATTCTCTGCTCTGTCCTCGTTCAACCTCGCATTGTTTCCCAGGCAGGGCATATCTTCTGAATTAGAGCAGGATTCGTTATTGGGAAAGTATGGAGCCTCTAGTAATTGTACAAGCTTGTGTAACCTCTGCTTGAGTTGGATCCCACTCCTTTAACACCACCAGTGACAGTTTTCCTCTAAGGCAATGGAAAGAGAAGTGTCAGGGCAGAGAGAAGAAACACCTTCAGTGCTGAGTTGGCATTTTCTGTTGTGTAGTTGCCACAAACTTCGTAATGAGGAGAATGGAAGGAAAACTACATCCCAAAGTTTTCTGCAACCGTAGCTCTGATGATCTCAGTGAAGAGACTGGCTCCATGTTTCCCATGACAACTGAGTTCCTGGTTAATGCAAAGCATGTTCAGAATTGCACCTTTCCTTCCTTACCACAGTCCCGTGGAAGTTTTTCTGGGCCAAAACCATACTCAGGTGATCACAACACACACAGTGGTCCAGGTTGTGAGCCAAAAGCACCGACTCACAGGTAATCTCCAGAAGTGTGTTACCATGGAAATGTGTCCTTCCCATGCCAGGCAGCATCTTACTCACAGGAGTAAACCAAAAGGGACACTTGCCTGTGCTCCGTTTTTGGCATCAGGAGCGTGGGCAGGACAGTGCAAAGGCCCTGTGGGACCATGGACCTCTGGATGTTCACTTTGGATGGAGCTGGTTCTTATGCTTCAATTTGGTTTAGCACCTACTGGCCTTCAGGGGCTTGTTTGGGGGTGTCTTGTTTTCTGCTAAGCACGAGTGGGAAAACGTCCTCTTCCTGTGGGACAGGGAGCCAAAATCCCTACTGGTAAAAATAGTGGTTTGTTCATTTAAATCTCGTGTTTTTCAAAACAACCCGATGATCTTATACTTGTAATTAACACTTGTTCATTATAGGAAGTGCTCCCAGAAAAGCAACTTGTTCAGTTAATCTTTGAAGCGTGTTCCTTGCCAGCAGACATCCCACCAGTCTGGAATTTCTTTGCTCTTCTCTCTCCTCCTGGTGGACCCTAACGTAATTCCAGGCTCAGCAGGGAGAACAATTCCTGTTGTCCAAGGCAAACCCTACCAGATCTTTAAAAACATCCACGTAAGGGAGATTTAAGTTACATAAGTGAGACTTTTATTTTTTTTTTTTAAGTATAAATAAATCAGTGGTCAGCTCAAGCCATGTGTGACACAATGAATTCTAGCTAGCTTAAAAAATCCTGCCAATATTCTATTTAAAGAGACTCATTATGCACATATCATTTTTTTAATCCACTAAATCAGTCATGACAATGATCTTTCATCCTTTTATTTGTACAAAGCATAAGAGTCTTTTTTCATCATAGCAGCTTATAGGCACTAGATGATAATAATAGCAGTAGTAATTTGTGTCTCATAGTAATGAGTTTCATGAGTTGCTTTGTTTTCTAAAAGCTTCCTTTTGGATTTTGCTGCCATGAAGTTTGTGGCAGGCTTATTATTTTAGCATTATCACTTAGGATGAGTAGGAGCTAACTTTGGTACATTCAACACTTCCAGTCGCTTGCCTTCCCTGCCAAAATTCCTGCATGGATTCAAAATAGACAAAGTCTATATAGCAGGAGGATCTGCAGCCCCAAATCGTTTCTCTTTGTGGGATAGCTGTGAAATGTTTGCATACCCAGACCCAGTGCCCAGCTTGTTTGTTCACAGCTTCTTCAGAATATAAAGCCATTGTGACCTGCTGATCTGATGATCTGCAAAACACAGGCGAGGGAGTTTTGCCCAGTAATTTGTGTATTAAGTTAGGAAATTATGTTTTCGCTGCACATCTTCAGAAATACAGGCAGTAGTCATTTTCCCTCAGCAACACAGGAAATACTGGATTTAAAGATGCATTTAGTACTCACTTATTTCACACTATTCACAACTATTCATGCAGGCAAGTGCTCCCTCTACGAAAGCGCTAAAAAAGTGTTTCCTGAGATCCAAATATTTCCAGTTCTTGTCATATGATGGGCGCCTTAGTAACCCCGTAGATAAGCTGGTGATGTAAGGAATGATCTCATGCACTTTAAACTTGAGCTGACCATAAAAACTTCACTTAAGTCAAGTGCAATTTTTGTGGACTAGAGGGTTTCTTGGTGCAGGATGCAGACAGTACTGAACCTTCCCTCAGAGAGCTCCCTGACAGCTTTCTGCTGGCTGTAAATGTACCCATGTTTCAGTGCTGGTAGGAAAACTGGAATTCCTGGTAGGAAAACTGGGATTCCTGGTAGGAAAACTGAGATTCCTGGTAGGAAAACTGGGATTCCTGGTAATCAGCTGTTTTGTGCACTTGTTTACCTCTGCTCTTGGTTCTCTCCCCGAGGTGAGGACGTAGATAAGGATTTATTGTTCCCCTTGGCAGCGCCTTGGCTGCTCTACAGAGTCCTTGAGCTCAGAGCACATTCCAGATCCGTCTCTGTCCAGCTGAGACCTGCCCACAGGGTCCCTGGAGAAGCAGCTGTACCTGCTGCAGGTGTGAGAACCTCCAGCACAGCCCCCTCTCTTTGCCCATCATGCCCACCCTCCACATCCCTCCTCCCCCTGTGCGATCAGCTCTTTCTCTCGGCAGGGACGTTAATGGGAAGGTGACTCTGTGAAGTGTCATTGTGAAGGGCAGCTGGGGATTATCTCCTGTCCCTAACACGATTTAACATCCTATGCCACCTTCCTGTCCCTGTTGAATATACGTGCTCCTCTCTTCCTCCCTAAATAACTGCTTTTCTGAGCTTCGGTCCCAAACCGGGGGTATTTTTTTATCCAGATCAGTGTAGACTAAGCGGGATTATAAAACCAGATTTATCCAAGGCCATAATACTGTAGTTGCAAGGAGCACTTTCCAGGGGCTGTGAGGTGCTTAATCTTTTAGATTAACTAGAAATATCTATGGCTTTAAACTGCTGGTTTGCGTCACGTCCCGAAAGCCGCTTTATGAACTGGTCGGGAAACACTATAACAGTGATTAAAAAATTGCCTCTGGTGGTGGATTCTGCACGAAAACCGAGAGGGGCAAGCATCAGTTCTTGGCAGTTCAATTCATCTTTGCCCTCCCAAGTAGTCTGACTTAAGGTGTGATGCAAAGAAGAGAGTTTTCATGAGTGGCAGAGCATTTCCTGGAAAAAGAGAAGAGAAACACCAGGACATGCTCTGGTAAAATGGGAGAACTCTCTTCTCTTGGCACTGCCCAGCTGACTCTTTCTCCCAGAACTCAAGCTGTGCTGTGCTGAGCTCAAACACACTCTCCGGAGCCAAATATTTGGCAGAAAATTAAAAAGCAATTGAATAACCCAGGTATGGACCATCAATAAGAGCTTCACTACGGGTCCCCTCTTGGCTGCAGAACACCCTTCCTTTTCTCCCTCTGCTGACCTGGAGGATCCATATCCTCCCTCCTTTTCCCACCTTGTTCCTTCTGCAGAGGTTGCTCATTCCACTCCTTACTGAAACAGGCCAGGACACAACAGCAGAGGTGGATGTGATTTATGCTGTGATTTTCACTGCAGGAATGACTAATTCAGGGAGTCCACCTGTGCTGGGGAGTCACAGAAATCAGTTGGAAGGACCCATAAGGATCACCAAGTCCAGGGACAACCTGTGCACCTCGTGTTTGGTGCCTGGGTGGCTCAAACCTTGCTCTGAAATGGCTTTGCCATCTCCAAACACGCCCCCATTTTCCCTGCAGCTCTTGGGAGAAAGGTAACAGGGCATCTCCTCTGCCTGCTGGATGCCTGCACAGGGCTTGGGATTTTTGGGTGAAGTTATAAAGCCACTCACAAGTGCCTGGGACTTTTTTATTGCCTGAGTAGCAACTGAGATCACCAGGACAGCTATGAAAACTCTGTCCAGGTAGAACAGTCTGCAAGTGCTTTTCCTGGTGATAACATTCTAAAAAAGGAAGCAACTGAGAGAAAAACACTTCTATAA
The DNA here is from genome assembly GCA_013399855.1 of Oxyruncus cristatus. Classification (NCBI taxonomy): domain Eukaryota; kingdom Metazoa; phylum Chordata; class Aves; order Passeriformes; family Cotingidae; genus Oxyruncus; species Oxyruncus cristatus. The sequence continues at coordinate 1,058,069 of VXAY01004618.1, forward strand.
ATTTGTTCACAGAACATTCAGTGACCGTGAACCATTCTATAAATATCCCAGGCTATAGGTTTCAGGGTTTCTTTACCAGGTTGGTGCAGTGCCTTGTAACAGACCTTGGTAACAGTAGCTTCACGATGGTTGTGATAAACCCTTTTTACTCCTTATCTCTCCCTTTCCTCCTTCCTTCCAGTTGGACCAGCCTTTTTGCCCGTACTGTTTACTCCTCACCTCATGGAAAATTTTTGACCGAGGAAAAAAAATCGCCTGTGTTGAAAAACCAAAAATGTGCAGCCAAACCCAACGTTTTCATTGTTTGGCTGAAAATGAGAGGTTTGCCATTTTAAGCTTAAGGTCTTTGGTTGGGAGCCAAAATAGCTTTGCCTTTTGCCCGAAGCCTCCAGTAAAAATTCCCGATTTTTCAGAGAGACAGGCACTTGTTTGCACATCAAGGAGAGAAAAGTTAAAAACCTGACCGCTCACCAGGAGGAGGTGAGGCGAAACCAGCCCTGCAGCAAAGCCCCTTTTCTTTCAGTGGGTGTTAAGTGGGAAGCGAGGCATGTTTGAGTTCACCTCCCTGTTACACGGACGTGGCAAAGCTGATGGAGAAGGTTTCTGAAAGGATTCGTGGTTGGAAGAGGAACAACACCATGTAAATTTAAAGGATTTGTAAGAGCTGGGCAGTCGGTAATTGATGGTTAATAAATGCTTCAATGAACCAGGCTATTATTTGATTTCAGCTGACAGGAGGCCACAGGAGTCACCAGCACGGCAAGAGCCACAACATTCCAAAAGCTCCTGGGTCTCTGAAACCATTGCTGCTCCTCTGTGGTAGGGGGAACTTGGTGTTGGCTTTTTATTCCGTGAGATCCAGGTGGGAAGGACCAAGTCATGAGGAACTATCCACCCTGGGCGATCTCCAAACGGAGCCTGAGCCCAGTTCTACCTAAAATTCCCAGTACACTGACGGGAACCAGGTAGACCATGGCAAGAATCTACATGTGGTGTTTTTGAATGCCCTGTAACTGGCTAGTTTTGGAGTGGATGCCTTTTTTTTTCTTTTTTTTTTTT
>VXAY01004618.1:1066701-1120755 GCA_013399855.1 Oxyruncus cristatus
AAAAAAAAGGAAAAAAAAAAGAAAGAAAAAATCCTTCTGATTTTCAACATAAAGCTAGGATTACCACCAAAGAACAATAAAAATTCTTTTATTACCAGCAACAGGAAGAGCAAAGAGAAAAATAAACCACAGAAAAATCTTTGTTATAATTTTTCCATAACAAATAAGGTCTTTTCTGGTCATGTTTGGCTTTTTTTTTTTTTTTTTCTTTTTTCCCCCTTAAAATTGTATCTGTTTAGGAAAAAAATAAAATCTCATTTAGGACAAAACCAAAACTTCAGAGGAAAAAGCCCAGCTCTTATTAAAGAGCTTGACATCACAACCCACCTATTAAACAGCAGAATTCTTAAAGGAAAGTAATTTACAAATAAAAGGGTGGAAATAAAAGGCTGTGTGAGTTCCCAAGCCCGTTGCTGATGCAGGGGAGCACAGAAACTCCCACTGTCTGTAGTCAGGGAAGTCATGGATGAGCAGGAACCGGCGCTGGAGGTTCCCACAGGGAGAAGATCCCTGTAGAGGAGCAGGGCTGTGACTTCTCTTCCTTTACTCCCCACAGCTTTTCGTAGTTTCGCTGTGGGTGATTAAGGAAGATAAATGAACAAGGAGGAGGGAGAAGTGCTGCTTCCCTGTGTGAGGGACCCGTGTCCCTCAGTGCCCCGCTCTCCCGGGGTGATCCCGCCAGGAGCAGCAGCTGAAAGGCAGCTCCTGTTGTTGTGGGAGGTGGGGGGGATGTAGAGTTGTCTCCAAGAGATTTTTTATATTCCTCCTAGATCTGGAGGCTGGTCTGGCTCTGTTTTTACAGGGCTCCTGGGATAGAAAGCTCTTTTTCCTCCCCGAAGCCTGGCACACTTTCTTCCCGTGCCCAGAGTTTGCTGTGTGGCTCTGATGGGGCTGATGAGGGTTGATAACTGTGGCAGTGAGTTATTGCCATGTGAGACTGTAGAGCCAAAACAGGCAGTTTGGACATAACACAGGCACAGAAATGGGGTTTTTTTCCACCCCCTTATCTGGCCCTGTTCTTGATAGCAAAGGCAGCCTGGTAACAAAGGATGTTGTTGCTCATTAATCCGCAGTGAGAAGTGCCGGGGAATTGACCCTCCCATCAAAGAGCTGTGCCTGCTCTGATCCTCTGCCATGGAGGGACAAGAGATGCTGCTGATCCAGGCCTGGGGAGCAGCTGGTCCACAGCACAGAGGCTGGGGTCCCCCTGGGCACATCCCAGATGAGAGCAGAAAGGCAGTGCTTGGGTTTTGCCCTGAGCAAACAAGGGACACTTTTCCCGAGGGGACGTTGAGGGTGAAACAACAAAGCAGCAAAGTTCTCACCAAGTTTTAATCATGGAGTTACAGAATGGTTTGGGTTGGGAGGGACCTTAAAAATCATCTCATTTCCCCCCCTGCCACGGGCAGGGACACCTTCCGCTAGCCCATGTTACTCTAAGCCCCGTCCAACCTGGCCTTGGACACTTCCAGGGATCCAGGGGCAACCACAGCTTCTCTGGGTAACCTGTGCCAGGGCCTCACCACCCTCACAGCCAAGAATTCCATCCAAATATCTTATCTAAACTGACCCTCTTTCAGTTTAAAGAGGATTTTAATGGGATTGAACCAGGAATATTTTCTAGATTCTTTAATGAAATTCCTAAAATTATAAATAAATGTTCAAATGCTGACACGACAATGTCACAATTAACCTTCTCTTCCTTCACTGTTACTCCTTCCCAGGTCCAGGTAGCTCTTGGTTGCTCTGCTGGGAAGTTATGGCCTGAACTGGGCAGAGCTGTGAACAGTTCTAGGACACTTCTTTGGTGTTAGGTCCCAATTCCCCCTTCCAAAGATAATCTGGGGTCATGTACATGAAGTCCAACAAAAACCTGTTCTCCTGCACTTTGATCTGCACTGGTGCCTGAATTTCTAAACTCTTCCAAACAGAACTTAGAACTGGGTGTGTTTGTACAGCACCAAAAGGGGTCCAGACCTTTTGGTCGCCTGTGTTAACCCCCTGCTCCAGATAATTTGGCAGCCAAAGAGCTCCAAGATTCTCATTTTGTTTCAAACACTGATGTCTTAAACCCAGAAAGCTTAATCAAATCAATCTAGGAAAAATAAGAAGACTCTGTTTTCATCTACATTTTTCCAGATGTAAATGCTCCTTTAATTTAGTACAAAATTATTGTGCTGTAAATTCTTTTATAACATTGCTAGGTTTCATTTTTGGTTTTGTTTTTCATTTTCTTATGTAGTTTGTGGATTTGGGACACAAACAAATGACAGTGTACTAACAATGGCTTGAACTAGCTTCTGAAAGATGGCTTTTTATTCCTTTTTTTTTTACCTCCTCACACCACTGTTTTTCCTCTCTGGCTGCTCCATCATGGCCTTTCTCAAGGGGGGGCAACACATTTTGCCATAGGGTGTGATGGGAGGATGAAGATTCCCATGGCCACAATCTTTCCTGAGGTATATTCATATAAATATGAGGTGAATATAAATATTCATCTCCCTCGAGATGAATTCTGCAATACAGCTTGGGAAGATCATGGCAGTGAAATCTCATTTAGACTCTAAAGGAGGAAGATGTTCCAGAAGAAAAAAAGCCGAGTGCTCAGCAATTACTCAGAGCACGGTGTTCACACCTACAGTCACCAAACTGGACAAAAAGGGGCATTTTCCTGTAAAGGACTCTCTGGGTATAAATCTAGATCTCAGAATACAGAAATAAGATGGAAAACCAGGGCAGGAAGTGATTTTAGTGCCTTGTGGAACAGAGCTGGGGTCAGGCAGGGCTAGGAAGGGAATCTGGCCAAGAATCTGAGCTGCATTAATTATGGGCACAGACAAGGTGCAGAACAGCTCCGTGGGTGGGGGTGGCATTTACCCTCATATTGTCCAATATAATCTATAAACCTACACTTAATTATTTTCTGTTTCACAGAAGGTGTTACAGCACAAGAGGTTTCCAAGACAAGGAATCCCTTTCCCTCAGGTCTCTTCAGCCATGCCCTTCCCTGTCCACCCCTCCCTGCACGGAATACAACACAAAGCCATACAGGGAGGGACAGATCCCTTCTGATTCATTTTTCCCAAATCACTTTCCTTTGAGAACAGTGGAAAGTACCTTTTTTTTTTTTTTTTTCCATGACCATAATTTAATTCTTTATTTTAACCAACTTGCTCCGTTCCTCCTCCTTGATAACTCACGAGTTCGAATGTTAAAAAATGTATTATTACAAGAGACAATTACGGGGTTCAAAGCATTCTGAAGCATTCCATGCTCCCAGCTTCTGGTACTGATATAAGTAGAGGAATATTTGTGGTTTTCTTACTTGCATGAAGTGGAAGAGCTCCAAGAGCTGGTGGTAAAAGGCCTAATGAAAGTCTGCCTTCATCAGACACAACAAAGATCCTGCATCCTGGGAGGTTAACTGTTTATGTGGACATGATGCCCAAGCACCATCACTCAACACAAACAAGCCCTTGACCATGTAAACTCAATCATTTCATGCTCAGTCAAAAATAACAATAGCAAAATAGGAAGGGAGGAAAAAGAAAACGAATCCTGGGTTTGTTTGGCTTTAATTTTATTTTATTTTTTTTTCCTATTTTTTAAATAGAGCATTGCTTTGGAAGCTGAAGGTATGCAGCTCTCTGGTTCCCAAAGTTTGTTTGGGCTGAAGATGTGTCCAGCACCTTTGGGGGTGTAGAAACAGAGCCTGTTTTGAAGCACACCCAGTTGTTGCACAAACATCTGCCTGCTGCAGTGCAGGAGGTTCTTCTCTACTGAGCCTTCTGTTTGTCATTTACTTTTCCATTTTATAAATACTGATTGGAAACTTCTTCTTGGAAGGCAGAAGGAAATCTTGTGGATTGTAAACACTGAGAAGAAGATGAATTGTTTAGGATGGTGAAAAGGGTGTAAGGACTGAAAACATAATGTTATGTAGAGGAAAGTTTAGGTTGAATGTCAGGATAAACTTCCAAGTGCTGAAATCTTATTAGACTGTGGAAAATTCTTCCAAAGGATGTGGGAGAAGCTCCACTCTTTGAGCAGTTTGCCACCAGCTTGGACAAAGGACTAAAAATAAACCTTAAACAATCTTGCCCTAGAAAAGGGGGTGAAGTGAAGAGGCCAAAATCAATGTATCCAACACCACCTCCTTCGATTTCATGGACCACAATCCATCCATGCCCGGAGAGGGAGAGTATCCGTGAGGTGGGGATGTGTAGGGAGGAATTCACTCCCCCTGTTCAGCTCCCAGAGGTGGACTGAGCTCTGGAACCTGCTCGAGAGAAACCCGTGCAATGCAAGAAAGCAGCAGGTGCCATCAAGCCTCCCATCCCAGCAGGAAATACAGCAACTATAAACCAGGAAAATGGAAAGTAAATACATATATATATATATATTTGAATTGATTTCCTGTCCAGAGAACAAAGTGGGATCCAGAGACGTGGAGTGGCCTGGGACAGAGCATGAAGAACGTTGGAAAGACGTGTTGTGTTTTCAGACCATCAGCAAGAACATAAAAACCCATCTGACACAACTGAGCCCCAACAGAAAGATGTTCCACCCCAGCACTTGCCCTCTGCCCTCAAAGGACGTGTTCAGGTTCAGCACCAGCAGCGATTCCCTTGGGAGAGAACAGGCAGCAGGGATTGTAATCTGCTGTGTCACACCAGCACGACAGTCCAAATGGCCCAAGGTTCAGGAGGGAATTGCAGCTTTAAATATGATCGTGTGTAAGTAGCAGGTTCATGGAATTATCGTCGGAGGGGATAACTTGAGCATGAGATGATGCAAGTCGTTAACTTGTTTTATGTAGTAATGGCAGATGACACGAGGCAAAAGAAGATACAGCAGGATTTACAACTGCAATGAGTCACCAGCAAGATTATAGTATTTTGGATATTAATCCACTTGCTGCCTTTTTTCTTCTCTGTGTGGATGGTCTAAAAGCAGATGCTTTTTTTTTTTTTTTTAAAAATCCATTCTTGATGGTATTGACCTGAAGCTCCAGAAGAGACAAGAAATCTTCCCACTGACCTTGCTGGGCTCTTGGATTTTATGAGACCATGTAAATTTGTTACAGAAACACCGTATTTCTAAACCCTTTGCTCCAGGGACTCATTATGAGACTTCAAAATTTACTCTGAGTTGCTTGACTGTGACTGGTCAGATGAATCACCGGGTGGCATTTCCAGTCCTGACTGGAGGCGTGTGGGAGCAACATCTGGTGCAAATATTTCCTGGTAGAAACCAAAATGTCACTTGCTGTAATTACTTCTCTGTGTGATTCTGAAATTCGCTCTCTGCTACGTTTTTGGCCAGTAAAACTTGATAACTGGGAAGTTCTTAGAAAGCAAAGACAAAGAGATGCGAACGTGGCCAAAGTGACTTTATTGCAAATGTGAATGATTCCAGTATCAGTTAAAGCAAACATTGGATCTCGTGCAAAACGGAACGTTTTGTAGACTGGAGAAGATGCACAGACCTTGAACTGGTAGTAGAGGAGTTGGAAACCCTGTGATTTTAAGTGAAAAGGGTCTGTGTCACTCTCATACGCACAGAAATGTAGAATATACAATTTTAATACAAAAAAAAAATATGGTTTTTATGTGTCCGGTATTTTCTGATGGATGTGTTATATGAGTTGAGAAGGTGTCTGAATCCCACCACGAGCACAGTGGAACTAAACCAGCCTCTTACACATGCCTGTAAACATCACTAAAAATCATTATTATCAGGAGTGTCAGACTGGGAAGAACTTCTTGACTATTTCCTGCCTAAACCAAATCCTACTTTTTTCTTTTTTCTTTTTTTTTTTTTTTCCCCCCCAAGGAATCGATGGATGTTAAAATTAAATTGAGTTTTTTCCTTGGGATTTTTTGTCTAATTATTACAACTCCAAAATCCTTCCGGAACCTTAATGGTTTTAGAGGCAGAGATGGGATTTTTAGCCTTCTCTACTTGAAAATAATGTATTTATTGTTCTGTCAGCAGTTGGACACTACCCTGGAGGGATCTTCACCAGCCTTTATTACAGCAGACACCCCATCATGGCCATGACTGTCCTAAGCTCCAGTGGCAATGGAATGGGCCACCTCATCATCAGTTTTCCCTGGTTAATCCCAAAACTCGGGTGAAAGGACCCAAACTGCTACAAGCAACCCTGGCACGTCCAGGAGATGGGCTTGGCCGGGGGGGTTCACTCGGCTTAAATCAACTTCAGAATCCTTTGGCTTCTCTGAACATGCAGCAACACTTTGGATGCTTGACCTTGGGGACCCAAAAATAAAGGGACTGTTCGTGTCTGTCCTTAATTGTTGGACTTTGCAAGAGATTCCTCATCTTAGTTCCTCTGACACACCTCCAGGTTGCCCCATCTCTTTCTGGTTTTCGTTTCTTCCTCCCAACTACCCTTTTCTTCCTCCCCAGCTTTGTCCTGCACCTTCCCTTAACGCTACCCCAGACCTTTTTCCTTCTCCCACTGTTGTGAATCCCCAAGGGCTGCAGGAATTTTCCGTTTTCCTGCCCTAAACTCTTCGTATATCTCTCCCCACCTCGTTACAATAAAATAATTCTTCCATTTTGCTGTCACCTCAATTTAGCTCTCTCACCCTCCACTCCCTCTTTTTCCCCTGGTTTTAAAGCCCGACCAGCATTTCCTGCATTGGAAAAGCCACAATAATATTTTTTTCCATCGAAAATACCACAAGTGCAGTATTTCCATTGAACATACCACAAGAACAGTGTTTCCATTGAACGTACCACGAGGACGGTGCTTTTGAGGTATCTAAATGCTTAAGATGAACTCAGAATAATGTTCATCTTGGACTCATTAAACCAAAGCCCCTTCTCTTCTCAAAAAAAAAAAAAAAAAAAAAAAAAAAAAAAAAGAGTTTCCTCAGACAGAGAAAGAATTTTTATTCGCAGGTTTAAAAAAAAAAAAAAATACAATAAAAACAAGACCTAGACAGAGCCAGGACAATTTTGCACTTGCTTTGTGAGTAAAATATAAATAGGTTTTAGCAAGTTAAAAAAAAAAAAAAAAATCCATTAAAAATGCTCAGAGTGGTTGAACAGCTGGAAAAGCAACTTTTTTTGATAACATTTAAAGCTGCTTAGCAGCTGGGGAAAAAATTGCCTGTAAAAACACTTAACATTTACAGCCACTCAGTGGCTGGAAAAGCAACTTGTTATAAAATTGATTTAACATCTCAGTGGCTGGAAAAGACATACACACACATACATCTCGCTGCAGTGTTTTACGTAGCTATTTATGGGTATTGAGACACAGATAAGGCTATAAATAGATAAGCTTGGCATTCCTGCTGATGCCATTGTGGCAGGGAATAATTTCCATTCAGATCATTCCCCATTTGATTTTATTTTCTGGGAGTTTAAGGCTAAGCCATTTAAATTCCCATCAGTTTGGAGTCTGGCGGGCCTGGATGCTCAGCCATCCCACCCAGCCCCCAGGAACGCCATAAATCAGTTTAGTCACAGAGCACTTCATGAAATAACAACTGAGCTCTGCGTCTGGTGGGCTCAAATGAAAGGCTGGCTGAGGCAGCAGAGCCCGAGTTGTTCAACAAATAATCCCCGTGATCAATGGCAGTGTCTCCATCAGCTCACCTGGTCTGACAGGAGCCACGTCCTGCCCTGCCATCGCAGCCCAGAGAGCTGACAGAGGCCTTGCAGCCCCAGAAGCGACAAGAACAAGAGATCTGGTTATTAAAAAGGGGACGTGAAAAGTCCTGTATAAGCAGTAATTAAGCATATTTGTTTCCTCTCTGAGACTGGAGTTTTTAAAATTCTGCTTCAAAGCACAAGTCGTGGAGTAAAGCCCTAAAGCAGCTTCGGGCAGTTGTGCTCTGGCCTCCCAGGGTTCCTGCTCCCCTGCATCCACCTGTGCCCGTGGTGACAGAGGTGACATGCGAGCAGGTCCCTGCTCAGCCCCTGCTCAAAGTCCCCCAAACCAGGACTAAGCTCCTGCCTGAACCTTCACAGTGACACACGTTCTGTCAGCACCTGTGAACCATGAACACCCTCCTGGGTGGGAACCTCGGTGTGTGTGGGCACACACTGGGATTAAATGCCCTCTTAAATCGCTGTACTAATGCAATAGAGCTGTTGGCTGTGCTTGGTTCCTTGAGGCAGTGGTTTCCCAGCCCCTGGGAAGTGCCAGGACTCTCTGTCGCTCCCCCTCAGGCTCCACCTCCACCTGACATTTCCATTTCATTTTGCCCCGTGTTGTCTCTGTGACAAAATGAACTGGATGCGTCCATCGTGCTTGAGAGATGCCCTAAAACCATGGGGGCAGCTATTGCACCATTACAACAAAGTCGGGCAGCAAAACATTCTATGTGATGCATGTTTTGCTGGTGGGGGGAAATCCAGGGACACCAAGGACCCCTGTAAGGCCAAATGATCCAGCCCTGCTCCCCAAGGACCGACCACAAGCTCCAGGAGAGCCCCTTTGGAAGAGCACAGTGGTTCCTGGAGCAAAGGTAGCTCTTTACATTTTATTTCCAAGCAAGGATGTCCTGTCTGGCTGGAGGATGGCTGAGGCTGTGGGACCCAGCAAAGAGGGAAGACTAAATGTTGCCGTGATTGGGTGTCATTTCCCAAAGTCCAAAACCTCTCCTGAAGTCAGGGGTAGGGCCCACAGTGCTGCTGAGCTGGCTTTGGTGCCAGCTTTCGGAGCTTGAGATGAGAAACTGGATGTCTTTCCTCTGCTGGTAAGTGCAGATAATGAGGCAATGTTCCCAAAGTATCTGAGACTGGGATCTTTGAAGTGTAACCACTCTGTGGCCAAATACTTGGGAAAGTGGAAAAAATAATAATTACCTATGAATATGTGAAGACATATATTCCTCAAGGACAGACGGGAATTGTTCAGTGTCGTCCGGGCGAAGGGAGGAGGTGCAAAAAGAAGAGTTTAAGAAGAGGTTTTCCTGCCAGGGAGAGCTATTAGGCTCTGGAATGATTTCCTCAATGAAAGGAGAGGAAGGCAATTCCTTCAGACATTTAATAATAGCTTGGGCAAAGAATTAGGAAATATAAAGAAGAAGCCTGTACTGGCAGGTAATTGAGCTAATCAGAACTTAAAATTTATTTTTTTTAGGATCATTTAAAGTCAGCTGCAATAGATATTTCATTAATTCACAGCCTTTTTCATTGCAGTCCAATAGCCAGGAGAGAGGCAGAACAGCTTAATATTAAAAAAACACCAGCCCAGTAAGTGCTGGGAATACTGGGACGAGGCAGTGCCAGGGAGGAGAGATTTCATGGGCACGCATCAGACACTCAAGTGAGTTCCCAAGCAGGCCACAAAAGCCAATGTGGAAGAGAAGAGGTAAAAGGAGCCAAAGTCTGATCTGGAAAATAAAAAAGGAAAAGCAAGGATGAAGAACCAGGGGATTGGACGAGGAGGGATGGGATGGGAGGGGGTCCTGGAGAGACTCTGTCTTGGCAACAACCATGGAAAATAAAAGTGCAGAATAAAAAACTGCTTTAAGAACAGCCCGTGATCAAATACCAGACTGGCTAATTTGTATTTCAGGGGCTAGAGGAGAGGATGCTGCAGTCTGTGCCTCTGTACCTTCCACACATTTTGTGTTCCTGGACAAACAGCAAGTCCTAAATCATGGGCATCCGGCTCAGACTTGAGCCGGGGTGTAAAGACTGAGCAGCATCAGACTGAGAAACTAAATTTGGGGAGAGGCAGACACTTCAGAGCACTGTGGTGTCTGGATTACCCAGAGAATGACCAAGCCAGGTACTTTTTTTCTCTCCCCGTTCATCCTGAGCGGCACAGTGGTTGCCAGGTTTTATTCTTTCATCCTTTCTCCTTGTTCTGCGTTTTAAAAATAACGTTTAGAACACGCTGTGATTATTCCATATGGGATTATTTACCAGTTATATCCATTGCTGGGCATGGTACCTGATGTCCAGGGTGCTGGGGTCAGGAGGGGACACAGCCTGGGGCATCCCATCAGCTCCTTGAGCGACTGACAGTGATGCCAAGAGCATCTGTAACTCTCACCAGCTGAACCCCACCTCCCCGCTTTCCCAACCCAGGACATGGGGTCTCTCCTGCATCCAGGTTGGGAGAAAGGCTGTTCTTAAAACAAAGCTGAAGAGAAAGTAGGAAGCAAAAAAAAAATCCTCACGTGGTGTCCTCACCCAGAAATTCCACCAGAACTGAGTAAATGCCAATGAAGTTTATTGCCTTTGTCACAACATAATGGCATTTCAGACTATCTCCAGGTCTGATTCAGCAATCCACGTGCATTATGGACAGTAATTGCTCCCTGTTGGATTTCTGTGAAGGCCATAAGAGTTTATCATATGGAAAATTGGTGTATTTGTCCCAGGAATGCCTGACTTTTATGTACTTGTTGATAGTAATGGGTGGAGAGTCACCATCTCCTGGGTCTGCTTTAATAGACCTTTACCCCACGAGCATCATCACTTGCTGCTGCTGTTATCATAAGCCTGAGTCATGATACCAGAACTAGCCCTGTACATCTACAATTGCTCTGTAACCTGCATAGAGAAATCATCAGTACAAATCCCAGCCCGCCTTAAAAGCTGCTCAGAAGCCCAGGATATTCCCTACATGTTTGCACAGTGACCACAGTCATTAATTTATACCTTATTAGGAGCTGATATCACCACCGGCTTTAAGTTATAGCCATATTAACATCCATCAGCAAGTTGACCTAGAAACTTATTTATTTAAGAACATCGGTGGTCTGAGTGAAAGACTTATTTCAGAAGCCAAAAACAAAAGCAAGTACAATGGGGTTTGGATCTGGACAATGGTAGGGAATTGTACTGGCAGCCATCAAGTTGGAATATTTGATCTTCACAGCTTGACGTCAGGAATGGCTTTTAAATCTCCTGGCTGGTAAATATATCTGGCTCATGCCTTGTTTAACATTTGAGGTGCTTATAGATGTTGTGGTTACAAAGTTGATCAAACATGCAAGGCATTATTTGTAGGAAAAACATTTACCTTACTGCAGAGGTTTGACATACAGCAAAGGCTCAAATGATTTCCCATCCGCTTTAATGCGTGAAGGAAAGCGGAATTTGCTTCGAGAAGCAAAGGAAAAGGCACTCCAGGCACATGCTGCTGTGTCTGGGGTGGCTTGGGATTGCCTGTGGGTAAGCTCAGCACCGTTTCCTTTCGTGAGGCAAAAAGTTGCTCAAAAAGTTGCTCAAAAAGTTAGAAACGTTTAATGTTGTAGAGCGAAGCAAAAAGAAAATTATCCGAGGTTCAAGAACTGAATGTGAAAATTGTGGTTGTCGTTTCATTTGTTCCTCTGTCGGTGGAAAAATAAAATGAGAGGGAGAAGGGTTGGAAATGTAGCGGAAAAGAGGGAAGAAGAAGAGAAGGAAAGAGAAACAAAACACAGTCATTTTAGACATCTTGGTTGAAAAATGTACTCAAGATTTTCCATTGCAAAGATGTGGAAAGAGCTCTGTTTAGGGGAGGTTGTTTTGAAGTGAAAGCGTGAAGGACTTGGAGGGGTTTGTGTAGTTAAATCAATTCTCGGGTTCCAGTGGGACATGAGGCAGCTCTCACTGCTTTGCTGCCTCCATCTAGAGATGCTTCACCTAAGAGGAACCTGTATTTTAAAACCTTTGCTCATCCCTCAGCACAGCAGCATGAGGCACTGAAGACTCCAGGAGTCATTCAAGAGGATTGCAGTGGATTAACAGAAATGAGGGAAGGGAAAAGGACTAATTCTCACCCTGAAAACTATTGAAAACAAAAGGAGCAGCATCCCTGGTGGGCATCTTCCCTTCCAGAAAGGAGCGGGCCGCCCCCAAGCTCCTTCCATTTCCATCTCCCTCTGTGCTTTGTGGTGTGTGACCCTCCACCTGTGGCAGGGGGTGTCCTCGGGTTTGTCTGGCAATGTGCTGACATGAGCATGGAGAGTGAAACCAAAATCCCACCCACTCCCGTGAAGCCGAGCCCTCGTGTTTGCTGCCTCTCTGCTCAGAAGTCTTCCCTTAGAAGACACTCCAGTAAGAACCACTCAACCATTAGGAAAATGCTTTTTTTTTTTTTTTTCCCTCCTTGCTTCACAAATTTTTCAATTCCTTCTCTTCCTCAAGAGAGAAGAGAGGTCTGACTGCACTGCAAGAGGGCGGCTGGTTCGTGTTGTGCTGACTGCTCCGAATCATAACTGAGATAAAGATTATCTTTCCCCTCCAAAGCCTTTTCCTGGAAATAGTTTATTCTGAAGTCAAGCAGTGCAATTTGTGCATGGCTGCCATTGCTCTGACTGCTGCAGGTATAAACCCCTCCAACTATTTTTGCAAGAGCAGCAAGAGGTGAGATGTTATCGCTGGCTCCGCTGAAGGATGTTCTGCAAGGTGAGTCCAACCGTCCAGAAACCTCAGGGAGCAGACACCAAACAGACACATAAGGAAATTCCCAACAGTGGGAGAAGCAGCAGCTGGTGCTCACACTTGTGTTGGACGTCAAAAAATCCACCAAAAACCCAGGCTTTTTGGGAAAACCTTTCCCTTGGAACTTTCGAAGTGGGGAATTTCTGGGTGATGAAATTAAACCTCAGTGCGTTTCATTTTGAAGGTTGGCTTCCAGGAGATGGGATGTGGAAGCCCTACGGACGCAGAAACGAGAAAGCAAATCAAAAGCCCCAGTTTTGATATGTTTTTACTAAAACTAATGATGTTTTTGGGCATTGACTCATGAGTTCTGAATGCCTGGGACAGACAGTAACCGAGGCAATCCCGTAAGGGAACCAGAATGTTACCGTAGGAGCTGAGTAACTGGGGGCTGGCACTGGAATTGCAAAGGTCCTGCATACCAGGAGCTGCTGCTGAGAAAATTTATGAACTATTTTCAATAACATTTTCATTTGAGAATCCGACAATTTGCAGACAACTGTCGAAAAAAAAAAAAAGAAAAAAAAACAAAAGAAAAAAAACTTCCCCAAACTGAGTCCAAAGTCTCAGGATCAGCAAAGGATCTGTAGAAAATTCTCTTTCATGTTATTATTGGACTGGGCCAGACGTCCAGACACACCGAGTTACTCAAGCTCCCTGTCAGCTACGCTGTAAATTTATATGGAATTTCAGTGCTACCTCAGAGGGGCAATATTGGCTTAAGGTGTTTCCATTTCAGAACCTCGTCCCACAGCAGACTGGTTTTTGGGTTTTTGTTGCCCAGTTTTGCCTGGTGTTGAGCTTTCTGAATGACTTTAGCTCCACAAATCTTTATTGGCCACATATTCCTCTCCCAGACCGCTCCAGCTCCACAGTACTGCAATCCAGTCAGACTTAGCACCAGTCTGCTGTCAGTGGATGCTACTGTGCTATTTATAAACCCTTTGCTACATGCAGGTATTTATGGCACCGAGTAGGGTCAGGAAGAACAAAAAGAAAAAAAAAAAAAAAAGAAAAAAAAAAGAGGGGGAAAAAGGAAAAAAAGTTCACTACATTTTTATGAGTCAAATTCACAGCCAACCATATGGCCACGAACTGGGAGCTGCCAGCTCAGACCACTGGAACAACATCACTCCTGAATCCTGCAAAAGCCATTACACTGTGTTATGTGTGTGGATATAGATCTCAATCCTAAGAGGGGGGTGTCAGATATTTATTAAATGATAACAAGTTCCTCCCTGAGACCCCTGTGTCAGTCCTGTCCCCGATCCCGAGCCAGAACAGAAGGACCTTTGCTTTCTGGCCACACGTGCTTCCCAAGAAGGTTCTGCAGTCCCACTGCCACTTCCCTCCCCTTGGACTCTTACCCAAAAAAGACAGGTTTGCTTGCTGAAATAAATCCTGTTGATGAAATAAATCATGTTGATGAAGATACACAGTCCAGAGTGGAACAGGAAGAACATGCAGCTGTGCCTGCAAGTACTTAATGCAGGGGAGAGAGTCCCTAAAAGTCCACTAAGTCCCCTGCTAACCACGAGATACAATTTAGTGTTTTTTTCACCTACTAATTCGCTCTGCTTTTTGGTTGTTTGTTTGGGGTTTTTTTCCTGTGGACAATCGTTGCAGGCAATTTGAAAGAAAAGGGGGTTCTTCTAGGTTTGTAGTGACAGAGTATTGAGCCACCAGCACAGGAGGTATTGTGCACAGCCACCAGGAGCTCCGATGTCTGAGGTTGCACCACGTACCCCATCAGGCCACACATCTCCTGAGGGTACCTGTCCTACATCCTCCAGTGCAGCACAACATGATGGTGCTCAGCAGGCTCTGCTGAAGCACATCACTGCATTCCCTGACTCCTGTCCAAAGGGGATGGTAACCACACTGGTGTCATCCCAGGAAACTTGGCCTCCTGGCGGCTCAGGCATTTCAGGATGCCCATAAACATTCCCATACCAGGGCTGCCCTTGCCAGTGTTGCTCTTGAGGCCCTGTTGAGCACAGAACCCCACAGGCCATCCTGCACTTTTGGGTTGGCATCCATGTCACCTCTTGTTGTGGCTTTCACGAGGTCATTCTCCTTCTCTTTGCATCAGTCCCCTGTCTATGGGATAAAGCTTCCTACACTGATCTATCCCAGAATCCTGAGAGTAGGTTTAATTAATAATCCGCAGTCTCTGAGGGAGGAACAAAGAGGGGAAGGACTTGGGGGAGGGAGAAGCTGGGTAACAGTCGTAGGAAACACATGGTCAGGGAGCTGAGCAGAAATTCCCATCAGGGAACAATGCTGCACCAGCTGGGACAGGAGAGGGTGACCTCAGGGCTTCGCCTCTCCACTGCCTCCAGCCCATTGTTCTATTGTGTCCTTCGAAGGGAGTTCAAGGGAATAAACAGCATTTTCCAATCCAGCTTAGTCCCTGGGATGGCTTTCTTCCCTGCTGGATTTATAGGAGCAAAGGAATCAAGTGTCCATGAGCTCCACACCTGTCGGGTGAGGGTTCAGCCCGGGGGTTATGGAGAAACCTCCGGATCGTGACCCCAAGTGTCCTGGTGTCCTGGGGTGGAGGCTGGAGGAGAGAGCAGTGAGCCAGCCCAGGGACCAGGGAAACGAAGGATGATGTTCCCAAAGGCTCCCCAGTGATCTCCAGCCCCAACACCTGACAGACAGTCCGGGTACCTGGTGGGACCAGGAGTGTAGCATCTTCCTTCGCCTCAGCTGTGGCCAAAGGCACCTTCAGAACCTGCTGGTGGTGGGAATGAGCCCAGGGATGGTGAGGAGCCATTGTGGTCCTTCCCTACTGATGTCTGGAACGATTCATCCCCACACAACCCAGTCCCAAGCTTCCTTAAACACACTTAAGCTTGTAATCACCTCACAGGCTATTTTTTTACTACCTCATCTTCTGCTGGCTTCTCACAGCTCCAGAACTGAAAGCGCTGCAGGAACTTGGTGCAGAGGAGTCCTTTGCCACCCACAGTGGCAGCAACATCTCATCTGTGTGCTCAGTGCCCACAGCACAGGCATGGCCAGGTCCCACAGGGAGTGAGAGGGGAGGAGATGCATGGGGGAGTCTCCAAGATTCAGGGACAGCAGAAGCTGCAAGGGCTTGGACCCTGAGCCATCCTGCAGGGCCCTGTGGGCTTATTTTGAATGTGCTATTTATCCCTCATCCCTGTGTTATTTATCCCTAACCCATAAGCATGAATTTTACGAAGACCACTTCCTTGGCAGAGCGGAACAAGAGACAATCTGGTCCTTGAGAATAATAAGAGGGGGGAAATTAAAATATGGATGGGGAAAGGACCTCGTCTCCTAAAAGAAAGGCAACCAGAGGGAACCAGGAAAGGAAACATGAAAGGAAAATGGTCAGAAAGGAGGGTGAGTGGAAGGGGGAGGCCCAGAGGCGTGGAAGAGAGTGGAAGGAGAAAATGGGAGCTCATGGCACGGCATTAGTGGAGCCTTGCTAAGCAAAGGTCCTGCCAGCCAAAACAGCAACCAGTCTGACACTGGCTAGGGATTGTTTATTTATCCATACCACAGGATGTAAACCAATATAAGTTAAATTCCCCTGGGAAAATAAAGCTGGTTCTTTTTTTTTTTTTTTTTTTTTGGTATGTTTAAGAACATATTCATCCTCCTTTCCCCCACCTTGTGACATTTAAGAGGCTTCAAAGCACCCTGAAAGACTCGCTGCTGAATTCCTGCCTCTTCAGGGATGAGAAACAGTCGTCACATGGAAGAGGGAGGGGTTGGTACCTTTGATATCCAGACGTTAAGACATCCATGATGCCTCGTGGTTCGTGTTCAGGAATGACTTTTTGACTCTGAACCGCTGTATTTAAAGATTTAAAGATTTGCTGGGCAGTAGATGTGACCGATATTTATCTGAAATTAATCCCCCTGTGCAGCAGGCTCTGCACTCTCAGGTCAAGATGTGTTTTTAGCAGGAGTTAATTGGAGAACAAGTATTTACCTTCAGCTCAGGTTTTGCTTCCTTGGCTTCAACTTGTAAGTGCTGAAGGTTTCACCTTCCCCACGCAAAACTAAAATGAAAACAACAAGCTCCCAAACTGCTCCCTCAGAATGGAGCTTTATATAAAACACAAACAGTTCAGGGGAAAAAAAACCCAGGACCTGCAGCTGAAAAACAAGGTCTGCAGGGTTGTGGGGGATAACCACCCCACCAGGCCGGGCATTCCTCCGGCCCCACATTCCCAACCAGAGGAAAAACTCCCAAACCCATTTAATTGACCAACGTCCTGATTGTCTTTTCAGACACCCTTCTTGATGTGGTCGGAGCTCGGAACCCTTTTGGAAAGCAACTTGACATTTCATAGCTCAGATATTTCCTCCATCGCTCTTGACTCTCAGGCCTCAATTATTTCCACCAGGAGAAGCGTTTGCCAAGCTGATGAAATTGGAACCAGAGGGGATGTTATAAAACACAGGTAGCTCCGGCCCTGTGCGTGATGCTGCCTCGTGTGGTTTTCGCATTTTACTTCTCCCGGCTCATTCCGGGGTTGCAGGATGGAACTTGTGCTCCACAGGGAATCGGGGCTCCCTCAGCATCCCCGTGGTCCTGCACACACGTGTGGCCAGGTATCGCCTCCAACCCGGTCTCCGACCTGGAAAATTCCTTATATTTTTGGCAGGGACGAATTATTCTTCCCAGCTGCGGAGGGGAAGGAGGGAAACCGTCCTGTCCCTCAACGGTTTCTGATGGAAATTGTATTCCCGTGCCAAGTGATCGCTGAAAACATTTTTTAAGGGCATTTATGGGGAAAGTGTTGCAATTCTCTGGCTTTTTGTGCCCTGTTTAACTTTGTGTGGGGATGGAAACTGGGCAACTTTCAATTGAGTGCAACCACCCTGTTTGACAGCTTAGAAAAACACCTCTTGCAGGGCTTTGCTGTGC
Source organism: Oxyruncus cristatus (assembly GCA_013399855.1). NCBI lineage: Eukaryota > Metazoa > Chordata > Aves > Passeriformes > Cotingidae > Oxyruncus > Oxyruncus cristatus. Next base: position 1,084,040 of record VXAY01004618.1, read on the forward strand.
TACCTACGGGACACAACTGCACTAACAGGCCTGGAGCTGCTGGAGCTCAGGAATCCTAGAGTTTGGCCCAGGTAGTGGTGCTCAAATATGATGGACTCTAAATTTACGCTCTCAGGGGATTTTTATTTCTCCCGGTGCTGAGCAGGGCAGTGCCTGGGGCTGAGGCAGCTGAGGAATCATCCTGACAGAGGGAAAAACCAGCTGAATTCTCTCAAGACGGGAGATGACATAGGATCCACTTCTTGGAGCAGCAGCATTTCTCTGTTCTGTCCCACCCCCCAACCGTGCCAGGCAGGACCCTAAATATAAGATTTAGCTCTGAATTCATCGGAGCTGACATTCAAAAACCCAACTGCATTGAATGATTTTGTGGTTCCCACCAGGAGCCCTGCGAGTGGGATGGAAGCATCTCAGCTGGGGGTCCAAGAGCCCCTGTTCCTGCCCAGGGCTGGGCCCTCCACAAAAAATGTGTCCCCTGGAATAATAAAACACAGATGCCCTGGGTTTGTTTGGGTCTGGTGGAGCTGATTACAGGACTGATGGTCCCACAAAGCAGTGATTTCTGTCCTCTCCTCTGGGAGACTCCAGCCAGAGATACGAGCAGAGATTTGTCTCTGCCAGCACTTGAGGACGTTTCTGTAGGAAGTGACAGTGGTAAAACATCCTCTGGAGCACGTAAACAATCTTTCCCTATTCAGAAGGGTCAAAATAAAAAGGGAACTGTGTAAACATCTCTGAGTTGTGCCTGCTTGTCTTTCACTCTGAGCTGTGGAGCAGAAAGCTGCGCTCAGGAGCCAGGACACGCTGCAACTTCCTCCTGATCCAAGATCCAGCACAAATACAAAACCAAATCATATTTCCACATAATCAATCCATGTTCTTAGAGAGGAAAAGAGTCCTTAACAGCCGAGTAGGAGACCTTGGAGTATAACAGAGCCCTCCAAAGGCACAGGTGTGCCAAAGTACTTCACCAACAGTGTGTGAGAAAGTATTCACATTGTTCCCAAACCATGAGAAAAACATATCCTGTTCCCATTTCTAAAATGTGCCATTCATGAGGCTCTGTGTGTTCTGCTCGTGTGTTGTCTCCTTCCAACCACCCCTGCCTGGGGGGCTGGAGATGAACTTTCCCAACTTCCGAGCATTGTGCCGGAGGGACCGCGCAGGTGTCCTTGTCCTGCTCCAACAGGGAGTCACGACTGTGCCAACCACAGCTCTGGGCTCTTTTGGGGCTGACTTATATCAGGGAAAACATCAGAGGAAGAGGCTTGTTTTGCCGCTGTTGAACTCTCCCCTGTGCCTCTCCCACGTGGGCGCTCCGATGTGTGGAGATTCCTACGCTGGCCCTGAGCGGCCAGAGATCAGTGGATGGTGAGAGAGGGAAATGGGAAAGACCAGGATAAACTTGGACGTCGTGGCCACATTTAAACGAGCACCATAATAAAGGAAACAGAGAAGTGACCGTGGAAAAGAATGACAGACACTCGTTGCTTAATTGTCCTGAAGTGCTTTTACATTTTTGGCCAAAGTGAGAGTGATTCTGCAATTCCCACTTGAAAGGTTTTGGAGATACAAGTAGCTTTCCTTTCCACCAAGGAAAGATTAGTGCAATTTTTTTGATTAGAAGTGCCTCATAAAATAACAGCAACCAAGAAACAAAACATGGTTTTACTTCTAGAAAGTTAAAAAAATCACTTCATTTTGACATTCCAACCAGACTATGGGATCAGCAACCCCTTCCTTTGCTCAGAGGACATCGGAACAGTAGCAATGACATTCCCCTCCTGAGTCACCCTGAAATACCCAGAAGCTTTCTGACACTCTGAGATGGGCCTTTCTTGACAAGAATAACACATTTAGAGCAAAAGAATTGAAGTGGCATTTGAATTTGAACATGTGCATTTGAATTGGAACATGTGCACTACCTAAGTCATGTCTAGGGAAATTTTATGACTTCAGATCAATCCACTGAGAGCTTCCAGCTCCTGAGCTTTCCCATAAGGGAAGCAAGGACACACCAGACAGGAAAAAAATCTGGAGTTTTCACAATCTGCTTCAAGAACTGCTAAAGTGGCATCTGAGCATCAGAGGATCACCTAGAGGAACAGATGGGAGCTGGGTTAAGCTGAGCTGAGCTCAGGACTGTTTGCTGTGGCATTACCCAGATCATGGTAGAGGTTTCTTATCAGCTGGGGAGCACCAGGACACCCCCACAGCAGTGTGGGGACAGATCCAGCACAGGAGATCAAGCACCAGTGTGGTCTGTCAAGGGTTTTGATCAACTGCTGTGAGTCCTCACAGCAGATTTATTGTACCCTGAGCCCCAGGTGAAGCCACCAGAAGGTATCTTTCCCTTCCCACAGGAGGAAAGGCATCTCCCAACACTTGACAGCCAGTGTGGCCTGACTCAGGGTTAACCATTCACACAGTGAAGACACAGTGAGTTCCAGCCCAGGCAGAGTTCATCGGAGGTTCAGGGTGCTCCAGTCATGAATTAATTCCCACCAACACCAGAACTTCCTTAATTTTACAGAGATTTGAAATGCATCATAGTGAATAAAACATGGGTAAGAACTAGAATCTTTTCTGTAGACCTGCTGAAGGGTTTAGTGGTGTTACAGCTGATTGAAGTGGTGTTTTCATATCACAGTAGTGTTTTCCAGAGCCTGTTTTCCACTCCAGACCAGCAATTATTTTCCTATTGATCATTCATTTCCAGTGACCTAATTGGAAGTGTGTAATGATACAGTAGCCTGTGTTCTCAAACAGAAATCACTAATTTTGGTTGTCAGCTTTCAGGCAGCCCTCATAAAAGCCCGCAGAGGATCTGGCTGTTTCCAGGGGCTGGATTGCCCACCCTTGAGAGTGAGGTCACCATGGCAATCACCGGCATCATTGAATCATAGAAGGGTTTGGGTTAGAAGGGAACTTAAAGATGAACTCATTCCAAACCCCTGCCATGGACAGGGACACCGTCCACTAGACCAGGCTGCTCAGAGCTCCCTCTAACCTTGGACACTTCCAGGGATTCCTTAAAATCCGACCTGACATGGGTGGTGTTGAGACACAGCGATGCTCTGGATCACCTGGCAGGAGTTGGGCATGAACCTCTCCTTGGCTTTAGCCCCAGATGACCCTGGTGTTTGGCTTAGGAAGGTTTTTAGTTGCAAGGACAGCTGTTACAAACACTGGGGACAACTGCAAGCGAAGGGCTGAGTCCCCCCTCAGAGCAGAGCTCAAGCCCCGCAGCTTTACAGCCCCAAAAGCGTCCTACACCAGCCACCCTGCAGGTAATTCCCCTCTGGGAAAGGCACCAGGATCACAGAATCAGTGGCAGGAGAGCCTGTGTTTATCAGCTGCCCGAGGGAGCAGCAGTGTGGGAGGGAAGAGGGGGACCCAAAAACCATCCCCAGCCCTATCAGTGAAAACAGGGAAGTGCTTTGTCCCTGTGAACCTGCTTTCAACCACAGGGCCAGTGTAGGCATTGCACAATGAACCCTTAAAAAAACCCAACTTCTTTAAAATAGTCTTTTTTTTCTTCTTTTTCTTTCTTACATTATGAAGGGCTAAGTGAAAGCAGCAATTTTTTTCTTTTTTTTTTTCTTTTTTTTTTTTTTTTTGCTGCCTTTTTCTTTAAACCAATGAAAGCTGATGTTTATAGCAGTCTAGGAGCTGGAAACCCAACCTAAGAAAGGCTTAATGTTTAGATCGACTTTGTGGTTGGAAAAAACAACTTTTTAAACGCTCCAGCAAGTGGAAACAGCCACCCCTTGTAAACAAACCTTTAGCATTAAGATATTTCTTAGCAGCGGAAAACCTTAACTGCATGGAGACATAATTCTGAGACATTTCAAAGCCATCACAGGCTGCTGGCATGGCCACCTTCTGTCAGCAGAGACGTCAATGATCAATGGAGATGAAAGAGTTTCCATACAGGATGCTTTGCTGGATGTTTGTTTCACCATCACTTACTGTATTACACACAGAATTCACATCCATCTCGGGAGCCAGCTCAACACCACGTTACTCCAGTTTCGTGTTTAAGGGGTCAGTGAAGTTAAACCAACACAAACAGCGAGGAGCCGGGCACCAGAATTAAAAATATTGCTTGTTTTCTGCAAGTACAGTAAAATTTCCCAGCCCTAAGATAAGCCTGCCAGATATTCCAGCAGTGACCTTGGAAAAATAATACAACAACCTGCTCAGACGGTGTTTTGCCTCCAAAACCTCATTTCAACCCTGGTCATGTGCTCTGTAGCTGCTTGCCCTGCCCGTGGGCTGAAGTGTCCCTGAGCTCAGCTATGTATGGGAATTTTTTTTTTTCCCAAAGAAACAGTGGAAGTCCCACGATGAGACAATTAAAAGCATCCGACTGGCTGCTGGTAGGGAAGTGGCAGGGATGAACTCATAGGTCTTTTCCATCCTTTGTGCTTTAAATGTACTCCCTGGATGGGGCAGGGAACGGACCCATTGCTGCCAGTGGGTGCTGGATGGAGCCACTTCCCTGGGGGATCCACCAGAGCATCACATGTGACCTGCTGGGATGTGACAGCACCTGGGACTGCCCTCCTGTAGTCCCACCACTGTGCCCTCCTGCTGCCCCACCACAATTCCCTGCTGCTGCCCCAGCACAATTCCCTCCTGCTGTCCCACCACGATGCCCTTGCTGTCACACACCATGTCACACATCACTTCAAGCCCATGAGGTTGGCGTCCCCTTCTCCCAGAAGTGGCCAAGGACTGGGGAAACCCCCCAGTGAGGTGGGAATCTTTGCACAGCCTCAACTCACAAGCAGGCAGGGGATTTAAATCTGCTGCTGGATGGGGCATGGCATGGACACACTGCTGCCAGTGGGTGCTGGATGGGGCCACTTCCCTGGGGGATCCACCAGTGCATCACATGTGACCTGCTGGGATGTGACAGCACCTGGGGCTGCCCTCCTGCTGTTCCTCATGATCCCTTCTTACTATCCCACCACAATTCCCTCCTGCTGTCCCCCCACAACGACCTCCTGCTGTCCCACCGCGAGGACACACATCAGCACTTCAAGCCCACGAGGTTGGCGTCCCCTCCTCCCAAAAGTAGCCAAGGACTGGGAAAACCCCCCAGTGAGGTGGGAATCTTTGCAGGCGGGGGTGGGAAGAGGTGGGCTGTAGGAAACGCCGTTCCACCTGTTGGCAGCGGGATGCCCTCGCACCCCTCGCCCCAGCTGAGGTGCCCCCGCGCCAGCCGGCCCCGGGGCTGGGAGCAGGAGCCTGTGTCCAACACGCTGCTCCTGCTGGGTCATTTCCTTCGAAACAATTGGAGCTTTGATGCCGTTCTGTGAGCGAGGACCCGCCGCTGTTCTCATCACTGGGCGCCCTCGGCGGGGCTGAAAAAAAAAAACCCCCGCGCGGCACCAACAATGCTCGAGGAGCCCGCGCCGCTGACTAAGCCCTGAGCTGGGCTTAGGTAATTTCCTTGCATAAATCTCTTTTCAAGGAGGATTTTTAAGCAGACTCTAACTAGTACCAGACCTCTCTCCCCTGGATTTGATCCTGAGGAAATACCCGATAATAAACAAATACCTTGCTGGGATGCTCAGCCTTGCCAGAAATGACAGTTGATTTAAAAATCACTCTTTTTTTTTTTTTTTTCCCTCCCCCCTCTTCTGTTTTCTCGCTTTACCCTTTTTTTAGGTTAAAAAAACTCAGAGGAAATTGTAACCATACAAGGCTAAGAGGTGTTGCAGAACAAACAAACCCCAGCAAGGTTGGCATCCGTGGTGGGATAACGTTTCCCTGCTGTGTGTCCACACTTCCGAAACACCTCAGCCACTGCTGTATTCTCCACCTAATTTAAGATTTCCACTTGGATTTGGACCAGCATTTAGACATTTCCAGGATCTTTTTAAAGACAATAAGGCTCATCTTGCCACAACATCATCACAGTGCTGCATCCTGTGGGAAGCTCAGGTACCTGGGGCTGTGCCCGGTGCTTACCCTGGGCCCCCTGACTCTGATTTTCTAAGAAAATACGTCTTAAAATCAAACTCGAGAGATGCAGTGGGCTTTTACATCCGTGTCAGCTGGGCACAGTCCCCCATGTGTGATTACAGTTTGTCTCCCTAAATTCCTCCAGCAGTTTCCCTTGGAAAAAGGCAAATTCCCTGTCCCAGCTGCCTCCCACATTGGCCAGTTTCAGCGAGTTGTTATCCACGCTGTAGTTTGTGTCTCTGCTACAGTCTGTAAACTCTCAGAACATGAGGTTAAGTAACCTTGGGGATTATTGCCACGATGGTCCAGTAATTTAAGGAAAATCTGTTTATATTTGGTGACCAGCACGGAACAAGAAAAGAGGAAAAGAGGAACAAGGTGCAGGGGATGTGCCCCTCGTTGCAGTCCTGCTCCATCTCCTCAGGGGTCGGGTCCCTCGAGCAGGTAAGGACAGGCATCGCCATAGGTAGGGTTAGTTATCTATGTTTTAAATCCCTGAGGACTTCTCCTGTCTTAGAAGCATCTTTCGGCAAAGCTCTTAAAGAATTAAAACCATTCCTCTGTCCACAAGGTATACAGAGATTAATGTCTTCTCGGCTGTGGCCTTTGGGTGACTTTTATGTCCCTTTTTTCCGGTGATATGAGGTAAAGCTTCCTTTTTTTTTCCACAGTTGAGGGATTTTCTCAGGAGAGAGGAGCCATTTTCTGGACCGCATGTTAGGGTAGCAGAGAATCATGACGAGCCACCCTCTCGGGAAAGCAGAGTCTTGCAAAACAGCCTCCACTGGGGATTATCCAAGTGGTTCGGTAACTTGTTCTGGGATACCTGAAGTGTGTCGTGTGCAGTCCTGTCCATCGGCAGGATACAACTTACATCACTTGCCAGGAACTCAGCCTTCATCTGCAGATCAGAAAAGTCGTCTGAATCTGTGATTTGAGTCAAGTTTTTTAGTCTGACTTCCTACTCTTCACCCCCAGACCACTCCTGGCGTTTCATGTCACAGGCATGTCCGTGTCCGTGTCTGAAAGATCAAGTTTCATTGAGCAAATGATTTATTATTCTCCATAAGGGATTAACAGAGGTGTTTAAGACCCTGTGGTTGTATCTGCTTTGAGGATTAAGGGGATTTTGGAGCAGTGATATCACTGGGCTTCAATGCAATTTATGTGGTGGTAAAAATGCACGAAACTGGAAGGCAGACATCAGTGTGAAGGCTGTGATGGATGGAGGAGTTGGGTCTGTCTGAATCCTGTCCAGAAGTGACTCCCTGCCCCAAAGTCACTAATGGGGAGGAGGAATTGGACTCTATTTCGATTTAATTCAGGTTCCCTTTATACACATCCACACCAGTGCCTTGTTATTCAAAACTGGTTTAAGTTGCACAAACTCTGTCATGTTTCTGTCACACACCAACCCAATTTTGCTTGACTTGCCTCTGTCAGAAAAAGATAAAACCCCACAGTTTTCATACCAATTTAATTTCCAACAGTATTTATGTATTTAAGAGGTTTTCCTGACAGTACACAAAATTAAAAGAAGGGACCATTTAGGAACAAAAACAGATCAGAAATGTAAGCCCTCATTGGGGTCTGTGCCTCAATTACATCCATTTGATTCTGACTTTCTGCCCAGGTTCCAGTGGAAACTTTTTTTTTTTTTTTCCGTTTAAAAAACAAACTCTCTTCTTTGAAGGCGACCAAAGCAGCAGAGCTTTTCTTTCCCTCTCTTTGTCCAACTGTAGCCACCATCTTTCTTACTTAATTTCCTTTCTCTGCTGATCTAGTTTTATACCCTCTGGTGGGGACGAAGATGGGCTTGGTGATATTTTAAGTTGATCATGAAAAATTCCAGCTGTTTTCTTTTCCCTCCTTCTTTGGGCACCAGAGCTCTGGGCTCCAGCACGTTGTTTTAGGAGTTTTTTGTAGGTATGGCCATGCCTTTCCTTCTCCCAGATTAGTGATGGGTCCAAAATAAAGTCTGTCCTTTTGAGTTTTGCCTCTGAAATATCGGCATGACCACCAACAACTCTTTTGCTCCACGAGCAAGCAAACACACAGGTTCAAAAGAACAACCATTTGCATTTGTTCTTTAATGCTTAAAAAAAAAAAAAAAAGCCATATTTAGATTGATTGCTGTGGATGTCTCACATAATCATTAAAAGCAGTTTCAAAGGCCAAGAAAGCACTAAGTAATTGTTGCAGAGCTGCCAGATCTTGTCTGTGCTGAGAGGAGAGGAGTGCTCGGGGTGTCTGCACGGGGGGATCTGAGCAGAGCTCGGAGGTGCTGTGAGAAAAAGCTCCACCACACCCTTTCATCCCATCCAAAACAAATATTAAAGGAGGAAGAAATGAATATCTTTGCTATTGCTTTTCATTGTGTCTTTTTGAAGATGTGATATAGCAAGATTTCCTGTAATTACATGTAATAGCTGGAGGGCTAAAGAGGGGGGAAGACAGAGAATGAAAGTCAGAAAAATTAATTCGTTCAAATCTGTCACTAAGACTTTTATGAGCCAATGTGTAAATAACTCCACAGTTGAAGTAACTTTGTTTGCATAACTCAGCTCAAACCCCACAAAGTTGAGGGACCCAGTGTTTTTCCCCTTGCTTCTTGCATATGAAGTGCTATTTGAGATACTTACAGTCTGTAAATCTGACTCTGTGGCACAGCCCCAGATGTGAGTGGATGAAACAAGCTCCCCGTGCCAGCATACATGCCTAAAATTAGCACCAAAGAGATTGGATTCTCCAGTGCTTTATTCCCTTTTTCCTCTCGCAACAGGACTGGGTCCTTGGCTTGCTGCTGAGGACCAGTTAATAATATCAGCCTGTGGTTACTGGGCCATTAAACAAAGCAGAGTGGAGCACCTTTCGTTCATGAGATGAGTAACAGCAGAGCTCCCTCCCTCCCTCCCCAGCACTCCCCAGCTCCACTGAGCCCCCCGGGAGGGCTGGGCATTGTTGTTCAGGAGCCAGAGGACTCTGAGCTTGGCAACAATCACCTGCAGACGGCAGGAGAATGTGGGTGTGAGGAAGGTAAAGTGACTCCCTGGCATCGTCCCAGGATCCCTCACGGGCTCTGGGACCACGTTGGTGTTAGAGGTGGCTGTGCCCTCAAGGATGGGCTCAGGACACCTCACGAGCCACAGCCCACCAGTGTCTCCCAGGGCTGTACCCTCACCTGGGTGGAAGCAGGGCTGGTGCAGGGTGTTGGTGCTGCTCAGCCAGCCCCTGGCGGGACAAGGGTGAGGAGAGATCAGCAGGGGCAAATACCAGAGCCACAGGTCTGTGCTTCCCTGCCACCACTCTGTCCTGTGCAGAGGGGTGGGCACCTCCAGAGGCTATTTCCACCCATCCCAGTGTAGCTGTTTGAGGTTGCATTAGTCCTCTGGAAGTGCACCCCTTTGCTCTCCATGTGTGCCGTGGATTTGACCCCGTGCCACAGTCAGGGTCCCAGCCCACAGATAGGCACGGGGGCTCTCCGAGGAGCAGAGCCCGTCCTGTCCCCTCAGGCTGGCAGGTCTGTGGGATCTGGATCCTAGGGGTTCTCCAGCACTGCTGAGCTTCACACAGGTTGTGCTCGATGCCTTCAGAAGGTGGAAACACGGTGCCAACCACGAGCATCAGCTGATGGCCTCAGTGGGTCCCTTCTGCGGTGGGGCAAGGGGAGCTCTGAGCAAAGAGGTGACCTTTGGGTCATGGAAAATGTAATCCAGAGAACAGGATAAATGGAAGAACAGAGGCTAAGTGCCACTGATTTTTCATAACCCAGTTTGAAGGGCTCCAGCATCAATTGCTCTTTCATACCATGATCTCAGAGGATCATCACAGGCAGCACAGGTACAGGAGGAACACCCAGAGCCAGTTTCCTCTGTACTTAACCCATGGAAAATGCCACTAATGCCTCGTGCTCTGGGAGACTGAGCTGACCTCAAGTGGCCCAGCTTGTCTGGAGGCACTCCTGGAAGCCTGACCTATTAAATACTATTTTTTGTTGTTATTTCACAACAAATCCTTCCCTCTCTCCAATGATGATGAGACCTTTGGCCGGCCAGGGAACGGAGAAGTTCCATGACATCACTTGCAGGTGGGCCAGGCAGAGGTATGCAGAGCTTTTCATTTCATTAGATATTACCAGAAAAAATAACTTCTGAGAAATTATAATTTCACTGAAGTCCAGCCCAACAGCAGCAAATTTTCACATATCCATGAACTCCAGTAGATTTTCAGCCTTTAGAAGGAGAAGCCAAAGGACCTGTTTTCATTAGCAAACGTTTTAAAAATCTCTACATCTCCTGGGCTTTTTCAATCCCAGAATAACTCCTGAAGTACAGGGGCGCTTTTCTTTGTTAATCTTGTCAAGAATTCCAAGCACAGATTCGTTCTGGAGAAATCTGAGAGGTTGCCTCAGGTTCAGATAAGTGTAGGGGAGTTGGCATCTTTGCACTGCTAAATTAATCCTCCAAACTCAACTCAACCACGCAGACCCCATAAATTTTGATGTGACTGATGAGAAACCTCAGAGGTTTCATAGGAGGAGGCTCTGACTCTGACATTTCTCCTCCAGGTCAGACAGCAGTGCTGTAACACAAGAACAGTCTTAAAATTTTCCATCCTTTAAGGATCTACTCAAATAGGAATAAACACTGTAGGGTGTTTTTTTTTTCTGTGTCCCAAATAAGTTTGACCAAAATCTGTGTTTTAGCAGCAGGAATGTAGCACTCATTGCAAGATAATTCCTGCTGATAACACTCTAACAAACTCTTCCCCGCACAAAATCCTCTTCTGCAGGTTTGGTTTTAAATGGAAAAGAGAGTCACCATATGCCTAAATTTATGAAGAGGTTCCTGAGTCTTGTACTGGCTTTCTGCAGGGGTAAAGGTGGACCAATATTTTAGGAAATCCAAAGTCCATTTCAGCTTGAGTGTGTTTGGAGTGGCAAGTCCCTGAGTTAATTAAGGGGGAGGGTGCAGGCTGGAAAGCTGCAAGTGAGATTCAGCTTGTTATTAGAGAGCTGAAAATATATGGAGGGAAAATCTATCATCCTCATTTTCCAGATGATTTCAAAGAAAAAAGAACCCACTTTGAGCTAAAGCTCTGAAAAAAAGATCACCTCTAATTCCACAAGTTATGGGCCTATAAATCAGTCAAATAATATAGAGCTGGCCACCAGGCAAATATATCTTCTAGCACCAATAACTAAGAAGGGAGATCCTCTCATTGAAGAGTTGTTCATAATTCACTATAATTGGTGGGAAAGTGAGGGCTGAGACAACTTAATTCATTCACAATTGGCGATGTTATTATTTCAGAACAGAAATATCGAGTTAGATGAAAACCATCTGGTGTCAACAGAAACCATCACTATGGTCAAGCAACAGCTTGGTACGAGTGGATGTTGTTTTAGACTCAAAGCTTGGTGGGTTCCAGAGGCATAAAAATCACTTTTCATGAGACTGGTGTCACCCAAATACAAGGAGTCTGTTCTTTACCCTATTTTTTTTGTTTTTTCACAGGGTTTTGAGGGCTTGGCCACTTGCAATTAGCGTGACTGAGAGACAGGGCTGTGCAGAGGAACTCCCGAAACTCCAGGAGAAAAAAAAAAACTCTCCCGACGTGAGCTGGATGGTGACTATTAGGAGAGGATTATCAGCAGGGCTGACAGGAGGGTGGCACCTTGTTGACCACGGGGACAGGTAAACCCCAGGGCCTGCACAGCCTCCAGGAGTCAGGAGATAAAAAAGCCAGGGCTCTTTTCTCCGTGCTTTGAAGGTGTCTGCCGAGGAGTGGGTGATGTTTCCCGGGAGTGGCTGTGGCTCTGCTCCAGGGATCACAAGCTTCAAGAAGCCCCTGGGGGCTCCTGGGCTGTTCCACTCACCTGAGCCTTCAGAGAGCTCCAGATTAAACCCCTGCCAAGCCCAGCCTTTCCCCGGGCACCCAGCAGGCCTGGGAGGGGAGGGGGCTGCTCTGTAGCTTTTGACACTCCGTGTGTTTTAATCTCCAGCCAGAAGAGGGGGTGGGGGGGGAAACCAACCCTAATCCATGGTTTTTGTGGCGGCAGCTGAAGCCTGGGGGAGCCCGTCCCACGGGATCCTGGGTCTGGGGATTGTGTCTGGGAGCACTGAGTGGCCTTGCAGGGATGGATGTGAATGTGGGAGTGTTTGTGTGAGCTCCAACCCTCCTCTGGAGCCTTTGGAGGCCTGTCTGTCAGCGGTGCTATCGAATGTGTGTCCCCACATCAAAGCCCTGCTGACTTCCTACTAAGGAAAACAAGGGAAAACAGATTTCTCGCCGCATGCTGTTTATTTTAACATGTTTTTGGTGTTTGATTGATTCCTTTTTTTTTTTTTTTTTCTTCTAGAAGCAAGCCTGAGGGGGGATGGTTTGTTTTATCAGGAAATGAGAATGAATTTACTCAAGCAGGCTCGGGTGCTGCCTCAGTGCTGCTTCATTATCACTCCACAGTGCCCCAGAGCAAGGGCTGAGGCTGCTGATGGAGCTGGGGCAAAGCTGCTGCTCTGAGGAAACATTCAGCTCAGCTGGAGGGACTGGTAAAGGGGCTCTTGCTGCCAGAAATGGAGTATTTTTAGGCAAAATGAAGGCAAAGTGAAATGCCCAAATTCAAACCTCAGTTTTTAAAAAGTTCACCCTCTCCACCTGCTTTTCTGGAGAAAGGAGGCTGAGCTGTTTGTGTGCTAATGGCTCACAGACTGCCCAGATATCTCCATGACTTAAGGACTCTTCTTTGCTCACGGATGCTCACGGATTTACAAAATATTTCTGATTCATGTGGACATTAGCAGCCACTAGTTCCAACATAATGAGCTTCAGTAATCCCCAAAATCATGGGATGGTTCGGGTTGGAAGGGACCCTAAATACTATCTCTTTATGGGCAGGGGCACCTTCCACTAGAGCAGGTTGCTCCAAGCCCTGTCCAACCTGGCCTTGAACACTTCCAGGGGTGAGAGACCCCAAACATGGTCACCCTATAAACTGAAAACTGAAATACAAGGGTGTTACAGCAAAGCCTTGCTGAGTATCAGAAGGAAACACACAAATTCAAGCTTTATCCTGGTTTTATTTTCCTTCAGGCTCAGGAATGAAGCTTCCCCATGTCTCTGAGCAGTGCTGCCCATCATCCCTGGCTGCTCCCAGTCCTGTCACACACAGGGGACAGCATTAGCCCTGGGATGCTGCAATTCTTGACTTGTATATTCATTCTTTTCTTATAAGGATTGAGGAAAATGGCTGTTCAACCTTCAGCAATGAAATCGTAGGGGTTTGTGTTTGTACATCCATAAATCCCTGACACAGGCATCAGCTGCCAAATCTGCATCAAGGAGTACCAAATTTTGGAATCAAATGGTTGGAGAAATTCAAGAGAAAATCTGTCCCAGTTTAATTTATTTTTTTATCACAGAATACAGTGATAAGGACCTCAGAGAAAGAGCCTGACTTCTTCCAGGTTTGGATAGAGGCTTTGCCAAAAGACTCGAGTGAAAGATGGGGGGGAAAAAAAGAAGAACAAGCAAGGGGAGGAGGGAGTTCACGGACCTGCAGTCTGAACTGCTCTCGAGGGAGACAGGAAAGCTGTAGAGATTTGGCAAGCACAGATCCCAAAAATTAGATCATAGTACACAATTATCCTCCAAACCGGCCTTGGTGCCAAAATCTTAATATCTGGGATTGTTATATTTTGAAGTCATGTAGGAAATGCAGAGTTTCAATCAATTGCATTCCCATGCCCAGCCGCCCCATGTCATTGCCCGTTCCACAATAAAACCTACCTGGCATTGTGTCGGGAATGAGTAACAATTCCTGTGCTGAAAGGGAAGAGGGAGAAACACCGAGAACTCTCTCAGGCGCTGAAGTCAGCGGGAGCTGGCAGGGGCTCCGTGCCCGTGAGTCAGTCCCTTGGCTCCTGCTCCTGATCCTCCAATGCCACCACCCCATGTCCTGCTGCAGCCACACAAGGAGCTGCTGCTGCTAAACTGCCCAGAAAGGTGTCCCAGGGGTTTGTTTTATCCATGGGGACCTGCCCGATGCTAAACAGCTCAAAAAAGGTGTCCATGGGATTTGCTCCAGCTCCACTAGCTTGGGTTTAGTCAGAGCAAAATGTCTGGAAGGGATGTGATGATTGATTTGGTGGAAGGCCTCACGTGGTGGGTTAAGGGATCAAGCCGTGGAGTGACAACCATTTCTGAAGACCTTGGACAAACCACAGTGCTCAGCTCTGCCTCAAAAGCTACAGCAACACCCAGAGCTCATTGCAGGGCAAGAGGGGGTTGCATGAATGCAAACACTGAGGTCTGAGCCTGCACAAGGGGTTAACTCTGGCTCTGCTTCCCAGTACGGTTGGTGGGAGGTGCTCAAGCCATCTGGGCCCATTCCCATGGGATCAAGCTCCCAGTTTTGTACAATAGGATCAGATAAATAAAACAGCACAAATCCTGTTCATTCAGCTTCACTCTGCCGCTCTAAGTTTGGTACTTGGGCATTGCCAGTCTGTGATCCTATTCCATCTCCCACTCACTGTCCCACTGTGCTGCTCCACAGCTGCCGTAGAATCACAGAAATGTTGAGGTTGGAAAAGACCTCCAAGATCATTGAGTCCCACCCTGGACTGATCCTCACCTTGTCACCCAGCCCAGAGCACTGAGTGCCACGTCCAGTCGTTCCTTGAACACCTCCAGGGACACTGATTCCACCACTTCCCTGGGCAGCCCCTGCCAATGCCTGACCACCCTTTCCATTAAGAAATTCTTCCCACCAGTTGTCCTGCCCTGTCCTCTCCTGCTCCCTGGGGTTGGTGCTCGAGTCCGTGCAGTGGAGTGCTGCTGGTGTGGGATGTTTGCAGAGAAGAGCAATGTGTGCCCAAACCTGCCTGAAATCCCATAAGCCTGACTTGCCTCTTCCCCTCAGGAGTGCACCCAGCTCTTCTTAACCCCTTCCCTCTCACAGGGCTGAACTGAATGCATTTGTTCCTAAAAGAGCTCATTGCACAGAATCCCTCAAGCTCCCAGGAATCCAACCAGCAGAGGGCATGGGCAGTCACTGCCGTGCACCACAGTGCACAAGGCCCAAAAAGCTTTCTCGGGACACAAAAAAACACATTGAGGGTGGGATTCATCACCCTAGGATGGCACTGGGAGCAAGCTCTGGCTCATTCCAGCTCTTTCCATGCTTTCCTCCGTGCACCTGCACAGCCTGGCGTGGAACAAGCACAAATCCAGGGAACCACTCCGAAGGGTGGCAGCACGAAAGCGAGTTTTACATGGCACTGAGCTGGAGGGTTAAAAACGTTCTGCCAGCAAAGACAGTCCTGAGGTGCTCAAGATGCTGATGATGCCAAGGGCTACCTGAGAGTCCACCTGCTACTGGCAGCAGGGCCTTGCAAAGGACAAGCAACACCAACCTCCTGTGCCTCCAGTCAGGAAAAGGCAGCAGCCAGCGTGGTGGCAGCTGAGTGTGCGATGACTGAGGGTAGGACATGCCTTGGGATTGAGGACTTCTTTTTTTTTTCCCTTCCTGTTTACAGGTTGACTGTATTTCCCCAGCGTTTGAACTCCTTTGTCATGCCTTCTCCTCCTCTGCTGACACTGAAGGAGAATTAATAAGCTTCCTCTAAGCAAACCTCTTTATTCAAACAAGCTGCTGCTGTGCCCTGCAGGCAGAAACCCTGCAGTAAATACCATCTTGCAGAAGGTAGGATGCAGGCAAAGACCTTCCTTGGCATCACCACCAAAGGCCAGGGTCCCCTCCCGCTGCACTGGGGCAAAGCCATCATGCAGAACAAGTGTTTGGAGGGTTGGTCGTGCTCTCCACAGGTGAGCAAGAGAAGGAGGCTGAGCATGACTGAGAATCTGGCTCCAGTTGCTGGTACTGCACCCTGGACCTCAGACCTGCTGAATCTTCCGCGGTCTGGTGTGCCCAGCTCGCCCCTCCCCAGCCCTCAGAGTGTGGTGAGCAGTGGAGAGAGGAGGTGGTAGCTCTGCTTTTTGCATTTCCTGCGTTCAGTTATAGCGCAGCGAGCTCCAAACAAGACATTTTTCTGATCAGACCTGAAGTGCTCATTTTTGCTGGCCAGGAGCTGAATCCGCTGCCCGTGGAATGTGTGGCATCTCACTTATTTACTCACTGTCAGGGCCTTGATATTCCAAAAGATACTGCCACAAATGCAGGAAGGCCGATGGTTTGCAAGCTGATTAATCAATCCATTTGCTATATTAGCAGCCCTAAAGGGGTTCTGATGCAGACCCAATGCATAAACCTGCCAGGACATCTGCAGCTGATCATATGTACATTGCCCCATTAACAGATTACACTTGCTCAGCAAGATACCCCTTGGTCTGACTGTGCAGGGAACTCCTGCCTGTACCACAGTCACTTGTCTAAGCAGAGCACACAGGAGTGAGGATTTCTGCAGGGGAAAAGGGTTATTCTCTGCTTGTTGCACTTGTTGCCACTCAGAGGAGTTTGAAGGCAGCCGGATCAGCTCGGGAGGCTGGAGGGATGCAGCAGCGCTGCAGTGGAGTGATCAAAGAGGTTTGAATGGATGCAGCCTTTTTATAGAAATCTTTTGTGATGGGGGCTGGCAGGTTTGCAGGTCACTGGGGGCTGGCTGGGTGCTGTGCTGCTCCCTCCCGTGAGGTGACCAGTGTGCAGGCAGGTGTAGGGATGTTGGGCACTCTGGGTTGAAGGAGAGCCTTGCTTCGCTTTGCTCTGAGTCCCATCCCATGCAGCATCTCACCAGCCTCTGGCAGCACTGCCAGATGTCTCTCCCAGGCAGAACATGCATGGAACACCCCCATTTTAGGATGCATTTTGGATAAAGCCCGGTGCTGACACAGTTTGGGGTCCCAGACTCTGGGTGATCTCTGGGAGCAGCGCTGCTTCAAGGCCACGCCGTGTCCTGCTTGCACAGAGGCACGGGCAGCTTGTCCCTGCAGCCCCTGGTGTCCCTCCCAGTGTCACAGGCTGGGACCTGCCCCCATTATTGCATCCAAAAATACCTTACAGACGTACAGACCTCGGAGCAATGAGGTAATTCCACAAGGGCCATCACAAAGCCCAGGATCTAAATGCTTTCCTCTCAAAAAGCCTCCCTGCTCTGTACCATGTAAATGAACATGCACTTTCTTTTCCTCCATTCATTTCCAAGAACTGCTTTTGTTGAACTGAGGGCTGAGTGGTGCTTCAGCTTATTTTTACTAAGTGTCTCCAAACCCTGGAGTGGCTCAAGCCTGTTCTGTGTTTGTCCTTCCTCGGTGCTTAAGGCACCACCAGGGCAGTAGATGCTTTGCAAACTGCTTTAAAGACAGATCCGGTGCCACAGAAGAGTTTGAAAGCTGCCCAGGACAGTCAGGGTTTGCAGAACATCATGTACCATTGTATCACTTTCATCTTTTCCCAGGGTTCACCTGTTGTTTCCCCCGCTACAAGTTGTTTAGAACTTTTGCTGCCGATGGCAGAGCGAGCAGATGCAGTGGCAGTGGGAGGGCTCAGCTCAGGGCCAGCTTGTTCCATCCACCCTTGGAGAAGTTTTGGGAAGTGCCCACGTCATCACAGCATCACCAGTGACACAGTTCTCCAGCTCTCTTGTGGGCTGTTCCCTCTCAGATTGCCCAGAACCCTCAACCCTGCTGTAAAAGGGGCTCACTGAGGATGAGCCAGAGCTGTGCTCGTCCCGTGAAAAGGTGGCCCAGAGCCCTCGAAAGGAATCTCTTTAATCCAAGAGAAAATAAATCCCATCCAACTGTGAATTGGTTTTCTTTCCCCCTCCCCCGGCCCCCCAAATTATTTTCTCCTGATGACCTCACAGCAGAGGCACTGACGAGTTTTGTTGTCATTATCCAACGCTTTATTTACATCAGCAGGGCTGGTGCCTTAATGAGCGTCACTTAGCACAGGCTCTCCATGAGCTCATTAGTGTTGCTTTCCAGCAGATTTATCCCATCGATCTGTGTGTGTCTGGGATCGGGGGGAGCTGGGTGAGGCCTCGGCACAGACCCCAGAGCCATGTGGGAGCAGGAGGTGTTCCCTTCACTGCTACAGACAGGGATGTTCCAGCACCTGGGTGTGGGGTCACAGAGACCATGGAGCTGTTTGGAGTGAATCCACACGGGATCATCAGTTTTCCCTGGTGAAAGAAAGAGTTAATCCAGCACTGGCATCCCTGCCTCTGGAAAACCTCTCTGTTTGCTGCAGACAGTTAGGGAGCTTCTTCAGTGACAGCAAAGGCAAGTGAATGAATGAATGAATGAATGGCTTTTTTATTTGCTGGGAGTGCCTGTGGGCTTGGTCAGACAACATCCATGTTTTCGGTTCTGTTCCTCACACACATGACAGAACTTCAAGCCAGGCTTGGTGGAACTGCTCCTTCCAGGGCACGGCAGTCTGGGCTTTATGTTTTTTAAGCCACTAAAGTAAAACCTTGTTATTTGGACATTTTTTCAAATAACAAACATCTGTCTGAGGGACATCTGTCCATCTTAACACATGGGTCAAGATGCTGCCAGGTTGCTCCTGCCGCTGCCCCTCTGGAGATGGGCCCCAGCCCCTGGGGAGCTGTTTGCAGCTCAGAGACAGAGGAGCACGTTCTAACTCAGCACCCAAAGGGCTGAATTCCCAGGTATGTGCCATTAAATGGCCATGAGGAATCTCAAGGAGAACGGAAACAAGAGCCAAAAAATGGGAAGCAGTGAAAAGAAAGGGCACTAAACTAGAGTAAAGCCTGGCTTGGTTCCCTGGGAGTCTGAGGAGTTCTGTGCAAGCAGCACCAGCGTGCAGATGAGAATTGGGTAGAATTCTTTCATGCTCAGGGCCATGTGAAAAGCCCGATTTCTGACTCTGCCAAGGACAGGACACGAATACTCTTATGAGGATTAAACTTTCAGGGAAAAAAAAGATAGTTGTCTTCTAAGAAAAGCTGTGCACTTTGCTTGTAACGCAAGTAATCAGTCAGAAAACTGTGGGCAGCCAATTCCACTGTCAGGGTGAGAAGCAGAGGCAAACTTGGAGAATTTGCTGTGATTTGGGTTCGATCTTTCATCCATAGCTGCAGATTAAGTTATACTTTCCTGACAGGATTATCAGTTCAGCCCTTTATTCTCCCACTGCGCAATCTTTCCAAAACTGCTCAGCTCCTGATCCTGGGCATTACTGACTCGGTCAGCACAGAACATACTTTTGATTAGAGGCCACTGCCTCTTCCCAGTGCTATGGAGGAAATTTTGACTTTACCTCCATTGCAGAATCTTTTTGCATTCCCTGCTTTATTGCATTATGGGGATCTGATCCTCCTCTGGAGTCCACGGGGCGATTTCCAAGGGATAGAGTTGGATTCCCCACTTCTTTGTTCCTCCTTCCAAGGCAGAATGGACTTTTGTGGAGTACGAAATCCAAACACCAGCTATTCCTTGCATTCAGCACAAAACTCTTGCTGTGTGTTGATGGAAGGGTTGGAAGGAAGGTGCTTTTAAAGGAACCATGGCTGAGATGGGGCACTGCTGCCTCGCCAGGGGATGTGTTCTTAGTTCATGAATAACTCCAGGAGTGCACACCTTCTTCCATACCTGCCCTGCGGACACGGAGCTCTGCCTGCGGTGGATCCAGGGCGAGACGCAAGCCAGGAGGAGTTGGACAACCCAGTGTAGCTTCGAGGTAAGGGGATGTGCCAAGCAGAAAACTCTCCTGAGAAATCCAAAGTCCATCAAGCACTTAATGGGCAAGTCGACACAACACTGGAAGCCAAAGCTTCCTCGTAATGTCTCTTCAGCAATTCCCCAAGTGCCCATCCCTTCCACAGCAGCTGTGTCACCCGGGCACTGATCACTCACCAGGAGGAGCTGAGCAGGGGCTGAAGATACACAAATGATGACAGCAGATGCCCCAAAAGCCTTTGATCCCTGCTCTGTGTTTAGCTTAGGGAGTTTCTTTCTCGGCTCAGTGGTATCCGAGTGGCCCCGCTCCTGCTGGGGGTTGACAGAGGAGCTGGGCGCGCTCAGCCTGTCCCAAGGACGTCTGCAAAACAACCAGCAACTGCTCTGAAAACATTTCCTGCTTCAGCTCTGAGCTCCCAAACCAGCAAAGTGACTGTCTGGGAGTAATTTGGAGCAACTCTACAAGCAAGTGCAAAATCAATGCAAATGTGTGACTCCTCTAGACTTAATTGCAGGGGAGCATCTGTTTACATTTCAGAATGCAAGACACCCTCGTCCCTTGGGAAGTTTGCAGGCTGCAGAGGCAGCATGTTGCAGAGAGAAGTTTTCAAAGGAATGTCCTGCCATTCACCAGCTTTGCCCCTATTCAACCACTCACCAGAACCACCCCATTAAACCCACAACTGGGGGGTAAAAGTGCCTCTCAGAGCCTTCACTCCCTATCACAGCCTTCACAGCAATCATTCTGATTGCTCTCAGTTTAGCAATTATGGCTGAGTGACACATTTCCAGCTTTGGAAAATGATATGCTTAGCCCAGATTCCCTATGCATAAGTCTCTCATATACATACACACACACACACATATTTACCAGCTTTCATGTGCTAAATGGTTTCTAAACTCCTGCCTGTCAAGGAGCTGGCTGAGGCACGAGCAGGATTCCTGTCTGATGGCTGCATGGTGCGTGCCAACAGCTCCCTCTGGGTTTTTTGTCTAAGATTTACTTCAGTTGCAGAAAAAAAAATCGAGCAGCCTCTTTGTTCCCAGGAATATTTCTGGCACAGAGGATGCCCCATCCTCACAATTGCAGGGTCTCTAGACAGCAGCTCCTCAGGGCCAGCACAACCTGGGGTGATGAGACAGGCTCTGCAATGCAAACCCGTGTGCCTTTGTGTCTGGCAAGTGAGAAGCGTCAACCTTTGAAGCACAGAGGTTATTTCAGAGAGCACATCTTGAGCAGAGATGGGGCTGGAGCTTTCCAGGGCTCCATGGAGACTCCAGTTGTATAAGCCTGACAGTCTCTGCTGGAAAGCACCTCAAATTCCCACTCTCACACAAAGCATCCATGACCTCAGCCCTTGGCCATCCCATCCGTCCCCAGCAGCAAATGTTAGAGTGAACAACATCTCAGAGCCCCTCCCGTAATTTATGGACTAACACAGCTAATTTTACAGCTACTAAAATACACCAAAGCTCAAAACAATGGCTTGGTGAGTTGAGTAACCGGTGAGTGGGAGCCAAAAGCAGGAGACACATGGGTTTAGACTGAGGTGAGCACCAGACAGAGGAGGAGCTGGAGTCCCTGAGCCCAGATTTGAAGGCAACAGATTTATGCTGAATTTCCCCAGCGGAGAGTCTGGTGATGTGATTTTTTTACAGCCACCAGTGTTGATACAATCAGATCTCTGATAAGAAACAGGCTGCCTTGTGTCTTTGTTCACTGGAAGTGGAAGGAAAGAGCTGACCATTCTGGAAAAATTCTGTGGAGCCTGGTAGAAATGGGACTGAGCTGCCATGGAAATTTAATAGAGTCATATGCAGAAATTACTGTAAATAGTTGTAGAATTTAATAAGCGCTTTTATGCTTCCTGTTGGGTTATTTTTAACACTCCTGTAGAATTCCGTAGTGGGATATGGTTATGTATTAAATTTTAATAGTTGTTTAAAAAAAGAAGCTGTTGAACACTATCATTTTCTGGTAGGTTACATGGGGTGCCTCCATTAGGAGTGTTTTGCTGCTTCCAAACAAAGCCTGAACAGATTTGAACACCGTACATGAGCAAAATAATCCCAGCTCAAGGAAGATATTAATGAAATCCAGGCTGGAAATATGTGCAGGAAGCTGCTGTAATGTTTCTGTTTCTGACTTCAGTTCACACAGTTGAGTTGAAGAGCAAACCAAGGTTCACCACAACCTAATTGTGTTTGGGGGCGCTGTCAAAACCCCGAACTTTGCAACTTTCCTCGAGGAAATCTCTTTGATCCCTATCTTCTTCTGTGATCAGGGAGATTTTTTTTCCCTGCGATTTGAGGAGGTCGTATACATCCCACGCCTCTCCTAATCTAAACCCGTGTGGTACAGACCGAAATCCTTCACGAAGTTCAGTGCATGGAGCTCAGTAGTCTTGCATCCTGAAGGAATTGTCCTCCAGGAAGACATCTGAGTCTCCTGTGAAGATGCCCAGTGCCTTCTGTCATTATGTTGCTCATCTGGTTGGATGATTAATCGCTGTGGTTCCCGTAGGACTAACGTGGTCATGTCTCATTAGCTCTTCTTGGCCTCCAAGCATTCATTAGTCAGGCATCACCAGATCTTCTCTGGTTTTGAGGACTGCACTGGGTTTTCACAAATCATGCCCAATTTTTACCCGAGAGCTTGGGAATGGTGGTTGAACTCAAGTCCCACTGGGCAAGGGGGGGGATTGTTCTCTTCACACTCATGAGCTGAGTATGCCAAGATGAAGATTTGAGGAGGATGTGGTCAGCTGCAAGCATCATGTGAGTTCTTCCCAGTGCTTGGGGTGGTTAATTTTTTCTGGCAGGATTTAGGTGGGAGAAAATCTGCTGATGCAAGAGGAAAATAAGGAGGAGATCATCAGGTGAGGGTGTCACCACTGTGCCCTCCAGCCTTGATACATCAGGAGCTGAGCGTCTCCCCCGTGGGGGTTCCGCAGTTTTGGTTTCTGACCCTCTGAGTTGGCTCCTTCCAGTCACATTCCTTGGCTTGTGTGCCAGGGCAGGTTTGGTCCCAGAGGTGGAGGGTCGTGTTGGCACCTCCAGCATCAGTTGGAAAGGGAAGGGCATCATGTGAGAGGTGCTCAAGTGCAGGGATCTGTGCCTGGGGTTTGCCACGGACGGTTTTCCAGGGAGCTGTTCCAGTGCCATGGGCCATGCAGACACTTTTTCCTCTGCGGATTCTCTCTCCATTTATTTCTCATGCAGAACTATTTGCTCTGACTCCATTTCCTTATCTGAATCCCTTGTGTGCTCCCTGACACAGGCAGGGTGTTCTCCTTTTTTAGCTCCACAAGGAAAGCCTCAAAATCATTCCATGACCTGCCTACATTTCAAATTAACTGCAGGAATATCAACAAACACAATGGCAATTCTTTTCCAATCCCAGCTCCTTCAGTCAGTCTTTAACCCACTTATCAGCCACTTGTTATTACAGAAATAATCAGGAGAAGAAAATACACCAGTGCTGATTCAACACTACTGGGCTTTTTTTTCCCATTTTTCCTCCTCTTTTTTTTTTTTTCCTTTTTTTCTTTTTTGTACTCGTGTAAGTCTTTGGTTTCTGTTGGACATACACCAGCCTGAAATTGCAAAAACACAGCTGGCTAAATCCATCACATCTTATTGCAGGTTATCAGTTCTCTTGTGCAATAAACACATTTGACAATTAGCAGTGAATTGATGACTCAGTTCGGGCTTTACCATTTAGAGGAGACGATTTCTTTGCTGTTTTGTGACTGACAGAGAAGTTCACAATACAGGCTTAATTTGCAGAAAATGCAAAAAGCTGGGAAAGCCATTAGCATCTCTTATGACCAAAATGACAAATGGTCTTTACATTAATCTCGAATAACTCCTTTAAAGCAAGGATCAGGAAAGAATTTTCCTCAAAAGGGCGTTGCTGCCCAAATGGGGAGGTGCTTTCACAGGGCTTTCTCACCTTCTGTGGGATCAACAGGCTTAAATTCAGCTTCCTTTGCTGAATCTTCTGCTTCTACCAAAAAAAAAACCCCAATATATAATATTGCAAAGTCTGCACAGACAAAAGACCAAACCACACCATGACTCACCGTGTACAGTAAACCTTTTAGGAGTAATAGTGCAGTAATTCACATTTAACTTGCTCAGCTCCATGTCTTCCTGCAACTAATCTGGGCTATTTGGCCAGCTGGCTTTTTTCATTTTCAGTTCTTTATTTTGGTTCTATCCAGTTCTTTATTTCCCTCCCCTCCCCGTTCCCCGTGGATGAAGCACTCCCAGGTGCCCCGTCAGGTACCAACTCACTGTGCCATTTCTCCCAATAGGGTTTACAGAGACCTGGGTCGGCCTTAGCATCAAAAATGTCCATTTCCTGGGAAAAAACTCGAGGTACTTCCAGTGCAGTGCCAGAGCACTGGCCAGGCAGCTTTGAACTCCTCAGTGTTCTTCTAAAATGGGGCTGGTCAGAGAATGGAGCCTCTTCCCTTTTCATTTGCTGAGTACATTAATGTGTTCGTCCTCCTAAAATTATCCTCATTTACTCACTGGAAGCACAACACTTTTAGGTTGTTTCTTTGTGTTGGGTTTGCCTGGTTTGGGGGTTTTTTTGTTGGTATTTTTTTCTAATCAAGAGTTTTTTCTATTCATGCAAGCCAAATACTTTCCCACTGGCAAACCTTGTCCTCCCTTTGCTTTATAAGTGCATTTTCCCCTTTGTTTTGTTTCCCCTCTGTCCCCAGCTGGGGCAGGGAATTGCTGTGGCCGTGGAAGCAAAGGGTGCAGGTAGGTGATGCTGAGGAGAGGAAAGAACAAATGGAGTAACTTTGGTCTAAGCAGTAGCATGAAAATGCCCCACATAGCCACCAGTGAGTGAAAAGAGTTTTATTTGCCAAAACTCCCAGTCCAAAAACCAGGTGGGCTGGGATTGGTTGGGGGTGTTTTTTTTGTCTGTACTGACTGTTTGGAAAGCATTCTATGATTCCAAAGAGTTGCTACCTGTGTGTCAGTGGGATCTGTGGTTGCTGCAAGGTAATGTTCAGCACGTGGTGAGACAGGCTTAGAACAAGATGCCTTGGTTTGCATTTGCCACAGATCTAAAAAACAACAACAACAACAACAAAGCACATATGGAGATTTTCTACAGCTCAGCTGACACGTGGTAATTTGTTAAATCCCAGTAAATTGAAATCTCTTCCTGGCAAATGAAATACAGCTCTCCCCGGGCTGGCAGAGCTTTAGCAGAATACAATGGCCCTTCAGAACGCTTCAGTGACGTTTCATTAAAAAGTGGGTCCAAATTATATCATCCAGGAAGCACGTAGGATGTAACAAAGAGGAGTGGGTGAAAAGCAGAGGTTCCCAAATCAATGTGTTTTGGGAAAATCGTCTGCAGGTTCCAATAACCGTGTCAGCTGAAGGGTTTGAGCTGCTTTTGCGTGCAGGATCCTGCAGGAAATCCCAACAAAGCAGGACTTCTCGTAAGACTTCTGGTGCATCAACCCCCGGACCGAGCCAGAAAGAAACCACAAAAACAACTGCTCTCCTTTCTCTGTGGCTATTGCAAGTCCCAGGTGGAACCTGAAAATGAAATGTGTGTGTGTGAGTGTGTCAAAACACTGCGGGGCCTCCCAAAACCCTCTCTTTGGAGGTAGTTGCAGAAACAAGCACATAACAAGGGTCATTCTCTATGTTATACGTTGTTCTCTCATCAGTTTGGCTGGAACTCTGCCAGTGACTTCATTTATTTAAGAATATCGTAAAACATTTCTTCTGTGTCTCAGGTTTGAGCACCCAAGGTCTGGTATCACTTTGGAGCATCTCTAAGGAAACTTCAGGGCTTTGATGTCCTTTAGTTCAGGACAACGGATACATTTCTGCATTACTGCTCTTAGATGGGTTTCTGCTGAACCAGAAATGTGTAAACAGGGAGAAAAGTTGGCTCTCAAAGGTCTTTAAAGCTAATTTGTATTCAAGGCTTGGTTAAGGAGATGAATTATCCTATTCTTACCTTTTAGAGGACCATCATAAGGAAGGCAGAAGACCAACAACAGCACTACAAGAGGCATATTTGAGTCTAAATGTTATTAGTTTATTCTGAATGCTTGGTGTTCTCAAGTCAACAGTTGGACTCAGTGACCTTAAAGGTCTTTTCCAACCCAAAGGATTCTATGATATTCAGGGCTCTATTATGGGGTTGTCTCAAAAAGACACAACCTTCCCCTCCTGGAGGTTTTCCTCATCACCAGGGAGGGAAACCTCCCCAATAAACCTCATGGATTATCTGTCACAGGGGACAGGAGAAGTGGCAGCACCAAAAACCTCAGTTCTCCACTAGAACTTCATCTGTCTGGGTTTCCAGCTAGGAAATGTCCTTGGTGGAAATGGAACAAGTTTTTTCTTTTTTTCTTCATTTTCTTTTATGCTATTGGGAATTAATTTTCTCAGATTTCTTCAGCGATGTTCTTTATCCTATTTTCATTGGATTATGAAAAGGGGAGATGTCTGCAATATCTTTTTTTCTTTAGGGATGAATTTCATTCCTTTTGCAAAGTTTATGAATTACCCAAGTCTGTTTTAAGTCCTACCCCACAGTTAAAAAAAAAAAGAAAAAGCAATATTTTTCATCTTGCAGCAAAATTTCTTGGAGAGCAGAAGCAAAAATTCTCCAACACCAAAAGAAAAATTAACAAGAAAAAAGAGCTTTTTATGGTTTGGGGGAAGATACTGCTGGATGAAAAGCTGGGAAGTAGCACAAAAACTGCATGGGGTTAAAAAAAAAAAATCTCTTTATGCCAAGGATCTTGTCTTGTTGTCTTCCTCTGAAAAATATCCAGAAAACTGCTGGCACTACATTAAACTCGGCGAGGCCGAGGCCGAAAGCCCTGAGACTGTGCTGAAATTGAAGTCCTGTTAAATTCTTTTTCCAGGGTTTGTGAGAGCTATTTCCCTTCCACCTGCTGAGCAAACAGGATAGCAGTAAAGTATTTCCTCTTGGTGACTCACAAATCTGTCGGAGGTGATGAGGCCCGATGGGAGCTCGGTGATGTCTTAAATAGCGATTTGCTTCTCTCCTCTTGGCAGGCGGTGTCCACCAGGCTGGGAACACGAGCTGCACTTCCAGGCCGTGCAAATGGGAACCAAGAAGTTGCCTGTTGTTGCTTGTTTTGCTCCCAGGTTTCCGTCGGGCACCTGCAGCTCGGTGGGATTTGAGATGCGCAGAAAGAAAAAGGTTGTGGTGTGGGGGGGGGGGGGAATTTAAGAAGTGTTTAGTGATGTGTTGCTTGTTACAGCCTGAAAAACTGTTTGCTGGAGCTCACAGTCCCATATTCCCGCCAGGAATGGGCTCTGCTGGAGAACAGAAAATGGAACGTGGTCTTTATTTGCTCAGAAGTCATTTTGGTGGGAGTTTTTTCCCCGTTTCAGGGTATTGAAAGGTGAAGGGTCCGCAGAACCGCGGGCAGAAATCTCCCTCCTGCTGGTCCAACACTGTCGAAGCAACGTGCCCCAATCCATTTCCAAAGGGCAAATCCATGGGTTGTGTGGCCCAGCACAGCTCATTTAATGCCGTTCCTGGGGTAGCTCTTCACTGACAGTAAGTTCTGCCAGACAGCTGCTCCTCCAGCTGACAGCCAGAAATCCAGGAGGCTCCGGCAAATCTCCACCGGAGTTCTCTCCTTTTGATTCCACGTCCATGAAGGGAAGACAACAACGGAAGATTAAAGTGAATTATTATATGCTATGGGATTCGGAAACATCCCTCTGCTTCCTTCCTAGGTCAGGCAGAGCCCTGGGGGTTGTGACTGCAGGCTCT
This sequence comes from Oxyruncus cristatus, assembly GCA_013399855.1. Lineage (NCBI taxonomy): Eukaryota > Metazoa > Chordata > Aves > Passeriformes > Cotingidae > Oxyruncus > Oxyruncus cristatus. Next base: position 1,111,482 of record VXAY01004618.1, read on the forward strand.
GCTCCCGTTCCCAGTAGCTTTCCATTCACACCGAGCCGCTTCTCCCGACGTCCGACCGAACGTGTCTCCCGGTGTGTTTGGAAGGGGAAATGATTAACTCAAGCCATCTACAGAAAGCGATTCCTCCTATTTAAAGACGCTCCTGACAAACCTGAGGAGGAAAAAGGGCTGTGGTGGCTTCAATTAAAATATGCATCACTTTTTCAAAAATGTTGAAGTGTTTTCCGTGAAGGATAAAGAGCAGTTTCTGCAGGAGAGCATCTGACATCCTGCTCCAAATAATTGCTTTTGAAATTAATATATCCACTGCTTCCCCCTTTGGAATAAAATCCTCTGCACCCAATGGAAATACTGATTTCTAAATAATCTCTAGTTGGAGCGAGAAATAAAAGTGTAGACTGAAGGTTTAGTAAATTAAAGGGATATTTAATTACATAGCAATTAGTATTCAGACTTGTATTTAACTGATGATCTGAGAACAACAGGACACACATCAGCAATCAGGCTCAAAGCACTTTGATTTTATTTGCTTTTGTTTCAGAACTGTGTTCAGGACTGAGACATTTATTTCCAATGTCCTCCCTGCTGAAGATTCTAAACAAAGGTTAAATCAAAAAAGAAACAGCATAAGCAGATTTCAAGGGACAAGATTAATTACAAGGCATCTGTAGCTTTTTTCCCAATCTGCTAATAACCCACCCTGTGATATTTGTGTGCTGTTCTCACTGTACTGCCCTGTGCCAGCAGCCTCTCACTGAAGGGATCCCAAGCCATCCCAGCAGTTCTGAACTCACCGCTGGCCTCAAGTGGCTGCCTCGAAAGCCAAATGGAGCAAGCCCTTTTCCAGAGGGGTCACATTTGTCAGCAAACTTTCAAATTGGGATGCTGGTTTGCTCTTTTTCCTGAGTCAGCAGTTTGCCTGTGCCACAGCACTTCCAGGAGTGTGGTGGTTTGTTTTTTTTTCCCAGGCATCTGCCTGGGGGTTGTTCAGGGCATTCAAAATCTGTAGCAGGAGGTTTCCAAGTTGATGCCCTGACCTGTAAATTCGATGTTTAGGATGAAGCTGCTCCCATGCATATGTTCAGAATCCTTCCTCTCCCTCTAAACAAAAAGAAATGCTTTCAGTTTACATGCCTTCAGCTTTCATGGCATGGAATGCTGATACAATAACGGGGGGAAAGAGAAAAAAATTAATGAATTCCTAATAACCCAGCAAGGCGTCCAGAGCTAAACCTGTCAGGCTGGGGAGGATGCTTGTGGGGAGGGCTGACAAGTGAGACTGCAGAACTCCAAAGATTTATTGTACACCGAAAGAATTCCTGTGCTTGCTGAGCAGAATTGCTGCCCCAGCGTAACTGCTCTCAAAAACATTTTCCATCGTGAACTCCAAGTCCTTTTCCCTGCCCAGATTCCATCACAACAAACAGCCCGAGGATTTACGCGCCTCTCACTCACCTTGGGGCAGCTTGGCTGCCTGACAACAGGTTTTATGGAGGCGAGAGGGAAGGGGTGCAGCCCCTTTGGAAGTCACAGCAGAGGGAAACTGAGGATGCTCCATCCCCATGGGAGCAGAGATGCCCAGCTGGGGTCCTGGGAAGTGGGTGCTGCCTCAGCCCTGGCTCTGTTGTAAGAGCAGAGCAAGGACGTGTCTCACCCAGGACTGACAGTGACCAACTTCAAACACTCTGGACTTTTTGAGAGGCATTTTCAGCAGCATTACATCACTTCCTCGCAGTTGATACCACACTGAAAGGAGCAGATTTGGAGTCAGGATGGGGAAATTTAAAGTTCTCTTTCTGTTTCCTCATGCAGGTGCCCAAAATCAATCAGATTTTCAGGGCAGAACATCATCTTCGGAAGAGACATTTACTTACAGCCAGGCAGCTCCTGATCTGCAGCTCAGCAGCTGGAACTGACACACCTAAAAGTCACCACTACCTTCTTGAAGGGGTTACTTCACAGCGAAATTAATCTTATCTGACTTCAGGGTGTCCAAAAATGAAATTAATAATCCTGGGCTTGTGCCTGGACTCATTTTATATTCACTGAGGGAAAACAGACATCTCCAAAATTTGCTGTGTGCACAGGTCTGAGGATGAGACAAACCTGGGCTATAAAGGGATCGCAGACAACAAACCCAGACTGAGGTGTCGGTGGCCTATTTATAGGATTTCAATAATAAATCAGGGAAATTATATTGTCAAAATTCCAAAAAACATCTTTGTCCCACTGCCCATCACGCACCGCTGACAAAGATGGCCTGGAAAGGAGATGAGGGGCATTGGCAGAGGCTCCTGTGATAAACAGGGCTGAAAACACTGCAAAGGGAAAAGAGATGTGGCTGTATTAGAGATCACAGGATAAATGAGCCATGGGTGTAACAGGAGCTGAAAATCCAGGTGGAGACGAAGTTGGTTCAGCAGGGAGAAGGAAGGTCCCTCCCTGTGTGGGGCACTGGGATCAGGATCTGGCCAGGGGAGCAGGTGCAGAGGAAGATGTGGGGCAACCAGGGAGGTGGAGAAGAAGCTAAAATAGCTTTGTTTAGGCTAGGAAAAGCAGGAAAAGGCTAGGAAAAGGATTGCTTTCTATATATAGTCCAGGTAAACCCCCAGGGAACGGAGAGAGTTATCTAAGCTAAAGGACAATGCTGGCCCCAAATCAAACTGGTTGTGAGTAAACAGGGGGTGGAAACATGAAGAAGGTTTCTGAGCATCACAGGAAAGATGTTCTGAGACAACTTTCCAGTCGCAGCAGGAACCTGAGCACTCCTAAATCCGTCAGAGCAGGAAATTGGTCCCTGTGCCAAGATATCTTCCAGATCTACATACACATTACTCAGGCTTCATTTAATCTTTATTTTGCCAGCGACAAATTTTTGCCAGCGACAAATTTTTGCCCTTCCTTAGAAAACAGGAGTGGACAAAAACTTGAGAGGTTGAGAGCCTGAGTGAGGGCAGGGCCATCCATGCTGGGGGCAGATGGGCTGGGACACCCACAAGTGACACCCTACAGCTTTCCAGTCCCCCACCACCCTTAGCAACGCAACATCTTCTTCATAGGTTGTGGGTTTTTTTCTTGTTATCTCCCTCTCCGTGGTTTATGTAGATCATTAGGTTAATAATGGCTAATAAACCACTGCAAAATGGCAGGAATTTCAGGGGGGAAAATGCTGTGAAATCTCCCTGGGAGAAACCTCGGTCAGCAAAGACTGCGGAAACAAAGAAAAGCAGGGCTAGTGCACTGGTCTGAACAGGGGCAACCAGAAAAGGGGGAAACGGAGGAAGCTGGGCTCGACTTTCCTTCCCCCTAATTAGCCATTTCACATGGGCATAAACAGAGGAACTTGAGAGTGATACAGGAGAAAGCTACATTCCCACAGAGCTTTTGGTGCACACGCTCCAGCAGCAGCACACGAGGATAAACCAGGGTGGTCTCTCATTTTGGGATTAGCCTCAGATGATCTTTAGGCTTGGCTCTGCACCTAGTCAAAAAAAAAAACCAAACCTATTCTTGCCCAGTTTGCAGAGAGTTGGATTCCCAGTGCTACAGAGTTTTACCAAACTGCTTTGTTTTTACATCTTTGTATCTGAGGTACGTTGTGCAAGACAGGCACCAGCTCTTTAAGCAGTTAATACATCAGTTGAAGGGTTTTCTTTGTTATATAGAAGAGATTCTACCCCATGACCCTAAAACCAATAAGTGAGTTTATTAAAACTAGTTCACTTTTAAAAGGAATTCTTACAATGAGATGGGAGATAAATACATAATTTCCTTTTTTTCTCTCTCTCTCTTTCTGCTTCTTAAAAAGGTCAAATTCACGCTACCTTGAACTTCTAATTTAATCAGGCCACTGTAATCTTGAGTCATTCACCACCAAATTGACCAAAGTACATCAAAGCAAGAAAAGAGCTTTTTCACAGCTGAAAATGAGTCAACTGGCCATGTCAGCCCTTCAAATGAAGAACAGGCAATGTTTGCAGCAGGCTGAGATGGGGAGGGAGGTTTTGTCAATAGAACCAGGCTGTGACCCCCCCACACACTTACCTTGAACATACAACCCTGTGCTCCAAACCAGGAGGGCAAATAGACCCTCTGCCAAGTCCATCATCATCCGCCTCCCTCGTGTGTCCTGTCTGAGCCTTCACACCCCACTCCAGAGCAGTGGGGGGCTACCAAGGGCTGACAAACAGCCTTTCCTCCTTGGAAATTCTCTATTTACCAGAAACTCCTGCTGTGTCCCAACGGTCGCACCGGGAGCCCCGTCCACCTCCCATGTCCTAAAAAACCCATTTGTGAGAGCACAAGAGCTGAGTAAACTTGGACACAGCTCCCAGCCAGATCATCAGCCCGTTGCCAAACATGGAGAAAAGTGCATCTGGTTCTTCTGTTGAGGCGTCCAAGGAGGGCCACAAAATTATAGCTCAAACTATAAACAGAATGAGTACATTTTGTTCATTTTCCTGTTCCCCTCCTAATCGATGCAATATGAAGAGCTGCTATCAGTGGAGAGTTATACAATCAGATGGCAGCAATAAAAAAGAACGTTAGCAAGTCTGGGATATCACAGGAGGTTGACTGGAGGAAGCAGTTATAAAACAAACCGTTTATATCTATTTAGATGAGAACATCAGATTCGTGACAAAGCCATTCTGATGTCTGCCTGCCCACTTAATACTCCACTAATGGACCTCTGCTTGGAGATTTACAGTGGTTGCCTGGAGAAGGATCAGTGCTGAGGATTGTGTGGTGCACAGACACGGCTCCTTGTGCACCTTGGATGAGATGGGAGTTATCTACAGCAATAAAACGTCCACAGGGACACGAGTCCATCTTATCTACGCAGTGTATCGTGTGCATAATGTCATTATTATTATTGTCTGGTTTGCTGTTTTTCATTCTATTAGAGACGTGGAAAGTTTTATTGGCATTGCAGCACAGATCGGGCTGCAGGTACACAAATCTGTGGTGTGAGGAACGCAGTAGGAATACTGTAGAGGAGTACAGTAAGTACAGGATGGGCACCTCCACCAGCTGTCAGAGGGAGCCTTTGCTGCAGAGCCTTTTGTTCTTTGGCATCTGAGAAGTTCCTGGTTCTCAGATGGCCCTCAGGCTGGTTTTCTTCTCTTCCAGACACCTCTCCTCTGGTATCTGCACAATGCACTTGGAAAACCCAGGGACTATCAAAATGAGAGCTGTAAAGCTTTAAAAACAAACAGACATTTCACCTGTCTCTAATCAGCCCCATCTCATGGTTTGGCTTTGATTTCCCCAGCTCAGAAAAGAAACGTATAGGATTTTAATTTCCTTGGCTCCCCAGAGCAGGATGAAGGAGCTGCAGCACTGCTTTGGCCTTGTGTTATTAATGGGCTCCATGCTTGCAAATGTCTCATTCAATATATTTGCTCCAAGTGCTTCCAAAAAGAGGGGGGAAAGAAGAAAGAAAACCTCAGGTTTCTAGGTCTAATGTATGTGACCTGACAGCATGAATACATTAGATCTTCCACAGAAACACACAAGCCCAGACTGTGCATTGGATCTCCAGCCTTTTTATCTTCATCTGGGCTCTAATCAATGTGTGAGTGTACTGCTGGAAACGAGCCCTCTTCTCCTGCCATTCTGCCTCATACTTTCTATCCCTTTGAAAGGGTCTGACATGCCTGCTTATAAAGTGCCTGGGAGCTGGGAATGTTTCTGAGCTCTCTGTTCATGCATCCTCAGCATCTTTCCATTGAAGTTTTCTGCTCTCCCGAGTTTCTTGGCCCCTCTGTGCCAAAGCTGAGGCTCCCCCAGACCCTCTGCAGGCACCACAGGCTCTGCTGAAGGCCACGTGCTCCTGTCTCACTGCTGAGGATCTCATACATCACAAAGAAGGTACAGTCCCATAATCCTAAACTGAGACTTACGAGATCTCAGTTGTTTTCTAAAACTTCAGGCAGGTCGTGTCTGCGTCTGGTTTTCCCTTCCCAGGCTCTGGTTATCTGCAAGTCTTTAAGTTCTTAAAACGAAGAGCTGGTTTATGTTATGGATCTGGACAGTGTCTAACACAGGAGGGCCCCACTTTGATTAGGGTCTCTTGTGACTACTGTAATACAAGCACCGCTAATAAAATGCACTTGAATCAGAAAAAGGGCAGTGATGCTCTTTTTCCAGTTATCTCTTACCTTGGGAGAGTCTGGGGGAGGTGGGATTGTAAACCAGAGGTGGCCTGACTTGACCCATCCCAGCCCCTTGAGCTGTCCTTGCAGGGCTGCAAAGTGAGCTTAGCAAGAGCCCTGCTCATCCGTGCAGAGCCTTCTGTGCATCCAAATGTGCCACATATTTGCCTTCCCACAGCAGGACCTGCTTCTGTTAACAGCAATTAATCACTTTATAGCCAGTCTTTTATTACTATGAACGCAGCAGATGTGTTTCCATTAATAGGTCCCCAAGTGAGCCTTATCCAGCATCACAGATACTTAATGAAGGAGATTATGTGGCCTAAATAGACTTTTCATTTTCAGCATCCTCCCGTTTCTATCTGCCCTACCAAGTAGGCAAACAAACTGAAACGGGAATCTTGCTTCGGGCTCAGTTACAGGACAGAAGATAAACTTGCTGCCAAATAATAAAATGTGTCCACTAGTTTCAAGTGATTAGAAAAAGCTAAACCTTTGCCCTGGTGTGTTTACAGGGATCTGAAACCAAACAATAAACCCAAGCACGTAGATGTCTTTACGCCGCAGTGGTAACTCAGAGCTCTCCACTCCCCCAGTTAACCTCAATATTTGAGCAGTGGGAGGGCAGGCAGCTCCTCCCCAGGGCTGTGTCTGTCTCCAGAGCATGGTTCAGGCCTGGGGAATTTTTCTAGTGTGCTGGTTGCCATTAAAAAGTCATCACTTCCAACAGTGGCTGAGACCGAGCGAGTCTTTGGGTGCTTACAAAGCAGTGTCTAACGGTGGCAACCAGGAGGTTACCAAGCAGTGCCATGTGAGGTTCCTCACGTGAAGAGGACGTTTGATATTTTCCAGTGTTTTTCCTTTAGTAAGTCAGGTCCAGCAATTGCTTTTGCCTCCCTAAATTATTTCCTGAACCAGATCCCTTCTACCCCAGATGGCTTCTTCACCCGTTTTCTGTTCAGCATTGACAGATTTTTGTCTGTAATTTACTGGATGTTAAAAGCAGATAGGCAAGGAGCTACACTGCTCCTTATTCCCAGGAAACAGAAGAGGCAGTTCCTTGTGTGATGCAGACAGAAAAAAAATCCGGTGCATTTGAAATAAATCCTCCAGGATTCCTAAGGAGCATCTCCACCATAAATGTATCATGTAATTCTAATTAACCTTATAAATTCTACGGATCTGTCTTCCCCTGCTTTGTGCAACAAGGGATATTGAAATGTGTCATGTGTGCATCATGGAGCCACTGCAGAGGGAGGTCAGTCCCTCGGGATGGAGTATTGACCCCGGGCAGTGGCTCCTGCAGGCGAGGTGGGAGTGCAGGCAGGGGTGGGATCGCCGGGTGTCGTTCCACAGAGCTCTCCAAACTCACCGGCGCGTTTTCGGGTCCCTGCACGGGGTGCCTGAGGTCTGACAGAATGGAAAAACCGTGAGCTTTCCCTCACACACCCATCAGAACAGCTGTGCCATAAAAACCCGGAGATAACGGGGGAACCATCGCCCCCAGCCACGTCCCTTTAAACCAAACCAAGACAAAGCGCCGCATTTTTAATTAAAGCCCAATTAATTTGAATAAAGCGAGGAAATCACATCTGGGCCCTTGCTGCTCTAGAGCTCCCAGCCACAGCCTGCGTGAGGTGATGTCAAGGACTTGCCTGTCAGCTTTGCTTTAACTCACATATGGGACCGGGTAGGAAAGAAAACCCAAGGGTTTTTACTTTCTGCAGTAAAAGCCAAACTAACATAAAATGAGATTAATGGCAACAGCAGTGACTGCTTTCATTTCCCAGTGAACTGTCTCAATAGTACCAGTAATCAAGATCAGGTTGGCTTTCCTTCTTTTTTTTTTTTTCCATAAAAAAATAACTTTTCATCAGAGAAAAGAAAAAGAGATACTTAAAATACATAGACACATCTGTTCTCCCACATTAACAACATTACGTCTTTCTCCATGTGATGCATAATGAATCATCTCAGTGTGTTTTGCTTTTTTACTTTTGTGCAAATCCAATTCCTTACGACTTTTACTGTAATAATAATATTTTCCAATTCAACAGCACCTTTCATTTTGAGTTTCTCAGTGCTAATAAGAAGTGAAGTGTGTTGAGCCCACTGAAAAGGGAGGCACAGCTGTAATTACCAGAATGACAATGTGCCTTGTAATGGGGAGAAGATAACAGCACATATAGGGCTTTTTTTTTTTTTTTTAATACAGACATATAATTTAATAACAATAACTGCATCCCAGCTAAACGAGCGAGTGTTGTCATCTCCATTTTTAATGCTTGGAAACACAGGGCTTACAGCACCTTACAAGTGCTTTAATCTTATTTCTTTTTTTCTTTTTTTTTCCGGCCTTCTTCAGAGGGTTTAAATCACATCCATCATATTCACTGGGGAGGTCAGGCCTCCCGTCGAAGCCATGACTGGCCCTGTGTGATGAACATGGGGTGAAAGTCCTGCAACCCCTCCATCCACCCATCCATCCATCCACCCACCCATCCATCCATCCATCCATCCATCCACCCATCCATCTACCCATCCATGCATCCTTTGCAGAGATGGTGCTGAGGCTGTAACAGGGCAGAGATATGAACATACAGACTCTGCTCTCTGCCCTGCTGCTGCTTGGATGCCCTGGGCCACCACCGTTGCCTTTCTGGGCCCCACTCAGTGCAGCTCTGGATTTCCCTGATGCTCCTCGTGGACCAGAAAGGTAAGAATTTTTCTTTTCCTTCCCCGTGGCTCTTTGGGAAAGGTGATCTGAGAGAGCTTCTTTCCAAGGAATTAGTTAAACTGCAGTAATCCCCAGTTCAGGCTCCCAGGATTTAGTGGGGTTTAATGCTCTTGAGGAGGTACCAAAGCCACATCTACACCCTTCCAGTCAATAGGAAACCCCCAAGCTTGGACACCTACCTGGGTTTTATGGGAATTGTTGATCTGATTTGACAGCAGTAATTAACAGTTCCTTGAAAGACAGAGATCCCGAGACATTGGACCACGTGCCTGAAACGTGGCACGAGGACAAAAGTCTTGTTTGTGTTTGCTACCAACACCCAACGGGAGCAAAGGAATGTTTTCTGCAGCAGGGAACTGTGATGATGGCTCGTTATTAAAAA
>VXAY01004618.1:1120796-1138155 GCA_013399855.1 Oxyruncus cristatus
AAAAAAAGAGGGAAAGGGAGAAGAAAGAGCAAAAATTCTTGCTTCAATTAGGTCTTAGTCATGTAAATAGTTGGGAGGTTCCAAAAAGTAATGTCTTTATAGCAGGATGCCAATGCAGTGTATAATTAAAATGTAAAAAATGTAGGAAGTTGGCCAAGCCTTTGATTACAAACAAGATTTTCCTAACCCGCCCATGACTTGGCATTTTGATGCTGAAATTTATCAACAGGAAAAGGTGATGATTTCTTTTTTTTTTTTTTTTTGGATTGGAATGGAGAATAAGTCTGTTTGTAGAGAAATAAATCTTGTTCACAAACTTCATTTGCTCATTACAAAGGCTTTTAGCATTTGATCACACTTTAAAGGAGAAGGATTTTTCTGGAAAGGGGGTTTGTTTTGTTTGATTGGTTGCTTTATATACTAACTGCTTTCTATTGTATAACATGAAAAGCAATGCAAAGCAGTCAGCTTTTACATAACAACAATTTAATTACAATAATTTAATTCAGCTTTGCTGTGCTGTACCAGAATGATAACAAGACTAAGCCTGATACTGGCAACAAATATTGGTGTTTAGCACAGAGGAATCCCAAAATATCACGGAATAGTTTATCCAGTATTTTAACCAGCACCCCCAAGCAACTTCATTCTCAAATCTTAGAGAGCTTTGTTATTATTTACACTCTACTCTGATCTGGAAATCAAATAAAGTTCATTGACAGAGTGATTGAATGGGTTGATGAATGTAGTTGTATTTTACTGGGTTAAAGTAATGTCATCCACCAGGATCAGACAGTGGGAACCACATAACGTCCCACCCAAAACCCCTAAGCCCAGGAAGAGTTTTTCCATAGACTTTAAGCACTGAATGAGGGTGAATTTCAAAATTCAATATCACCTTTTGCTTTATTACGCTCACGCCTGCACTAAAGCAGCCATTGAGTGGAATATTGTGAGCAATAAATCTTCTTGCACAAATACGGCAAGGAAAGGCTTCTTAAACTCTAAATTTTGCTTGTTATAAAGTTCCTTTTGGCATGGGCAAATCTTCATCTCTGATAGGACTTTTCCACCTGAGCTCTTCAGTGCCTTGTCACCACAAGCCTCCAGCAGCATCAATGACTTTTGCCAACGTTTGTTACTCAACCACCCCGTGAGCTGAAAGCTGGGGAAAGAGATCCAAGAGATAATAAAACCTGCCCAGAACTGACCAGCTCAGTCAGCTGTGAAGTTAATCCTCCAAACAGTCCACCACTGGTGCCCCAGCTGGGTGCTCCCCCATGAAGGAATGAGCAAAAGTTGGGCACAAGTCCTGCCCTCCTCCCTGGGAAGTGGAGAAGTTCAGCACCCCCAAAATGCCACGAATTCAAGCATCACTTATACTTCAAATTAGGAGCCTGCAAATGTGTGATCTCCAGGGCAGAGGCTCAGCTCCTTGTCCTGCTGATCATTTATTTTCTGTTGTGAAGTCCAGGCTTTACATTTTAAACCAAGAATGGGTGAGATCAGTAAAAGGTCACGCAGCACGTGACCCCTGATTAGTCATTCCCAAACAGTTGGGGCCACAGATTTTCTCATCCAGGTGTCTTTTTGGTACAAAGCACATTCCTCCTCCCTATTTTTCTCCAGAGCAATCGCTGTGACTGCAACGCTTGAATCCTGTAAAACACAAGTTGTGCGATTTCATCAGAATTTATTTGCTATCAGGCAGCTAAAAAGGAACATTATGCCAAGAAAATGCAAGGAAGGAATAATTCACAAGCCATGTATTGCTCAGCTACGCTTCTCAAAGGGTATTTTGTGTGTTTTCAGCGGAGCACCCCGAGCATGTTCGTGTTTTTCATGACAGAATAAAGCATTCAGCAGCCTGTGATACAACAATTCAGACTGTTGGCAGCAACGAGCCAGTTTCCACTTCTTTGAGTGCAAGATTCAGGGTGTGGAAACTTTCTACTTCCTTGGAAACTCTTCTGAAAACGGGTTTTCACTCAATTCAGCCTCTAAGTGTTTAAGAGGTGACTGAAATTCTGAAAGTGGACGGGCTGTTTTAGTGCCATTGGCAACCTTGGGAAGTTTCTCACTATGTGAAGGGAAAGGAGGGGAGAAAAGTGGGGGAGAAATCCACTTTATTAAAAACCCAACTCAGGGTTTTCAGTGAGCACCCTCCCTCTCTCTCTCTCTCCTCCTATTCCTTTGAAAAGCAGGAGGTGAAAATAGCATGATATTTTTCACTTCCATGTATTATTCACCCTCTGCATCAAGATTTCTGCTTTCTGCTGTTGCTCAGCGCTGCTGATTCAGTGACATTGGCTGAAGGCTTGATTTAACCAAAAGAAAAAACACATTTGAGGTAATTCCCACCACTTCCCCGGCAGCAGGCAAGATTTTGCCTAAATATACGTCATGACTCCAAGGGCATTACCAAAGAGAGTAGGGGCGGTAGTAACAGAACACAGTTGATGGGTCTGAGATAGAAAATCCCACTGGATGGGATTAATTTTACTCAAGTTAATCGATTTAAGGTTAAACATCTATTTAAAGCTGATTGCAAGTCCTCTGGAGTCACTGGTGGTGGGAGCTGGCTGCTGTCAGAGGGTGATTCAGCCCATCCGGGCATGAATCACCCCCTGGATGCTCCTGCCATTCCCTGCTGACATGGGCAGAGTGCAGATGATCTCTGGAATGGCTCTGCCCATGGGGTTGGAGCTGGCACAGGTTTCTCCCCACCACGAGGCTGTTGAAGGTGTGAAAGCAGGAGGACCTGGGTGTGCTTGGCCTTGCTGATGTGTAACAGGGACCACAGCTAATGGAGAACTGGTAGAGACACAGAATCAGGGAATATCCTGAGCTGGAAGGGTCCCACAGGGATCATCAGTCAAACCCCTGGCCCTGCACAGACACCCCAACAATCCCCCTCTGTCTCTCAGAGTGTTGTCCAAACCCTCCTGGAGCTCTGGCAGCCTTGGGGCTGTGCCCACTGCCCTGGGGAGCCTGGTCAGTGCCCAACCACCCTCTGCAGGAAGAACTTTTTCCTGAGATCCAACCCAAAACTCCCCTGACGCTCATTATCCTCCCTGATAATAGAGAAAACTTGTGAAACCTTTGTTCAAATAGGTATTTCTATTGCTTTATTTGCAGCTGGCAGGAGAAAGCTTCTATCAGTGACTTGATATATTTCTGTGCAGTATTTAACGAAATAGTCAAGAGCTTTTGTGAACTTTCTGCCAGGCTGAAATATCTGATTTGTGCCTCCACTTAACTTTGGTCTCTAAATCTTGTCCTAATCTCACTTTTTTTTCCACTCCACTTTTAGATCTCAACATTCCTTACCTTTAGGCAACCTTCATTACACAAGAAAAAATTAGTACTGAACAAACTAACCTTGGGATTGTTAAAGAAATAACTCTTTTCCCAATGGAAATATCTGAAATTCCTGAGCAATGCCATGAGACACTAATCTTGAATGTGATCTGATTTCAAGGATGATTCATGGCTTCTGACTCAAGGAAAGTAAAGTTGTTGATTGTGGTTTAGGTGTCTCATCCTAAACAAAGAGACGCTTTTTATTTTGATACTTTCTAAACAAAGACCATCTCCTTTTTTTTTTTTTTTCTTTCTATGTTGCCAATACATTGAGAATATTCAGAGCTGTGGGCAGACACGTGGAAACTTAACATTTCTCCCTGACCAGCCAAAGGAGACACAGAGCAATGGGGGATTTTGCCACTCTTCCTGTGCCCTGCAGTGGACTCAGGGGCAGCAAAGCCTCCTCTCAGCTGAACCTTCCTGACCTCGTGTTGGCCACGTTGTTTTTTGCTGTTGCTGCTGTTTTAATGGAAGTTCCAGGAACAGCCTGTGTATTTCTCAGGGTGAGGACAATGCACGTGCCATAACACAGCATTTTCAGTTGCCATGGAAGGAGCAGGGCTGGTTTTACAGCCTGGGTGAGTTCTTGGTGCTCCCCGGGATGTGTTCACCCTCTGGCAGGTCTGGATGGGGGCTAAACTCTCCACAAGGTGACTGGTCAGCCATTCCTTGATCCCAGCACTCTGTTTGCATCACTGTACCCCAGTGTCCATCATCTGACAGATTTACAGGAGATTCTTCTCCTGCTTGGTGACTACAGTGACTCCCTGTATCACAATTCTCTTCAGGTGTGGGTGGGATTTGTGCCTTTCGGCGTGAACGTGGCAAAACCAGAGCACAAAGTGAGCAGGAAGCAAACAGAGACCCAATCCTGCATTTATCCAAGTTCATACTTCTCATGCAGTAGTGTCAGCAGTCCCTCTGACACCAGTGGGTGGAAATGAGAGGGAGCTGGGTTGTCCCTGCGTGGTGGCCCCGCAGCAACGGGGACACCCCTGGTGAGCCAACGTCTGAACTCAGGCACCATCAGCAGGGATGTTGGCCAGGCTGTAGCAGGAGCTGAGTTTTAAAGCAGCTGCTGAGGGACTGGGCTGCCTCTGCCTCACTTGCTGGGAGAGAACAGGGAATATTAAATTATGAATATTTTATTATTGTTATCTACAACAGCACAGCTACCCTCGCTGTTGTCAGAACGCTGGAGCAGAAGGGAAGATTTTTGAATTATTAATTCCTGAAGGCTAATTAATAGGAAGGATGCTGGAGGAGTCTGCAGCTACAAGTTCAAAGCTTGCACGTCTGTAGCTGTGAAGAACCACCACCTGGCCAAGACTTTCAGTCAGGCAATTACCCTCTTTGACGTCACACACACATCCAAACAATGCTCCAAATAATTACACAGGCACACCAACCTGGCAGTGCAGAGCCTTTGTTAGCAGCAGAAGACAACTGAGAGAATTTGATTTATAATTTTTTTGATTACGGAAAAATAACAAATAAAAATAAAACAAAGGCCTCTTGCTGGTTGTTCCTTGTCACTGAGACAAGTGAGCACACGATGCACAGCACATTGCCCAGACTGAATTTCTGATTTCTAAACTTGTCCTTTTTTTTTTTTTTTTTGACATGTGCAACTGAAATCCAATTTAAGGTGTTGTTTCTACAAGGTAAAGAAGTTGCTGCAGTTATCTGCTGCAGTTATTACCTTTTTAACTTGCTGATTCACTGCCTTCTGTAAGCAAGGGCCAGAGGAATTAGGAGACTGCAAAGCAGAGTGTGCTGGGAAAATGGAAATTGCTTTTGCTGCTGGAGCAGCTCTGTTTTAGCCAGAGATGTGGGTTGTGCTGGCTGAGATTCCACTTGTCCAGGATTCTGGATGGACAACGCAGACATCCCTGCTTGTTTGCAGCTTGGTCCATGTAGGATGTTGAAGAGCAGTGGGGTCTGTACCCCACTGACTAATTCCTGCTGTGCCGGGAGGAACTACCAGGAACAAGTTGGAACTCTGTTAGCACATATCCAAATCACTATTTTTCTCTAGGGATGGTCATGTAAAATCCTGACCATCTTCAGCTCTGATGGGAGGAAGTACAGAGCTGAGAAGCCCACGGGAAAACCAGGACTTTTGTGGGTTTTTCCCTTTTCTACAGACACACCCTTAGCATCAGCACAGTGAAACCAATTTCTCGGGTGGCAGTGAGACAATAAAGGAGACCTTGAAAGAAAATATTGTCACCTCAAAGAAAAAGGCAGAACATTGATCTAAGGATCCATGTGATCAACCAAAATGAGGAAAAAAGAGAGATAATCAGGCTTGTGGTGGAAAAGGGTTTGGATTGTTTGATAGCTCCTCTAAGGAAGAAATTCTACTGTATTATGCTCCATTCTGGCAGCAGGATGAGGGCAGATTGCTGCCAAAGAGGAGGATAACTAGAGGAGAAAAGCAAACAGAAATAAGGGTGGGAAACATGTCAGGCTTGATTGTGAAGAAAGGTCAGCCCAGGTACACGTGTGCTCTGTGTTTGTGTGGTGATACCACGGAATGGAGCAAATCACAGGGAGGGAAATGGTTTTAAGGGAGATGCTCTGGGAACCAGGAGGATTCTGAGGCCATGAGCAGCCTCATCCCAGCCAAATGTGTGTACACGGCCAGCTGTGCTAATGGACAGGTCCCACTGCAGAAGTGGGATGAGGTGAAGGAGGATAAAACAGTGTCCTGCAGTGATATGACCAGCTAATGGGTGTGAGGGCCCAGCAGGGCTGCGAGGAGGGAAAACATCCATTACTGAGGATGGGAAGGAGATGAAAGCAGTGGGATTGGGTCTCCAGGCACCTCCCAGCATAGCCCTCACCCTGTCCATGCCTCTGTCCTGCCTCCAGCATCCCCTCCTGCAGCCCTGGCACTGCCCCTCGCCTTGGGCATGGATGGACTGATGGGATCCCCATTCCCACACTTTCCAACATCCATCTGCAAACCCTGGGAGGGACAAACCCAGAGCAGCTGCCAGCTGGCCTCACGTTTGGAGGGCTGACATCCAGTTGGCATCCAGCAGGTTATTCACACCGGGACGGGAAGCGAAGTCCTTGCTGCAATTACCCTCCAATTTCTACTGTTTACCCCAGGAATAAACCAACTGCTTCTGTAAAATACCCCTCCCACCAGGTCCAGGAGGAAGGTATGGAAGTCATGTGTGTCAGACAGTTGGTCAGTGGCCAAAGGACTGGCCAGTGGCCAACTGGCATCCCATGACTTACTGGCGATGGAGGAGGGCCCGGGGGCCTTGCTGAGATAACCTGCCTGGCATTTCCTCTTTGCCCTACAAATGTCACATGCTGATCAGTGTTTCCTTGGTGGCCTGGCAGAAACATGGAAACCAGGACAGGTCTTCCTTCTCCCCCTGAATGAAGTCGATTAATTTGAGAGTTGGGAGCAGGATCTGAAAGGGAGATGGGAGCAAGCTGGAGAAGGGTTGGATTATTCCCATGGAGGTGTACAGTGGACATCCCTCGGTGACTCAGACAGAAATGTCACCTGCTGCTGTGTATCTGGAGTATTT
This sequence comes from Oxyruncus cristatus, assembly GCA_013399855.1. Lineage (NCBI taxonomy): Eukaryota > Metazoa > Chordata > Aves > Passeriformes > Cotingidae > Oxyruncus > Oxyruncus cristatus. The sequence continues at coordinate 1,127,717 of VXAY01004618.1, forward strand.
TTCCTTCTTCTTTTGCATTTGCTTGCGGGAAATGTGGCAGGGGATGGTCTCACAGCTGGGTGTGAGCTGGCAGGCTGGAGGGTTCACCAGCCACAGAGCAAAGAGATGCCTTGCAGTTCTTGATCCCTGCCTTGGACTTGCTGCCACTGGTTGCCTCAGGCCCTGAATCCTTTTGGGATGGGGCAGGCTGGTTTGTGAGTCCAGCTGTGTGCAGCATCCTGCATCCCTCCCAGCAGCCAGCCTGGATGGAGCCAGTCCACCTCTGGCTTCAGCTGTGAGGAGGAGGAGGAGGAGGAGGAGGATCTTAAGGGCTGTCTCTTAATTGCAATGCACTCCATAATTGCTCCTCTATTTCTGTCTTTCTAAATTCTGCTTGCAGTGGCAAAGCCAATTTTGGACACTGGGAGTAACTATCACTTGTTTTTCCCTTTAGTGTTGTTATCCCAGCAAAGAGGAGTGACAGGAGTGAGTCACTGTGGCATTTTGCAAAACATCCCAGGAAAAGTGTTTGTCCGAAACAGGGAGAAACCTTGACCCAGGAGAGGTGACAGGATCCTTTAGAGCCTCTCAAAAACTAAAGGAACAGAGTATTCCAGTGATAAGCAGCAAAAAGCAGCTCCCCCCAGAGCTGTTGGAGTGCTCGACGTTTGCCTGGTAGATATTAGCAGTTGTATCAGGTTGCATGCCTGACTTCTCCTCTTCCTCCATGAGGAATGACTTAGCTCAGCAGCTCAGGCTTTGCAGAGCTGCTGCCCCACACAGGAGTCCCCTGTACCCCTGGCCCTGCTCCCACTGCCTCAGCTGCTCTGGGAAGAGCAAAGAACATGCAGGGATGTGCCTTTGGGCAGGAGCTTTGCTCCTTATCCAGTGGGAAGGATGCACTGGGGCTGTCCCAGGAGTAGGGACGAGCTGGAGAGGGCTCTGTGTAAAAAAAAAAAAAAACCCACTATGCAAAAGTGCAAGGATTTGGTGTTTCCACAGAGCATTTCAGCCTGTCATCGTCAGTCTTTCCCAGCTGGGGTCAGTGGTAAAGGAGGCAAAGGAGGTGAGGGCGAAGCCACTGCTCCTAAACTTTCAACCTCCACACACTTTCCACCCCGTGGGAACAGCAGCAGCTCCAGGTACCCTCAGCACATCATGGACAGGGACACAGAAACCTTCGAACTCGGAAAAGATAATTAGGAAAAAAACCATATATTTTAAAAAAAAAAAAATCCAAAATTTCCCAACCTAGCTGGGTAAAAATGCATCTCCCTCCTTGTCTCACTTGTTCTTAAACCTTGCAAGCACCTTCACCTGGTATTTTTAGCCCATCAAACGTCTGTGTTCCACCGAAGTGAACCCCAGAATCTGTGTGCAGGGCTGGAAAGTGTAATAGCAAACAGATTACATACTTAGCAATAGACTAAGCACAATTAGGCCTCACATTCCTCTCACTCCTATAAATAACTCTGAGTTTCCTCTCCGTGTCTGCAAATTTCATTAGTATGATGGAAAGAAAAGAAAAATACACACTCACACACACACACCTCCCCTCACACACACACCCCCCAAGCTCTCTCCTCTTGCAAAGCCCAGAGTTGATCTCTCAATCAAGGGCTTTGTTCAGCCCGGGGGAGGGAAGGGGGAGTTAAACCACCCCCTTCGCCCCCACCAACCCTTAGGCCACGTGTTCCTGGCCATGAGGGGAAAATTTTCTGCAGATGGCTGAGGAATTCACCTGCAAGAAACAACAGAGACCAAACAAATCCCCCTCTTCGCTGGTGTGTGTGTGCAACCTGCAGCTGAGGCTGCGGGGAGCAGGGATGTGCCGCCGCCTTTTGCAGCATCGTCACCTCTGCTGCTCCTCCATCCCATGGGAAGGGTGGGGGTTATTCCCAGGTCAGAGCCACCCCTCAAACACCTCTGGTGTTCCACTGTGCAAGGCTGAGCTGTGAGCCTCATTCTTGGAGCTGGAGTTGTGTCTGCCACCCATATCACGTCATCCACAGCTCCACAGCATGAGTGACAGCAGTGGCACAGTCAGGGCCACCATCCCCTCAGCCTGAACTCTGCTCATCTGGCTCTGTTCTTCTGGGAATCCTCCTCCATAAATCTCAGCAAAGGTAGCAGAGAGAAAGGAGGTGGTGAGGGTTTTTTCACCTTGACAGCAGAGACATCTTTATTTTAATTTCTGTATGTTCTCAGCTGACTCATGTGTAAGTATTCCCAACATGTTGCATAAATAATAAAATCCATGCATTTCAATTAATTATTTTCTCTTTATTCCTAAGAAAAAGCATCATTTCCCCCCCCCCTTTTTTTCCCCTCCTTTCCCACACCCTTCTCCTTCCATCTTTTGAAGAAAGACCCTGTAAGAAATGATGGGCAGCCATCCAGGAGCAACGAGACAAAGATGACAATGTAAACTTCAGAAGGAAAAGAGCTGGTTATTGCAACAGCCTTTTTTGCACTGGAGGGCTGTGTAGGGCCAACAGGAGGAAACATGACCTGTCAAGTTCATAAAGCACCTCAAGAGACATTAAAAGAACGTGAATATAAGGCACAGTCACCTGCCTAAGTCTACACTGAGGTGTTAGATGTGAGCAGCCCAGCTCTCCCAGGAGTGGAGCATCTCTAGGTAGGTCCCAAGTTGATACACAGACCCTCCAAAAGAGTGTTGGTGTTGGAATTTAGGGATAAAATCATTGCCAGCCTCCAACCTCACTCACTTACGTCAGGATCTCAGCGACCCACTTTAGTCCCTGCACCGTTATCTGCCTCCGACTCTGAGAAATCCATTAAATTGTTACTGAAGTGAAATAATTGCCTGGCTTTCTTGCTGCATTCAGTCCATTGTTGTTTTAGTCTCCAGTGGCTGGAGGACGCTGAGATTGAAAGATCCAGACGAGAATCTAAGGAGTTAAAGGCTGGAAGAGCCTATTGTTCTGCCTCGACATTTAATGAGTTCTTGCCCAACCTATTACTCTGCCTCATCTCTCCCTTTGCTATCAGCAGAAAAGGAGCTCCACGTGTCTGCAAATAATCATGTCCTGGTCCTACAGCCCATAATGAGTCCATCCCAATGCAAAAGAAATGTTATCTCTAAGGTGCTAAAGAGCCAAATTGCTGCCTACCTTTGAAGCCCTGCAAAGTCCCAATCAACGGCATTGAGGGAATGAATCACTCGTGAAGCCACGCTCTGAACACCCCTGGTCTTTATTATTAGAATGGGCAAGAAGAGTTGGAGATAAAGTTTGATTTAACACAAAGGGAAATTATTGTAGAGAGGGAGAGAGGCCTGCCTGCTAAAGAGATAATGCCAGGTTTGATGAGGAAACACTTGATATTTCCTCTCCCTTGAAATCCGAGTGTACATTTTCCAGGTTGACCGGAAAGAAGGTGTCCCTCAACACCTGGAGAGAGGAGATCTCCCTTTTCCAGATGCAGAGGGAACAGGCAGCGCTCACCAATACTGTGTTACATCATAGAGTCGTGGAATGGTTTGGGTTGGAAAGGATTTTAAAGCTCATCTCATTCCAAACACCTCCCATGGGCAGGGACACCTTCCACCAGCACAGGTTGCTCCAGCCTGGCCTTGGACACTTCCAGGGATGGGGCAGCCACAGCTGCTCTGGGCAACCCATGCCAGGGCCTCAGCACCCTCACAGGGAAAGGGAAAGAAGGGAAGGCAAATGCAAGGGGACAGCAGGACATGGCTGGGGGGGACAGGAGGACACCCCAGAGTTTCCCGCCTGCTGTGTCCATGGGGCTGCACATTTTGGCATCCCGGCCATCCATAAAAACCCATTTGGGATATTTCTCCTGCAACAATGAGCAGATGCCCAAAGTGAGACCTGAGCTGATCCCGTTCCGGTGTTTGGTCTGTGGTTTCAAAGACAGGAGGTTTTCAAACTCTAGGAGAGAATGTCAGCTCTGGTTTCTGACAGGGTGAACATCTGCTTTTGCTGGTGTGTGAGCAACACTTGTTTCACAGACCTCAAAACACTGTTGCCTGTCAGACAGGAAGGTCCCTTTGTGGTGCAGAACACATGTACAGTCTCTCCTGTGGCTAAAATACCTTCTTATTCATTCACCTGATTTCCACTGTGGCTGGATAACGCTGATTTTTTTTTTTTTTTTTTTTTTTTTCTTTTTTCATTCATGTGCTCAGAAACATTCAGGTCTTTTCCACCCAGGGGTAATTGAATCTCCGAAGCAAAACGCCACCATCAACATTAAATCTTCCCTGACATACATATACACTTCACTGAATTTTATTAAAACACGTTGGAAGCATGAAGAAGCATCTCCCTGGGAAACTAAATCTTGTTCATGAAACCAAAAGTCTGTCTTGAGGAGCCCGGAACAAACCATGGCAAAGTCTCATTTTACGGGACGTAAGCGGGAGGATGTTTTTACTAAATCTGGGAAGATGCACAAGAAATGGGAAGTCAGTTTTTCCCACGGAGATTGTGGGTCCACGTGGTACAAGTAGGAGGAAGGGTGAGAAATAGGTTATATCCGAAATTAGATCAGAAAGGCATTTTAGGTCACCGAAGCCACACGGGGACTGTGCTCTGTGGCTCCGTGTGGATGTTCCCTACGAAGGGATCCGGAGTTTTAGGGTGTTTGGGTTGACTGTATCACCCTTCCCAGCCTTTTCAGTCCCACTGAAGTGATGAGTGACTGACACTTGAGCCACTCTGCAATTAATGAAGTTTTACGAGCCCGATGGGCTTCTTCACTCACTCTTTCCTCCTGGGGCTGGGAAGGGGCCGTGCCGAGGCCCACGGCAGCAGTGACAGAAACACGAAAGAGGGCCTGGACAAAGCTTTCAGAATTCAGGTTTGAGTCGCAGTTCTTATCCATTCCTAGTGGCATAAAGGCATGAAAAAGGTGTTTTAGAGAGGGAGGAGAAAAATCCTTTGTTGTTTGAGTTTGCCCTAAACAACCTTGCTAAAACCTGCTCCTTCTGAGGGTACATATGAGGAAATTTGCATTTCTCCCCCCTGCAAGTCTTAAGGACACAGGGAGTTCTGTGAGAACCAGGGGACTTTTCTCCTTCAGAAAGCCATGAACAGCAATGCTTCATCAAACACTGTACTTGAGAACGTGCCCATTTTACAGAAATAAGGAACCAAAGTGATGTGAATTAATTACTGAGCTCTGGTGACCACAACAGCCTCACACCTAAATGGGGAAAAAGGGCTTGTCAGAGGCTCCCAGCTCTTGCTGAGGAACATTTTCCCCTTTGCTTGTTTTTGGGAATCTCAGAGTGAAACAACCAGCGGAGGTTCTGTCCACAGGTGACAGAAGGAGTCAAGAAATATGGGATAATTTCTCTTAGAAGAAGGTGAATTGCTCTTCTAAAGGATGCAATACATGTCCCCCGACCACAGGCATTGTCACTGTTCTGTCCTGGCACACTCTTGACACACAGTGTAGCTGTTGTCACCTCCAGTGAGGATCCTGTGACATGTTTGAGCACACGGATACTTCAGGAATACAGAACACTTCCCTGTGAAGTCCTAAGCTCTGCCTTTGCCTCAAGCACTGCAATCAAAACAAAGAAAAATAATACTTTTGTTTTACTAATCTTCTGTAGACTTGGTGAAAATATATAATACATTCCATTAAGCCCAAGTTAGTTAATTACTAGGTAGGAAATCCAATATCTTCTCAGGGTTATTTTCCAGCTGTCATTTTGCAGGAGAATTTTGCTTTGACGTCACTGAGAGACAAAAAACACTCTGCGGACAAAAGAAACCACAAATAGGGGAAAATACATCAATATTGTTTTTCTTATGGCCCGCCACTCATTGGGTGGAATTTTTTTTGCAATATTGTGAGCCTGCCTCTGGCAAAGCTCCCTTTTCAACCCTAATGTGTGCAATAATAGAAGGCAGCTTATGGAGCCATTCCTGGAAAAGTTTTGCAGATCTTGCAAGTCCTTTAAGGGCTGCCTTCAGGGAGGCCAAATGCTGACCAACATCTCAAGGTAGAGTTCCCACTAGGGAAAAAAGTATATATATGCAAAATAAATATAGCATATATATGTATATTTACTTACATTTATTTATTATATGGAATAAAAATAATATATATGCATATTTTTGCTTTGAAGTTCAAGACCATTGTTTCATTGTTACTTCCCTAAATCCTGTTGCATCCCCACCCAGGTGTAAATCTGTTCCACTACCTACAGTGGTTAACAAGGATATTAACATTACCAAGATGCCATCCTTCAAACAGGGAGATAATTATGCTCATTAATATTAATCTGATCAGCCACTCAATCTACTGAATTAAAAGGAAAACTGATTTTAGTTGCTAATCTGATTAATTTCTATCCATCTAATTTATACAGAAGGCCATAAAAGCACCTATCAAATCAAAATACCTGGTCATTTGTTCTGCGTGTTCGGGGTGTGGAAGTGCTGACTGCAAAAATTGCTACAAAAAAACCATATTCTCCCAGATTTTGCAAGGTTGAAGTGGAAGTTAAATAGAAATGCTTAATGAAATGTTGGTTGGGTTTTTTTTTTTTCCTCTGGAATTTTGTTTTGGAAGAGAACCTGAGGGAAAAAATTCTGACAATGTCAAAATATTCTGTTTTGACTATTTCAGAACAAAATGTTTAGAGTTTCCTTTTCGAGCTGGATTTTGTTTTGAATTTTTTTGGGTTTGTTATATTTTCTCAAATTTTTTTTTTAAATATTAAATATATTATATTATAGAAGGAAAAGTAAGAGAGCTCTAACAAAAATAAATGGTTTTATCTACAGAAAACATTTTCTGGATTCTTTCTGTGGAAAATTTGACTTTGGAGCTTTGCACAGAGCGTGGTTTGTAACAAAGGGCTGCTTTGGCACTGGAGGATGCAGGAGCAATTGGTCACATCTTCCACAGTCCTGTGATGGACATTTTCCATCACACATCCAGCTTGGGTTCAAAACTCCAGGAGTCAAACGATGAAGAAACAAACCAAGTTTCGGGACTGGTCCGCATCCCATTATGGATGTGATGACTTCTCATGTTGTCAGATACGTGTGGTACAGACCCAGGAGAAGGTATTTCCCTCCAAAAGCTGCATCCCTGTTATGTGCATCCAGCCAAGGAGACCATTAATTAGAATAATCTTTCCAGGACACTGATGGAATCCTGGAATGGTTTGGGTTGGAAGGGACCTTAAAGCTCATCCCATTCCCCCCCCTGTCATGGGCAGGGACACCTTCCACCAGCCCAGGTTGCTCCAAGCCCCATCCAACCTGGCCTTGGACACTTCCAGGGATGGGGCAGCCACAGTTTCTCTGGGCAACCTGTGCCAGGGCCTCACCACCCTCCCAGGGAAGAATAAAATCTTCATCTCTTTACCTTTGGCTTCCCATTGCTCATTATTTAAAGGGTTAAACGCCTGCTTTGGACATGCTCCCTCTGGTAGCTGACAAACAAAATGCCAGCACTCCCTAGGCTGAAAGAAGACGTGCAATATTAATAAAATTACTTCCCTAATGAAATTCAAGCCTGGGAAAAAAAAAAATACCCAACAAGGTTTGTTCAGGGAGGGGAAAATTTTTTTGCCGAAATCTGCTTTGCTTCACCTCTGCTGGGAGGGGCCTGGGAGGGAGGGAGGGAGGGAGGAGAGGCTCCTGAACTGAAAAGTTGCAGTCTAAAGGCATAATGAAGAAGGTATCTTATTTTTAAACTCTCGCTGGACAATTAAGCTGATAACACAGCATGACCTTGCTCCTGAAAAGGTCTCAGCAGTCCCAGGCTGGATCCTCACCTCGACCAGTGATGCCCCCAAGACCTGGGGCTTGGCTGAAGGTCCTTCCCAGGAGCATGTTGCAGCTCCTGACCATGCTGGGGAGCAGCACCCTTGGCTGGAATATGGAAATTTGGAAGCTTATTACTATAATCTGTGGTTATGATTTCCAGCCCTGCCAGCGGTGCCGGGAATCCAACCACAGTCTCCCGAGTGCAAAGAGCCTTTATTGTAATCCGATAAAACCTTAACAGCCAGTCCCCTTCCTTTATGGTAAATTAAGGGCCTCATTTACTCTGCAGTGGCCTCCTTGCCCTTTTGTTTGAGCCTCAGGAAGAGCCAGGCAGGGAACAGGGGCAGGGAAAACAGATCCCAGATTCCCCCCCTTCAGCCCTGTGGCTTCGAAGAACACAAACCAAGCCCCGTTTTCCCGAGCTGTCTGATTTCCAGCTGGCATTTTGGCACCTCCCTAGAGTACCTTGGAGCTGGAAAACAGGCCAGTGGAGATGAACTCCATGGGATGTGCATGGGATGAACTCCAGCGCACCTACTCTGCAGGCCTGTCCAAGTTTCCCCGTTTTGTTTCTTGGAGATGCAATCAGCTCCGAATCTCAGATTTCTCCCACACTGGCAAGAGGGAGCTTCTGCCTCAAAAGTCTTGCCTGGAAAGCTTCCAGCGAAGCTGTGCTTTCAGCTGTCCCAATTTCCATATCAAATGGCCCCAAGTGCAGAGCACTGTCCTCTCGGACGGAGCCGCGATAACTCACGGCACTAATTGCAGGGATCCGTTCCTTTATGGGATGCAGATGGGATATGGGATACCCAGGGATGCTGCTGCTGCTGCTGCTCCCCAAGCCCCTCCGCAGAAAAGATCTGTTTCCACAACTCCAGGGGAATTTATGAACACCCTGCATCTCCTTGGCAGCCTCGGGCTGACGCACCTCATCCCACAGCCTCGCGTAACACGCTCCCCTCCCCGCAGCCGGGGCCACAGGCTCATCAGTCACCCCCAGTCACCCCTCAACCTGTTCAAAGTCACCTCCGAGCTCTGGGGAATCCCTTTCATCCAGAATTACCTCGGAGTCTGGTCTTCCCTTCGCAGTGCTCTGCCCTTCACTCCTCTGGGGCAGCCTCGCTGCGACGGGACTGAATCCTGAGAGGGGAACATTTGGGAATAGTCATTTTGGGATAATTTATCCAGCTGTCACAACCCAAAGTGTGAATGGTGGTAGAGAGCAAGTAGTGCCCACTTGGCAGGAGCTGCCACCCCTGTGTAGTTGCACCAGGGTTTGGGAGGGTTTGCCACATTCCACATCTCTTGGAATGACTCCATAAATAAATGTCAACGCCCTCATAGCTTTAATAAGAAAGGAAAAACATGGTTCAGCAACTTCTTTTCTTCCTTCTCAATTGTTTTAATGTATTCTACCTCAAACAAAAAAAAAACAACCAAACAAAAAGAAACCCCAAACCCAATAACCAAAAAAGGCAGAATAATTTTAAATAATTTATAAAAGATACATTAGATTCTCAGTTCCTTCAGGTTGATAAATGAGATGGAATTACAGTTTGAGTTTTGTACCAAACAAGACATAATTTTAGGTGTTTTGAAGGAGCCCTGAGCACCTTCATTTTCCAAGCATTTCTGAAAACCAGGCCTGAGAGGGGTCAGCCTGGATCTCCAAAAATGAAGAAACATAAATCAGAAACCAGCTTAAATCATTGGTCTGAAATGCCTCAGGTACCTTCCCTGCTTCTCTTCTTATTTCCCAGCACCAACTTGAGTGGAGCTCATCTGCCTTAATCACCCATAGAATCACAGAATCCTTTTAAAAGGCAGAACCAGCAAACAAAAGAAGCCGAAACGAAGATTTCAGGCATCATAAAATGCTGAAAGTACCAACGGTTTTCAATAAAGACATCTTGATTTAGGATTTCCTTTTCAAAAACTGCAGCTCATGATTATTTAAAAAAAAAAAAAAAAAACAATGAAGAAGCACAAACCAAACAACCAATCTTGAAGGTATCTTTGCCAAATATTTCCACTTTTTTTCCAAAGGAAATGGTTGATTTTATAACTGCAGATGCCTCTTCGTGAGCTGCTCAAGAAAAATCCCATGATTTTTCCATTCATTAGCCAATCCAGGCTCGCTCTCACATCCACAGAAAGGTGTTGCCATGAAAAAACTGGGACACAGTGTTTACATTTTTATGACGTGCTCATAATTAGCAACTTTCTTCGATGTCCCTCTGGTGACCCATCAAAAAGCAGCTGATACTCGATGGAAACTTTAAGAACATCCTGTTTTGAGATTATTCCGCCACTGCGCCCCATATTTACTTTATATTACTATGTATTACTTTTATATGACTTTATATTTGCTTTATATTAAAACTTAGGGTAATTCCACAAAGACAAGCTCATTGTTGTTTAAGGTGGGAAGGCTAGTGCTTCAAATTCTGATATTTTCATGCTGCTGAGTGACATCATAACATCACCTGCAGCACCCAGCTCTGATGTCACAGTGCACCAGAGGCACAATGCATCATCATTTCTGCCCTCAGGACACCTCTGGGCATGAGAAATTCAAGCAAAATGTCCAGGAGTGGAAAATACGTCCCTGAAAACTCCAGGCACCTGGCATGCTTGCTAAAATAATAGCAAAAAAACGGGCTTCTTTTTTTTTTTTTT
>VXAY01004618.1:1138206-1172484 GCA_013399855.1 Oxyruncus cristatus
ATTCCCTTGTACAACTGACACAAAAATGTTTCCACCAAACAGGTGCCTCTTGTTTCCCTCCCAGGTCAAGGCTGTAGATCCCACCAGACACCCCAGCCCTGCAAAGTACCAAAAACCCCAGTGTCTCATGGGTTTCCCAGGCTGAGACCAACCTGCTCCTCAGCAGATATCCATGGTCAGCAGCAGCAGAAGCCCCTCTCACCTCGCTCCACTGGAGCCAGTGGGGATTGGGGTTGGAGACCCTCAGCAGGTCCCTAGAGAAGCCTCTCTCATAGCTCAAGTTGTTATTGATGCCTCTGACTCCAGGTCTGCTGTGCAAAGCTGATGAAAGCTGTTCACCCCCAAATTTCATGTCCCTGGAGAGGATCCCTGTTTGGCCAGAAATGAGCGAAATTTGTCATAAATTTGGCTCCCCTCCATACAAACACTTCCACGTGAGTAAGAGGAGGGCTGTTAAATCCATCTGTGAGGAGCGTGGGGAATTTTTGCTTTCTGCTCTGCCTGTGTTCAGGCTTCATGACTCCATTGCCTGCCAAAACAAAAAAAAACCCAAACCAAACCACCCCCAAAGAAGGTGTGTGATCACTCCTTGCACTGGGAGGGAACTCAGAATTAAATGAAGAACTTTACCAAAGGCTGACAGATCCTGCTCACAGCCTTTTTGCCTTGTCTCTCCTGATGGGTTTTGCACTCCTGGCAAGCTGATAGCACTCCCGGGTTACACGTGCTACAGAATTGCTCCAAAACAGCACTGATGTCACCTTTTAGCTCTGCCATTCCCTCGCCAGTGACCTCCTTCAGCTTGGGTTATCCGTCTGTCTGCCACGCAGCCCTGTAGGCAGAGAGTTTGTTTTTCCCACTGGTTGACAAATTCCAAGACTCCACCACTTCTCTTCCTCCTCTGCTCCCTCCTCCAGCTATTTTTGGACTCACTGGTGTGGCTCTGGCTGGTTCTGGACGATGCTGCTTTGTAGATGACCATTTCCCCGCGTGTTTGCTGAGCGCAAACACGATCGTGCAACACAGAGCATGTGCTCCCAGCAGGTCTGAGGAGCAGCAGAGCAAAGGGGAGCTGCTCAAAGACCCGTCTGATCTTGTAGTCACAGCAAAGAGTTTCTCAAATTAGAAAGCTGGCTGCAAGGTTTCGGTGTCTCGGGCCACTGGAGCAGTCAATGAGCGAGGAAATAAGAAAGAGATGGAGAAAATAAGTCCTGCAAGGCAGATCCGTGTTTTCTGTAACACTTAAATACTGCGTGGAGCAGCGTGGGATGATGTTTCCTGTCTTACAGGTGAAGGAAACATCGATACCCACCTTGTTTTGGCTCTCCGGGGAGGTGTATCCCAAATTCACACAGCAGGACTGCTGCTGAACAGGGACAAACAACACGAGGCTCAGAAGAAGTCTCAGCACAGACCAGACGGTCACAGGCACCCTGAACTTTCTGGGTGCCACACAAAGCCCCTGCAACACCAGCACTCCCTTTGCTCAGCAAACATCTCCCCCTTCCCACCTGCCAGGACACAGTTTGTTGTTTTGCCTCTGCAACCACTTTCAGACACCACTTAACATTTAAAAATAAACCCCAGGTTCTGCCAGGAAAGCAGGTGCGCACTCATTAATTCCTTATCACATGGATTTTGCAGCAAGTGCAGGGACAATGAACACATGGGAAAATATACCACCCTGCTACGGCATTGTTTCTGACATTTTTATATCGATAAACACTGACTCACCTTCAAAAACGTAACCCAAAGACAATAAAGGGAAGTACATGGGGATCTTTGCTGACTTTGTTTTGTTTATGCCCCCAAAAGTGCTGCAAAAGACATATCCATAAGTGTGTCCCGTGTCTGCAAAGTGTGGCCTTAAATCAGGGAGAGCCTCTCTCCCGACGCAGAGCTGCAAACTTTGGAGAGCCACAGCTCAGCATTTCAAGTTTGCACCCACAGGCCATTTTTTTCTGGCTGTAACTTCTTTCAGAGAATGCAAAAAAAAGTGCCATATTTTTCCCATTTGTCTTTTTCTTTCCCACCAAATGCTGCATTTCATAACACTTGAAACGTTGGGAAAACGCATTTCCGGTTCTTAAAGGGGACCGTGCATGGAATCAGCTCCAAAAGGGGCCAGCAATGCTCACAACTAATAAACATCAAAGGGAACATTCTTCTTCTTGCCCTGCTCGCTGTAAAAGCACCAACATTCCCACTTCAAAGTGGATCTGCCAGGCATTAGAAGTGTGTCCTGAACACAACGCACCGGGATTTTGATGAAACACAACAGAGAATTCACCCCAAAAATACTGTGCAAACTTGTGTCCCGAGAAAAAGGTGATGAGGACTCAGGTTTCACACCCTGATCTCTCTTTCAGGGAATCAGGGAGAATGTCCAGAGCTGCAAGACCGGGAGAAGGTTTGAAGATCACCTCTCCCAGGTGTAGACTCTTGGCAGCAGGAAGGAGCCAGGTGTCCCTGGACAGGGATGCTCTGGTCCAGCACATCAAATCCTCCCTTGCAGGAGTATTGCTCGATGTGAAAACTCTTCTACAGCCTGGAAAAAAAATCAGTGGAAATTTCTTGCTCTTCTCACCACTAGCAAGGAATCACTTGAAGTGTTCTCATCAAGAAGAAAAGAATGAAAAAGGTAGAGCTTGTCCTATGGGCACGGTTGGCTTGGGGTGTGTGAAAGCCACACTGCCAGGATTTCAGCTTCATCCTTTAATAGCCCTCAGCTGAGCTCAGATTCCCACGTTCCCACGAGGCTCAGGGTGATGAGATGTAAGTACTTAGGCTCCCCAACCAAGATTAATTGCACAGCTCTGAGGGAGGGTTTTTGGTGACAACAAGCCTTGGATGAGATGTAGGTGCTGGTGAACAGTCAGAGCAGGGTCCCACAGAACATTTTATTGCAAACCACAGCCCGAGCAGGGGCAGGGACTGGCTCTGGCAGATTCCCACAAGCAAACCAGGTGACATGCCTGTGACTCTCTGCAAAGTCCTCTATTCCCTCCACCAGACACCCGTGGCAGTGCCCTGGGAGCCAGATGGCAAAGGGAGCTGCATCAGCTTTCCCTCCAAGACCACGGGGCATGTCTCTTGGTCCTCCTCTCTCCTGCAACAGCATCCTCACTCAGACCCTGCCTCTCCTTGCCCAGGTAAAAGGAAAGACCCCACTGCCTCCATGGATGTTTGCCTGCTCTCAGAAAATAACCCAGCTGCTAAACCAGAGCCCTCATCCTCTCTGTGACAGCTGTTTGTGTGACTGCTGCTACTTTTACCTGCTGTTCCAAGAAAAGTGACTCCTATCTTTTCCTTGACTTCCCTTTTCCTCGTGCACAAACATCCCACCTAAATTTCTCTACGTTTTTTTTTTTTTTCTCCTTTAGTTACCACACAACAAAAATGTTTCTCTTACATTAATTTTGTTACTCAGGCAGAGTAAACCATATGAAAGCCAGAGCTGGAGTGACTCAGTCAGGCAGGGTTTTATTTAAACCATTTGTCCTGTGGTCGGAGCAGATTAAAGGCAGATCAGGTTGCCCTCGGAGCAAGGCTGGGACAGTGAGAGTGAGAGATGTTGGCACTTGCTCCATAAACCACATGCAGCTCGCGTGACTGCGGCTTCCTCGGCCTCTCCTTGCCTTCTGGAAGTGCCTCTCCGTGTGGGAGCACCTGTGTGCACATGGATTGGGGGGATCAGAGAGGCCCCAGCCAACAGCACATTCAGGGCACTGCGGTGTGAAATCCCCCAGGGATGGCAAACACGCACCAGGGATGGCAAACACGCACCAGGGATGGCAAACATGCACCAGGGATGGCAAAATCACATCAGGGATGGCAAAAACACACCAGGGATGGCAAACACGCACCAGGGATGGCAAACACACACCAGGAATGGCAAACACACACCAGGCATGGCAAATACACACCAGGGATGGCAAACTCACACCAGGGATGGCCAGCACACCAGGGATGGCAAACACACACTAGGAATGGCAAACACACAAGGGATGGCAAACACACACCAGGNACACCAGGAATGGCAAACACACACCAGGCATGGCAAATACACACCAGGGATGGCAAACTCACAGCAGGAATGGCCAGCACACACCAGGGATGGCCAGCACACCAGGGACGGCAAACACACACCAGGGATGGCAAAATCACATCAGGGATGGCCAGCACACACCAGGGATGGCCAGCACACATCAGGGATGGCCAGCACACCAGGGATGGCAAACACACACCAGGGATGGCAAACACACACCAGGGATGGCCAGCACGCACCAGGGATGGCCAGCACGCACCAGGGATGGCCAGCACACAGGAGGGCAGGGCAGGAGGAGGAGTGGGTGAGGAAGCCCGCTGAGCATCCCCTGATCCCTCCACACACCACAGGGTTTCTTGCCTGGCCTCGTGCTGCTCATCTGCAGAAGGGTTAATCAGTCTAGGAGCATGGGGCGGGTACACCAAAGGTTTTGGGATGAAAATCCAAAGCCTCACAGAAGATCTGAAAGGACGTGCATGTGATGAGCTGGCTGTGCTCTGCAGGGACGTCCCCGCTGGGCCGTGACGGCTGCGGAAGGATCCGGGCGTGTTTTAATTGATTTACTCGTTGCTGTTCCAGTGTCACCACCGAGCACTTGGGCCAGACTTGGAACGAGGTGAAAGACAGCAAAACCCAAACCCGCTGGAGGTGCCCCAGACCATGATTTCACACTCTGAAGAGCTCAGGGGTGACACGGAGGCCTCTCCTCTCCCCAGCAGTGTC
Source organism: Oxyruncus cristatus (assembly GCA_013399855.1). Lineage (NCBI taxonomy): Eukaryota > Metazoa > Chordata > Aves > Passeriformes > Cotingidae > Oxyruncus > Oxyruncus cristatus. The sequence goes on from VXAY01004618.1 coordinate 1,142,978, forward strand.
TGCTGGCCCTCCCACCACCCCGTCCCAGGCTCCCTCCTGCGCCAGCACAGCTGGCCATGGGATTGCACCACCGACCAGACTGGGAATTGATCTGGCTGCAGAAGAACCCAGCAGCAAAATAACATTTGGTTTAATTTTAAGGAGCATCATTTCCCTGATCTGCTTTGCAGCACGTGCCAGCACCGGAGGAGCAGGAGCCGCCGGATGGGGAGGGAACCTGCCAGGGAAACACCTCGTGCTGCCACCGCTGCAGGTACCCAGAGCCTCCCCGAGCTCCAGGAACATTAACTTTTCATTTAGAAACTCAATTTAGGGCTTTATTACCTCTAAACAAAGCATTTATAAAGCTGAGTCTGGCAGCAGATGGCCGGGGTCTCTTCTGGCTCTCACCAAAACACAAAGCACAAAACCACAAAAGTGCTGTAAAAAGAGAAAACAAACACAAACCTGCAGTGGGAACAGCTGTAAATTGTCCTTTTCATGGCTACACAGGACGTTTCTAGGGGCTAATATATATTTTTATACATATATATCCCACAGGAGGATGGCTACCTAAGTCCAGGCAATGATGCCACGCACCACGGATTTATGCAAAACCTTTCTCCCAAATTTATCAACCCAGCAACTCACACAAACAATGATTTTCCCCCTATTAAAAAAAAATGTGTTGAAGGCTTTGATTAACGGCCTCATCTTCCCGAATCCACCCTTTAGATCCAGGGCACGGGGTTGCAGTCTGGGATGCATTCTGTTAATGTCAAATCAACTCATTACCCAAATCCTCGGAGAAACAAAGCCTGGCAGCCTCGCCTGGACTTTTATTATGGATTACAACTCTTGTGATCAGCTAATCCAAGAAATTACTCAGTTCTTCCAGTTTACAAAGTCAAAATACGATTGCTCTTCAAAGAATGCAAACTTGAAGGAATTAATCTCTTCATCGAGGGATTTAATCGTTTTTTTACTAATTTTATACAAAAATATTGCCATGTGTGGGCCCCATAAATCTGTCGCATGCTGTTAGTAGTTACTTTCCCCAGATGCTTTGAACTTTTACAAAAAGTTGCTTAACCAAAAAAACACAGCTGCCACATGTTGTAATTTCCTCTTTGGGGGCATCTGTTACCGTCTCTACAAAGGTTCTGCCAATTTTTCCTGAGGACTTTTTCTCTATTTGTTGTATTTCTCAGTATCTTTGTAATTTTATCCCAGAAAACAAAGCTGTGCTTTCAGCACCTTCCCAACCCCCCGAAGGATGAATTGCATAAACTCAGGTTATATTCAACATTCGGCAAAGAAATCACATTTCCCAGCCCTTTGAACTCTCTGGGACCAGTTTTCCAACCATTCTTGGGTGTTTGACTTCTTGCCTGACCAACACTGGTGTCAAATTCAGGGGAGGAGGGGAAAGGGGGGAGGAAAAACTTCCGTAAGACGATAAATTAAAAAGAAAAGGAATAAAAGGTCGTGGCGTGAAATTTACCTTCATGTTCTACTGCCCGAAAGTTTCCCCTTGTGCTTGTGGGTGTTTCTCCTGACTTCAAAGGCATTATTTTCAGAGGTGAGTAGGACTTGGCCCGAATTCCTGGTGACAAACACTGGCATTCCTTGGGTGACCTCTCAGCCCAGCACATCAAACGTTCTGCTTAAGCTGCACCTACAAAAAATGCCTGGAGAGGCCCAAGCAGCTTCTCCACTGTCCAACCAGAAGGCACCTGCCAAAATCCATAAAGCAACAGGGCAGGGAAGATCTCTGCTCCCTCAGGAACAGCGCCTTTGAGGTGGAAATGAGGGAAATTCAGACTGAGGCAATGTGGGGGCACTTTCAGCCCCCGAGCCCCGTGGAAAATGGACATCTGGAAAATGCCCAGCTGTGGGCTGACATCAGACACGGGGAATGGGAACAGCACTAATGGGGTCCTGATGGGATCAGGGTCTCTAACGTGCATCAGGGATGCTGAAGGAGCCAGGGTGGTCCCTGATATTGCCTCCCTGTGAAACCATCACCGTGGAAAAACTCCCCAGAAGTTTGTGTTGCAAAGTGAAGCCATTTCCATGAGCATTCCCTGGGCTCAGGAACCCCCCTCGCTGACCTGCTGCACACAAACTGCTCCTCCTGTCCAACACCCTGCTCTTCCCAGCCCAGAAACATCCCTGCTTTTGGGAAAACGAGGCAAGCTTGGCAGGAAGGACATGGGCTGTGTCTCCTCAGCCCGACTCGCAGGCACCTCCTGCTCATCCCCTCACGGGCCGAGGTGGGTTCCCAAACACCTCAGTGGTGCAGAGACGGGGCACAAACAACTGCACACCCACCCAGGCAGCAAATTGGCTCAATCACTCCTTCTCTTCTGGGCTTTGCAGGAAAGGATTGGTTCAAATAACCACCCCTGCTTCCAGATCCCAGGGGCACAGGGACCATTGTGCTGTTTCTCAAGAAAATACAGAATAGTTCAAGCTCAAGCACTTGACTCCTTGTTTTCTGACTATACTTAGGGATCTGTTTCACTGTGTGACCACGTAAAAGTCTATTCCTCTCCTGACTAATATGAGGAGCGAGTGAGTGATTTTATTTGGCAGATATTGCTCATTTCTCCCATTGTTGCCTTTTTTTTTTTTTTACTGGCTTTTTTGGGGGATTGTTGTTTCTTTTTTTAAACCACGGATAAAATTAGCTGAGTTTGAGTTTTGTTTTGCTTTCTGCAGCTTAATTTTAAGAGCAAATCTTGTCATCATTCCTCTGCCCTGAAGACACTGAGAGGGGAGTGTGAGTAAGCCGGAGCTTATCAGCTCCTTCCTGCCCAGGTTGTCAGAGCACTGGTAACTGTGAGATAAAACATCAGCCTGAAAGTAAGTGACTTTCCCTCTTAGCTTACATCCCAAGAAATCTACTTTTTTCTTTTTTTTCCCCCACCCACCACAACTAAAGCAAATTTGGCCTAAAAGCTGCTGTGAATCAACAGGAATCGCCTGCAAGGTGAATGTCAGGGTGCAGAGCTGAAGTGATGGAGGAGGAGCAGCCTTGGCTACGTGGTCCTTCCTTTCTCCTCCTCACACGCACACACACACACACACATACACGAGCCACCACTTTCCCCATCCTACAACAAACTTCCCAGCAGCTGGAGGACTAACAGGATGGACCTACATTTCTTAGAATATCCTGAGTGGGAAGGGACCCACAAGGATCATCAAGTCCAGCTCCTGGCCCTGCGCAGGACACCCCAATAACCCCACCATGTGCCTGAGAGTGTTGTCCCACCATTGTCCTTGGAGCTTTTTCCACCTTCCCTGCTTTTATTGCCCTGACTAGTAGTCTGGGGCTTTTCCTATCTCCCCACCGAGGCTCGTGGGCAGGGTTTGCACTGTGTCTGACGGTTCTATTTAGGGCTCTGATGGTAATTACCAGCAAGCACAGAGGGAATTATCAGACCTCTCCACATCCCCCACGAGTGGCTGTTCATTATAATCCCAGGCTTAGTACCTGTGGTGGTTCTGCTCCTGGAGCAAGGCAATATCCTGTCAGAATCGCAGCAGGACAGCTTTTCAAACACATCATTTCATGGAATTCCAGCATGAAATCTGAAAAGGAAATAGGGAAAGCAAAGCCAACCTAAGCTCCAGGAGCTCAGCACCTCTGAGAGTTGGGCCCTTCAGCAGCACTGCCCTAGCAGGGGTCCCTGCTATCCCTCTGCTTTAATGACCCATTGGACTACAATTTGCAGAAGCAGACTCAGTAATATAATTAATCTTGGACTATAAAGTAACTGCTGTGCTGCCATGAGGCTGAGAAAAATATACCTTCTGGAAAGTGCTTTGCCTTGTAATAGGCTGCTCTGCTAATATGTATTCTAATAACAGTGCAAAGAGGAAAACCATTTGGAAGGGTATGTTATTTCTCAGCGCTCCGTGTTGGAATTCATGTCACTGTAGAAGTTATTATTGTAATAAAAAGTAAAAATGAGTTCTCAAAATACACTATAGCATATTATTCAGGACAGGCTGTAAGCAGAGCCTTAATGTTAAGCACATGCACGGATCACTCTGAAGTCAAAGCAAAGGGATGGATTGAAGCAAACTGTTTTCCTGACTCAGGACTGACTCCACACTGATCCTCCAGATAATATAAAAAGACAGACACGAACTCATGGGGAAAAAAAACCCTAATCATATTAAATCAGTGGTAAATTCCTCTGCACCCTACTGCAGCCCAGTTTGGGACAGAGTAAATTACTGTATTTGTTTTAGAACCGTCTCGGGGCCGGTTGTGAAGCCAAGCATGGGGCATTGCATCCAGCAGCTCCTCACCACCGAACAACACACATTTCCAAAGGGACTCAGCTCCATCTTTAGCATTTGGTTGATTTGCGTCTTCTACAGGTTCCTCCAGTCCCTCTTGCTCCGACGGTTAAAAAACTTCCCCACTGCATCCAGGGTCAGTTCTCCTTCTCCCACGGTTTACAAATCCTCCCACTATTTATAGAGTTGTCTTAGACGTGTTTTGAGCCTTCACTGTACAGGGATGAGCAAAAGCAACCTCTCCTGTTTCCCTGTTAGAGGAGAGATCCGTGTTGCACTAACACAGGTGACCTCAAAGGGAACATGGAAATCCCTGTGTTTTTAAGGAGCACGTTTAGGAAAAGCAGCAGAGCAGAATATGGGGCAAAAAAACCCCCACAGGCTGAAGCACCAGAAGACTGAAATTCTGCAACTTCATTTCAGATTGTTCAGAAGATTTACAAAGTGTAGAAGTAATTCTAGCAAAAAACATTTCAACAACCCCTCTGTATGGCATTTCTCTTTTAACACCCTCCCCCTCATATATTAGAGTCAGCACAATGTATTTGATCTTTCTTCTGATTCAGCTTCCACCATCCTGAATTCAGGGGGAAAAATTGTAGGATTTGGGGAAGAATTCCCAGCCCTGAAGTGTTTAAAGAGCCTGCCCTGTGTGCAGGGACCTCTCGCAGAGACAACTGGTGCCACCTAGGCCAGGAGAGCTGCTCTGATAAACCCAGCAGGCACATTTCTTTAATAAATAATGAAAACTAAAAGAAATGCCAAGACCAAGCTGTGCAGAATCCATAACCTGCCCCTGCTCTATCCGGAAATCCAGTGTGCAACAACCCACACTACTGCCAGCACCATGATTCAAAGGGGTGTTTCTCATCTTCCCCATCACTTCAAGCTGCTCATTACAAGAACTTATTCAGGCAAAAGTCAGGACTGAAGTGTCCTTCCTTCCTATCCTGCAGCTTGTGGAGATGCTTAATGGGATTTTAGGAAGGCAAACTCACACTGAGCATCAGCCTGACGGAGGCAGAGAGCTGCCAAGTTATTATTGCAGCATTTTGTTATTATTTAATAGGAAGCATCCCAGACATCTTAACAAATAGGAGTCCCTCGAGGCTATTTTGCACAGTATTTCTTGGATCCTGTGACTCAGCACTTTATCATCACCGAAATGATATAAAAAGTAAGGCTCAAAGAGGCAACAAACAGCACTTTCAGCAGATGAGGAGTGGGTGCACTGGCCAGGAAAGATTTGGTGGGTCCTGTGGGAACCAGAGGAGCCCTCAGACCTCTGGGCTGGGCCTTTCCAACACGAAACCGTCCATCCCACTGCCCAAAGGAAAGATGCTGCACCCACGCCGGGTAACTGGGCTAAGAGATCCATCTGGGGGAAGCCTCCAGTGCATTTCCCAACCTCCTCGTGGTGGCCATATGAGGGATGAAAACTGGTTTCACACCAGCATTTGCTGACAGCGAAATATAATGAAAAACATTTATATGAAACAATGCCGACCGCATCCTAATTGGCATTTTATGTCACCACCCCGGGGATCAGAGGACTCCAGTTCAGCAGAACTAATCACGGCATCGATCCCGGGGCTCCCGCCTGCTCTGCTGCCCCGGGGCTCCAGGGTGGGATTCTCCTCCTGTCAGACCCTCCAAAGCCCGGTAGGGGTGGCTGTGAAACAGATCTTCTGGCTGAATCCCAAGGAAAGGGAACAGAAGGAATTCAAATTGAGTCCCATCTACTGAATGTGGACATCACTGGTGTGTCAGTAAGTGTTGGGAAGCCTGAAAGCCTCTTTAAGCCTCTTCAAGGGTACCCAGGCGCTGGGACCTTTGGACTTCCCATCTGAGGTACAGGCATGTGATGATCTACAGAATCCCAGAATCCCAGAATGGTTTGGAAGGGACCTAAAAATCATCTTGTTCTACCCCCCTGCCAGAGGCAGGGACACCTTCCACTGTCCCAGCTTGCTCCAAGCCCCATCCAACCTGGCCTTGGACACTCCCAGGGATCCAGGGGCAGCCACAGCTTCTCTGGGCAACCCGTGCCAGGGCCTCCCCACCCTCCCAGGGAAGGAAGGGAAGGCAAATGCAAGGGGACAGGAGGACGTGGCTGGGGGGTACAGGAGGACACCCCAGAGTTTCCCGCCTGCTGTGTCCATGGGGCTGCACATTTTGGCATCCCGGCCATTCATAAAAACCCATTTGGGATATTTCTCCTGCAACAATGAGCAGATGCCCAAAGTGAGACCTGAGCTGACCCTGTTCAGTGTTTGGTCCATGTTCTCAAACAGAGGAGGTTTTCAAACTCGAGGAGTCTCCTCTTTCTACGCAATATTTGCTAAGAAACCCCACGGTGATTCTGGGCTGAATGAGAGGATTTCACACACTGGTCATGACCTGCCGCTGCTCCTGTGCACGTATGTAAATAAAACTCATTGCATCACACTTCAGCTTTTAAACTCGTGAGTCATTTCTATCTAAACATCATTTTTGGCAGAGCCTCTTGGACATTTTCTACCTTTAAAGGTTAGGGTTTTTCCTCTGCAGGAACACCAGCTACTGTAAAAGCCTTACTTTTAACTCAGATCAGGGCTGGGAAAAGCAGCAGAGCCACTTGCACTCCCTTTCGCAGGCTGGGGAAGGCAATGCAGTACTTTTAGTCCCACTGGTGGTTTCCCCAAGTGTCAGTCTGTTCCCACAGATATCCTCTGTCCCTTTTCTGCTCTGTGTCCTGAGAGACAGAAGCAAAAAAAAAAAAAAAGGCAATGCAGAAAGTCCTGGTGGATTTTCCTTCCGTTGAGCTCTGCTGCGGGGCTGCTCCGCTCCTGCTCCCACCTGCCAGAGCATCTCAGAGACACCGAAACCTCCAGAGCTGCATTTTGCTTCCGCTTTCTCCTCCCCCCACTCCAGTCCCTAAAAGCACATCCATTCGCACAAGAGAAACGGCGAAAACCCCAGGAGGCAGCGCTGGAGCAGCAGGAGGAGCTGGTGCTCAGGCGGGGCGGTCTGTGGGCAGCCACCGGCCCCGGCCAGAAAGTAGGTCCAAGGTGATGGGAGTTAAAAACAAACCCAGCCCGTCCCGTACCCGGCGCTGTTGTTTTCTCCTGCGAGGTTACTCAGGAAGTTTGCAGCAGGATACGCCGCTGACCTCTGCTCGGGGAGCCGCGTTAACACTTTGCTTACCTTTTCCCCCACAATAAGCGGAATGTTTCCTCCCTGGGAATCTGGCTCCCGGGGCTGCAGGTTTCCTGTGCTGGGGAGCAGCTTAACCCTTTTGGGATGCGCCCCGGGGGGCTGGTGGGCTTGGGGGTTCATCCCGTGGGAAGGTGGGATGGTGTAGGTGGGGCCCCTGGGCTGCCCAGCGGGGACACCAGAGCGAGGGCAGGGCGGAATGGGGGCTCCTTGGAGCATCTTCCGTGGGGGCTGTTGGGGAAAGGAAGGAAAACAGAGGAAAAGGAGGGAAAGGAGAAATGGAAGAAATCAGCATTGGTTGATATTTCCAAGCAGAAAGAAAGGAGCATTTCAGCCGGGGATGGAGGGAGAGGGACAGGACCAGACCGGTGGGGATGAGTTCATGTCAAACTTCTGTCTGAAGTCCCCTGGAGAGACGTGGATGTGATGGGGACACAGGGCAGGAGGTGGGTTCAGCTCTTAGCAAGAGCCCAAGGGTGTTCCACAGGGCCACACAGTGATGTGGAGAGACACAGAAACCTTGGGAAAAACCAGGGCACGGGGTGCAGGGTGGTGCTGGAGGGAGCTCAGGAGCATCTCATAATCTGGCAGAAGAAACACTGCAAATAACTCTGGGATAACACCTGTTGGAAGTGACAGGGTGTGGGAGGGCTGAAGGGAGTTCACCTGCCCCATGTTCTCAGCCCCCCCAGCTGCTCCAGTGGGACCCCTGTGGGAAACAGCATTGATATGGACTCACTGGCAGCCAGGAATGTTGTCCTCAGTTATCCATGCTTTACAGGAGGGAAGGAAGGAATAAGTGATGAAAAACAAGTTGTTTGATTGTGTTTTTTGAATTAAAATTGTTTCCAGTCAAAAACGAGTCAAAATCAGGGGCTTTGCAGGGTGCTCTGCTTAGTGCCATGGCCAAGGAGGCCAGAATGAAGGACAGTCCATTCCAGAGGCATGAGGATGCAAAATAAAGGTTCATTACCCAGAAAATCCGTCTTCATGCTGAGCAGTCCTGTGGAGGGACCTCTCTGGAAGTGACTCCCTGGGAGAGCCTTTGCTTTGTCCCAAGAGGTGCTCCGTCCCATTTGCTCGCTGGGACCTTGCAGCCCCTAACAAGCTTTGGACTGATCATGCAGGGCCTGGGAGCTGGAAATCCCGTCTCATACGTGCATTTGAGCCACAAACACATGCTGGAACGGAGCCAGGAATTATCCTTACCCTCCACCTCTGCAGCTCTTGCCCTCGTGGGCCCATCCAGGGATGTACACTGGAAGAAGGAGTGGGACAGCACCATCCCCAGGGCTCTGGTGGCTCCGACCCTCCTGGTTTAATTGCACTTTGTAGCCGGGGGGGGGGCCACGGGGGCCACAACAATGGCTCCAAAACAGGCTCTGGAAAGAGCGACTCACTTGCTGAGCCATTGAGGATGTTGTTTATATGTTAGATCCTGTTTTCTTCCTCCAGCAAAGTGCTTCTCCTCCCAGGTGCATCTCCCGGGGCGGCTTCCTGCCGGTGTGACCCGCGGGAGAGGCCGGGATCGGCCGGGGGTACCCCCTGCCACGAGGGGCCAGGGCACCTTGGGCAAGGGGAGAAGCCCCCCCAGCCAAGGGCCTTGGGCTGGCTGACCCTGTGAGGTGATAAATAAACTCGTCTCTGTGGTGGTGAGAGCAAGGCCTGGGTGTGCTGCTGTCTCGCCGGGGTTCTCCGGGTCCATGTGGGATTCCTGGCATCCTCCAGCCCCACTGGGAACCAGCCCCAAGCGCTGGGGGAGCTCGGGGTGGAAGGGGTCACCACCACCGTGAGACCCTCTGGGGGCACCACCAGCCCTTGGAAAGCCCTCAGGAGCCAGGTGTGCACAGAGGCTCCCAGTGCTGCAGTGGGATTTTTCCACAGAAAATTATTCTAGACAGCGCTCCAGGCTGACAGAAAAACGGGACAGCGGTGCCATCCACCTCCAGCACAGACTTGCTGGAGCTGCTCTGCACACTGCTGCTGGCAAGGAAGCAGATATGCCCGTGGGGACACTGACTCAGGGGGACAGGCCAAAAAATTGGAGATTCCTAATTATCCTCCAAGGGAGGGAATCCGTGAGCCCGGGGAGGCTGCGGTGCCGTGCACGAGGACATGGTGGTGCCACCGCCCCAAGGGGTTCCTGCTGCAGCTTGTGGTGCCCTGGGGGAAGGACACCCACCTCCCTCCCTGCCTTCAGCATCTCCCACCTGCCCAGGACGCTGCCTGGGCTGACACGTCCCTCGTTACGGGAGGAGAGATGGGAACCGGGACACGGGCTGGGAGCGCAGCAGCTGCCAACATGGGAATGTTTGAACAAGGAGAGAAACCTCATTTAAACAAATAAATAAACAAGCTGACATCCTCCAGGCCCGGGGTTTATGATAATAAAAACAGAGCGTGCAGCTTGTGGGAGGAAAACGCCTCGTGTATTTTCACATCTCCCGCTTCCTCCGAGGCCGTCGCAAGAATTTCCTCCGTGTCCATCACTTCCTTCTGCCATTTCTGAGCTCAGAAATCCCAGTCTGAGCCCCGGTGCCCTCTCCTTGATGAGTGATGCAGGAAGAAGCGCCTTTGAAGGATCCCTCTCGGGCAGAGTTTTGTGCCTGGTGGCTTTGAAGTGTTGGAGGCAGGGCAGGGGCAAAGCAGAGCCCATCACATCCCAGCCTGGGGTTTTCCCCTTTTTTTCCATCCTCACTGCAAGCCTGGAGATCTGTGTAGAGCGGCATTTTACAGGTTCATTTACCCACAGGAGGGTCTTCTCCAGCCAGACTCTTCCTATTGATTTCCAAGGGGTTTTCATAGAAATCATAGAGTGGTTTGGACTGGGGGGACCTTAAAGCTCATCTCCTTCCACCCCCTGCCCTGGACAAGGACACGTTCCAGGCTGCCCAGAGAGCAATCCCCAATTCTGAGGAAATAAGGTGCAGCTGGGACCTGCACCTGCTGCTTGAGCTGAACCCATTCCATCTTTTTTTCTTAATAAAAACCTTTCTTGCCGTTTGCGGTCCCAGAGACATCCCCCACACACACTGATGCCCCGGGGTGCAGCAGTCAGGAACCCCTGCAAAGCCGTGGTTCCGGATGGGTAAACTGAGGCACCACGCAAGGAAATTGCTTGACCACCCCCCAGCTCCATTGCAGAGTCCCAAATAAACCCCGCGAGGTTTTAGTGTTGTCTTCATGTGAGGGTGCTTAAAATTGCCTGTGCTTTCAAAAACTGGGGGTGAAGCCTTTTCCTGGTGTCTCAGAGCCCCTCGTGCCTGGAGCAGCTCTCAGTTGTTTGCACTCACTTGTGAATGAACTTGAGAAACCAAACCTAATATTACAGTAAACAGGTTGCAGAGATGCGAGCTGGGATATCCTGGAAAGCCCCAGCTGCCCTGAGAAGGGAAAAAAAAGCAAAAAACCTCCAAGTGCATTCCAGAGTCTTTTAAACAGAGGTGAAGTTGCCCCAACTCTTGTTCCAGCCAAGGCAATTTTTTTTTCCCGGGGAGTGGATAATCTGGGCACCTTTGCCCTAAAGCAGTGACCTCCAGCTTTCACCCCAGGGCCATGTCCCCAGGGCAGTGCCATTCATGCCTCGCCAGCCCCCCGTCCCCCCAACCCCCCCGAGACTGAGAGAGAGACCCAGCGGCGGTATCACAGGGGAAAAAAATCCAGTCACCTTGGGAAGAGAATGCTTCCCATTTTTTGGCTCTCAGAGGTGTCAAAGGAAGCAATCTGACGTCGAAGGGCCGGAAAAAAACAGCTTCTTGGCTGCTGTTGCTCATGCACAGCGAGGTCACTCCGAGAGATATCAGTGGCTTAAAAATAAATGCAGCGTGGAGGCTGCCATTCAGCCATATCCTGTATCCGAAAGCTGCGAGGGCCGTGAGCAGGAAGAAACTGGAATGACCTTCCCTCTCCCCCTCCCCCATTCCTGCTTTTTTTAATTTTATTTTATTTTATTTTATTTTATTTTATTTTATTTTATTTTATTTTATTTTATTTCCCCCCCCCTTTTCCATGCTCCCGGCAGTACATCACCGAAATGTCTGTGCTCTGGTCGCGCCTCATTAAGAGTAGCCCAGGGAAGGGCCCTCGTGGGTGACGCCCCAGCGTTCCCGCTCCCCTCCGCCGTGCCCTGGCACAGGGGTGGGAGGCTGAGCCAGATCCCGGGTGTTCCCAGGGGAATTGCTGCGTGCGGTCTGTGTGTCCCTGCCCGGACACCGGGGCTGGACGCCGAGCCGAGCACGGCTGGCCCTGGGAGGAGGATGCCCAGGGCACTGGTGGAGTCACCCCCCAACCCCGCTGCAGGGATTTAACGTGTGGGTGTGGCACTTGGGGACATGGGTTGGTGGTGGCCTTGGCAGTCAGGAGGGGATAGCTGGACTTGATGATCTTAAGTATCTTTTCCAACCCAAATGATTCTCTGATTCAATGATGATGATGATGATGATGATGATGAGCAGCTCCAGGCAGTCCATAGTCCACACCCCTTGTCCTGTCTGCAAAGTGAGTTCGTAGACATGCACATGGGAAATAGAAATTCCTTCCTAATATATTTAGTAGCTTCTCCAGCAGACTAAAACCCCATCATAAATACATTAGTATTGTCCTGATGGAGCTTGTCCAGGCAGGAGTCACTGCTCTTGCCGTGGGGTGCTGAGGACAAGCACACAGGAGGTGAAGCTGTTGGTCACACAGGTGATGCTCCCTTGCCCGAGGAGCAGCTCAGTGCCCCAGGAAATGCTCTGGCATCTCCACATCTGGCCCTGTTCACTCCTGCTCTTTGTACTTCACCTTCTTCTCACCTTCCTGCCTCCCTCTGGGTCCTCCAACCTCCACCAGAGATGGGAAGGTAGCTCTGAATGAGGAGCCTGGTTCAGGAAGGGGCAGGAGCAGATCCTCCTGGGAAAGGAGCTCCCAGGTAGAGGCTTAAGCTTTTAGACACTTTAAACATGAAGTAAAACAGCCCTTGGCCCAAATGCTTCTCACTTGAGAAGACCCTAGAGTATTGTTTCTGCTCCATCACCCAGGGGGTGTTGGAAGAAGCACCACAGCCAAACCAGGCAGCTCTAAGGTTCCATGGGAATGGGGTGTCCAGGCTCATGGCTTGTAGTAAAATTAGAAATATTGCTTTTTTTTTTTTTTTGGTCTGCACTTCCAGTTTTAGTGAGGTTTCCCCAATCAATCCCAGAGATGTCCATGAGAGGGATTATTTGAGGAGCCTGTTTCTGCTTCCTTCCCTGCCTGGCCACACTGAAAACTCAGCACCACCATTCCCAGCATTAGCAGACTGCTGGAGGCATCTCCCCACCGCAGCAGCACAGCAGTGGGATTACTGAAACAGGCCTGTTTGCTGGCAAGTTAAAATTCCTGTTGTCCCTTCTGCACCCTGTTCTGGTCCTTTCCAAACCCTGTCAGTACATTTTCCAGCTAGCAGCAATGATAAGAATCACCAAAAAAGTCTGTGGACAGAAACCAGCTTATAAACCCGTTTACATTTTCTCCTGAGAAACTTCAGAACACAGGAAAGAATCGACACCCAAACAGAGAAAGAAAGAGGAAGAAGATTTATGTCTCCTAAGCTTACAGGATCAAAACAGGCCATGATGTCAGATGTGATGGAGCCCACAATCCCCTTTTGATGTCTGCAGGAAGGAAAGAAGATGCTGAGAACTTTCTCAGCTCTGTGGACGTTATTTCCACGTCCAGGGTCAAGAGGTGGTGGAAAGAAAAATAAAGGCCCACTGGGAAATAAGAAGTTGAAAGAGCTCTTTCCTGCCCCGAGGCCGCCGGGCAGGGGCAGAGCTGTGCCCGGGGGTGGTGGGATGGGTGGGATGGTGCTGCCCAAGCCTGGGATGAACACGAGCCACAGTCCCACCCCTGTGCTGTGCCAGTGGCTGTGCAACACCTGCACTGGGGTGCTGCCTTCAAACAGCTGTAGAGGTTCACAAAGGGATTTAAAAAAGCAAATGGCATCAGTTGTGGTCACAGGTTGACCTGACCACGTCCCCTCTGACAATAGTCCGTGATCCCACCCCGCTATTCACAGGGAATTCCTAAATTTAGATATACCAGCTGTGAGCGCTATGCAAGGTATTTAAGGGGCTATAATTTTAGACAAAGCATAATTGTGAGATATATTTAATTGTGTTATATGTGGGGCTGAGCGATGCCAAATATTTTCCATGGTTATTCATGTAGATCTTTACATGAGTTAGCAATAGCCATGGGCATCCCTGTCCAGCCTGTCACATGAGGGTGAGGTGAAGCTGAATCTTGCATTTTTCCCCTGTTGGTGTTTGTGAGGGAAGAGCTCAGGCATCCACTGGAGCAAGGAAAAGAAAAAATCCCCAGCTTGCCTGGGGTGGGTCACAGGCATCCTGCCTGCAATGGGAGTGGATTCTGTCCATCACCAGAGTAAACACAAATAAATAAATCAATGAAGGGGGTTTATCAAGCAAGCCAAGAAACTTGGGGACATTTTTATCTGCTCACAGATTTTCCACAAACAAACAAACGCAAAAAGCCCTAAAAGGGTTTCTGGGACCAGGTCAGGGACTGGTGCAAAGCAGCAGAGGTGTCTTGTAGTCAAAATGCTAACGTGGGACAGCTGAGGAGATCTGGCTCTGAGGTGCTGGTGAGTCACGGGGGAGCTCTGCTGGGGGAGCCCAGCCCTGAGCACCCAGCACACGCCTGTCTGCAGGCACAGGTGGCCCCAGGAGCATCTTGGAAAAACCCTCCAAAACCCCCTTCTGCCCAGCAGCTGGGGAAAAGGAGTTTGGCTTCCAACCAGGACAGTAATTTCTACCCACAACCCTCTCGCTGGCAGCTGTGCCCCTCCTGCCAGAGGGAGGGACAACACAGCTCCTCGTTTTTATGCTGCTCTCTGGGCAGCTCCAAGATTCCATGGGAATTCTCCCTTTGGGCCACCGCTGCATGGTAGGATCAGTCCTGGGGCAAAAGGGCAGTGCCAGGAAGTGCTGGAATTGCACTGGGCAGAGAAAATCCAGGATCCTGATCACTCAGTGCTCAGCGGTGGGCAAATATTTCACTGCCCACTTGAGGGCTTTCTTAAACCCCTCTGCATGTTTTCCTAGACCAAGGCATGGGAGTGAGCATCTCCTGCTGCAGTCCCCCTTCTCCATGGGTCAGGCTTTCACCCCTGTGCCAGGGATGCTGCACTGCAGATCCCAGGGCACCTTTATTTCTGCAGCCTGCTGGGGGATCACCCCCAGTGGAGCCGGCTGGTCTCAGTTACACCCTTGCCAGACTGTTTTAACTGATGTCATTTCTAACAAGCCACAGCCAAAATGCTGAGTGGGTCTGGTTTGTTTTGCTGGCTGAACCTCCTCACTCGTGTGCCCGGGTAGAGCTGATTGCCTGTGGTGTCTTAAGGAATTCCTCCGTGCCAGTTCCAATTATCCCGGGCAATGGAAAACCCACTGGGCGTGCTCAGGGCTGCTCCCCCCAGCCAGCCCAGCGCTCCCTGGGGAGAGGCAGAGCCTGTAAAATGCACCTACAGCGTGTGTTCATAAGCTCTCCAGCCTCCAGGGAAATTAAAAAAGAGGAAATAAAGCAAGAGTTTTATAAGGGAAGCCGTGGTGGTGCTCCTGGGGCTCACCACTGAATGACATGGGGTGAGAAATTGTTGGTGTGGAGAGCCAGGATTGGATCAGGGCACGGAGAGCTCTGCCCTGGGCAGGGAAGATCACAAGCCAGGGATGGGGTGTGGGAAAGAACCTCTCCCAAACCCGCTGCAGACGCCCTAATTGCAAGTTCTTGCTGCTCTGCGTGTTCTTCGATGCTTTCTCTAAAAAATATGAAAATAGGGAGAAATAAAATATGTATTTTGGTCGGGCTGCTCAGATGTGAGGCAGTTATGCCAGATCAAAAGCCACGAGTAGTTTTATTTGAATTGCTCTGGGGTCTCCTGCAGTGCTGCAGAAAGGGCTCCTGGCAGGATCTGTGTGTCCAGGGTGCTGTGCAGCATCCCTGGAGCTCCCACGGGAGCATCCTCACTCGTGGGCTGGTCCCTTCCCTGTCCCGTGCCATCCTCTGCCAGACCCACCATGGCACCAGCTGGTCCCAGATTGCCCCATTTTACATCAGACACACCATCCATCATGATGGCAATAACTCAGTTCCTCCCCGAAGTGTTCCCAGAGTTTCATGCTGCAAAGGCCAGATGTGAAGTCCTCGGAAAGGTTTTAGCTCCCAGCACTTCCCAAATAACCCCGTGCAGGATGAACAGGGCAGACGGAGCAGAGTCATCTGAGCTCCTCCAGGAGAAATAACTGCACTTTCTAAGCTGTCCTGGTTTCCTTTCTCTTGTCCCCCTCCCTCCTTCTTTTCATCTTCTTGTATTTCAGGAGGGAGAGGAGGAGGAGGAAGGAAAGGGTAATTTTGACTGATGAGGAGGAAACGGTTTGGTGTAACCTGAGCCAGTTTTTTGTCAAACACTCAGCACCCAGCATCATTTTCCCCAGCCTGGGGAGACTCATCTTACCCTACTACCTGGAGGGTGTTTAACAGGCTGCATCCATCCCCCCAGCAGGTCAGAGCTTTCTACACTTCCACGGAAGCGGGGAATTTGTGTTTGGGGTTTGTTTGGGGTTTTTTTTCCAACATGACTTGTCCCCTCTGCCTTGGGCCAGGCTGGGGAGCAGCTCCTGAGCTGGCCCCGTGCTGTGGGAAGCAGCAGCACCTCTTAGCAAGGAAAAAAAAATCCTAACATGTGGAAAGCCTTAAAAGCTGCCATGTTGGGCTTTTGTGCTCAATTCCCTTCAGCAGGGCACGAAAGGGGGAATGTAGGTCTGAGTTTCTATGCTGACAGGAGGAGACTGAAGTGGAGATAGGAAAAGGCTAAAGATCTGTAACTGCTTTGGAGGGACTTGATGCAACAGGCTGCATCTCCAGGAATGGGTTCAGTAAAAGACAGGACAAAGGTATCAGAGATCAGGAGCTGGTCCAGCTCTCGTGGGCCACAGGGTATGAAAACTCCTTTTAATGTCTGAGACGGGTCCAGTCTCTGTCTTGGCATCACTCCCCTCCAGCCCCTCCAGCCCAGCTCATGGGACTCCCCCTTAAGTCAGAGGTGTCTTTCCACCCCAGCATCTTCTCAGAGAGGATGGCCAAGGGCAGGGGAGCTCAGCCAGCCCTGCTCAAACCACACACCCCCTCACTTCATGTCCACTGTGCTGGGTGGGAATAGTCTGGGCTGATAACAGTCACGTCTAGAGAAAAAGGCGAAGTAGCTCAGAGGAAGGACAGCAGGAAGAGAAGAGTCATTGTCAGTGCACAAATCACAAGTGGAGGCAAGGCATTTGTCTGCATGATGAATAACACACACTCCTTCCTTAGCTGACTAAAAAGGATTAATTTTTAAAAACCCAACTGCTTTTTATTATTAATGTTCCACTTGGGTGCCTCAAGCTTGTGAATAAAATAAATTTGGGCTGTTTTCAGATTTATCTTCAGGTGGCTTCACATCAAGCGTTTCAGAGGTAAAATGTGGTTTGCAAACAGAACAGAATGGTTTTATAATATGTTTGTAATCAAATGGTTTCGTGGACATATTATTCTCTACCCATAGAATCTTATTAAATTCAGTTGATGGATTTTTATATTTGTTGATTGCTTTGAATAAAACAGTTTGGAATTTGTTTGTTCGTTTTTTTATATCATTTGGGATGAAATCTGGTAAAGTTGTGTGAGCATGTGGTTTAAAGCTGCCTCAGAGCAGTTGCAAGTGTGTTCTGCATATTTATCAGGTATTGCAATACCATGATTCACTACTAGTCAATAAAAAAGGAATTATCATAACAGCTTCCATGTCACACATGGGATCACACTGCAATTAGGAAGGAAGAGCCCACAGTTATTCACTCCAAATGGTGTTTTACAAGGTACCAAGGGGAACATTTCCAGGGAGAAGTCACACCCTGAAGATGCTGTGGCTCAGCACCCACTGCTCTGGGCCAGTGCAGAGGTGTCAGGACCAAACCAGTGTCACCCCCCTGCAGTGCTGGGCAGGGGCACGAGCCTGCAAAGCTGTTCAAGCCAGAGTTCCTCCGTCAGAGAAATCACTAGGAAGTGATAGAACGAGGAGGATTTAGGACCTGAATGACTTCTGCAGGTCTGGGCAGACGTGGTCCTGTATGGCAGCCAACACACAAGAAAATTTAACCCAAATCCCTTGCATTAATCCCACTATGGAAAAAGAGCTTGTGCAGTGAAAGCAGAGAGGGAATGGGGCTGAGTGCTCCCCCCAAAAGTGTTAAACTGCACCAGAGGGGAGGAAGGGGCAGCAGGGACGTCTGTGCCACCCTCACGGGCTGCTGAAGGACCTGCACGGTGTCCCTGTCACTGTGGGACAGTGTTTGCTCCCAGGGGGTGACAACAGCGCCCAGAAACGGCAGCAATTTCTAAACTGTCCCATGCTCAGCCCAGGGAGAGGGAAGAACTGTAAATGCCACCGTGAGACACCGAGGGGGTTGAGACCCGATTTCTCCGTTTGCCGCTCGGCTGGGTGTGAGAGAAGCCCCTCTGTCATCACCCGGCTTCGATCCCTCAGGCCCCGAGGGAAAGGTGCCCTCGTTTTCCGAAGCCTGCGGTGTCATGGAGCTCCTGGAGCTCCTGGAGCCTGGGCTGTGATCGCGGCCGGAACTGCCGCTGGCGCCGGGGCTCTGCTCAGGCCCCGGCCAAGCACAACAAATGCCTCGACCACCAGCCCCACAAGTCTCCCCTAATGAAAGGCTTTAGGGATGGATATTCCGAGAGCTGTTGAGAGCCGGTGGAAGCGGGACAATGTAAACACCTTGGAAAACGCCCCAGTTTCCACATGAGTTTCCCCCCCCACCACGTAAAGAACTGCAGGCGCTGATCCACCAGAGCAGACCAGCAGTGAAGCCAGTGCACTGGCCCTTGGGCTGCTAACACATAGGAGAGATGGAAGAACACCATATTCCTTCATTCCTGATCATTCCTGATCAGCAGAGGTCCAGAAACTTGGCAACTGAGAGCTTTTGTCCCCAGCTTTTGTATACAGACCGTTATTGATTCCTCTCCTACGGCACCAAATTTCATGCTCAAGGCTGGGTTATAGCGCCTAAAAAGCAAAAGCTTTTCTTGCTCTGCGGGCAACGGAGATTGGAAACATTTGATCCACCTTTTCAATGTGTGTTTTCCTCTCCCGGGGCGGGCTGTGACCTTGGGCATTGCCCATCAGGGGCAGTAAAACCCATTCTGCAGACTTTGACATTATCTTCCATCAGAGAACCCTGGAGGCCTTTTTACACTCATTAATTAAAGCTCGCACGCTGCCTGGGAGGTAGACACAGGTTACCCACCTCAACTTAAGTTGGAAAAGGTTAATTGGCTCGTTGGGCCGCACAGAGCCAGGACAGCAGGTGCCCTCCCATTCCTGCCGAGCTCCCAAACAACCCTGGACCGGGTTATTTGTGGTGGTGCCACTTTCTCTTGAATCTGTCACAGACCACACAGGGGAATCAAGAGAGTAATAGCAAAAAAAAAAACCCCTCCTGCCCGTATCCATCATCGCCTGCTTCCCCTCTTGCTTTTCTTAGCATCCAGAAGAGAGAAAGAAAAAAAAAAAATTTAAAGGCAACCTGAAACCACTCCACACTCCCAATGAGAAAATAAAAATGGATGTTGCAGGCTCATGTGTTCTATACGTTTCCAAATATTTCCATCTGCTCCTGAAATTTCCATTAGGAGTTGCCAAAAACTCTTACAGAATTGTTAACACGATGGTAAATTTAGATTCTTTTTATGGAGAGACGTTTCCCCACCCTCTTAAAAGTCTGGTATCAATTTGTTCTGTCACTGATAAGCCAAAGGTATTGCTGGGTTTGCCCTTTTGCCCTGCTCGGGGCTCGGAGTGGGCAGAGCCCTTTGCTGGGATGGGGTTGAGGCAGAGAGGCAGCACCTACGTGGGGAGAGGGTCCTGCTGCAGCCCTTGGTGTGTCCCCTCCATCCTCCTGGTGTCAGCACAAACAACAGAAATACCTTGAAGGAAAATTCCAGCCCATCTGTAACCAGTTTCCCCTGCAAACACACCATGACTGTTCCTCAGTTTGGACCAAGGTCAGAGGCTCTTGGTGTGTCCTGCCCATCCACCACCCAGGGCCCAGCCCCTGATTAAAATCTTGGTGTTAATGAGCAGGTTTCTGTGCTTAGAAGGGCTCGGGGCAAGAGCACATCGTGACAGGACAAGGGGGAGTGTCTTCACTCTGACAGAGAAGGTTTAGATCAGATGTTATAAAGAAATTCTTCCATGTGAGGGTGGTGAGGCCCTGGCACAGGTTGCCCAGAGAAGCTGTGGCTGCCCCATCCCTGGAAGTGTCCAAGGCCAGGTTGGAGCAACCTGGGATAGTGGAAGGTGTCCCTGCCCATGGTGGGGGGTGGGACTGGATGAGCTTTAAGGTCCCTTCCAACCCAGGTGACTCTGTGAGGGCAGATCACCACTCAGGGGCAATGGAAACCCAAACAAAAGAGCAGGATGAGGTGGAGAAAGCAGGGAGATGCTGACACTACTCCTTGGCCAGGCAGCAGCTGCCACCAGAATGTCACTCGATGTGTCAGCCACGTGCAGTGGATGCTCTCATGAATATCTGCACGTGCAGTGACGCACCCGGGCCACAGCTCTGGCGTAGCAATTGGATTCAGAGGAGGTTGTGTCACCAGGCTGTTTCATCAGGGGTGGTTTGATTAAAATACTGTTGCTTTTTCAGTGAAACAGGGCATTCTTTCCTGTCAGAAAGAGCCTTTTCGGGCTGGCTCTTGTGGGTGCTCCATTTGGTGAATTAATAGTGGCGTCATTCAGTGCTGATCAACCTGTTATTAGACTCACCGAGCAAGAGCACGGGGAGTGCTCTGCAATATTATTTTAAAGCAATTACTCCCTGTGACCATTTAATAACAATTCTGTTCCCACAGTATAGCAAACAAGAGCCACCTTCCAGAGGAGGCACTTAATAGAGATTAAAAGATCCAGAGCCCATACAAAGAGGCAGAAAGCACCACTCCCCCCTCGGGCAGCAGGGCTGATGTGAAGAACCCCCGGAGCCTGAGCCTCACACAACCTCTTGTTTTGCATCTCGAGACAGACCCCGTATGGCTCAGACAGGTGAGCTCTGACCTGAGCTCCTGGGTGACACCAGAGCCCTCACCTCACCTTTCTCTGCCCTCCTGGCAAAGCTGCTCCATTTTCAGAAGCGTTCCTCCCTGTGGAAAGGGATGTTTCTCCCCTCCTGTGTTCCCTGGCTGCTCTGCCAGGCTGCCTCCCCCAGTGACCCCTGGTCTCCCGGGATTAAATACACTGGTCAGCAAAACCCCGGTGGAAAAACCCCTTCAGATGCCTTTAGTTATGAGCAAACCCTTGCTGCAGCACCTAGACAGATAGGATTGCTGGATGGACACTGTAAGGGCTCTCTAAGGCACTTAGGGATGTTATAAATCATCACCTAATTAATCTGAGTTTTACTCTGCTTAATCTTCCTTAAGGAAGGAGGGAGAGCTGCAAGTCTGGATTCGTGCTCCTGGGGGAACAACAGAACAATGAGTTCAGAGAGGGAGAGTTAAAGACACCTCATCTCATCTTTTCTGCATCCCAGATATTCCCTGATGTGCCCCAGAGCTTTGCCCAGCTCAGGGGACGCTGCTCCCCTTCCAGATGACTTCTCTGCCCAGCTCCCAGCACCACACAAATGTGGGCACGGACAAACCGCAGCAGCTGCCTTGAGAATTGAGCCCTTCCCACCAAAAGAAAACCTATTTGGTCTCCTCCTGACCCATTCCCTGCAATTACACTTATCAGATTTCCCTCCCGGTGCATTTCTTCTTCGAGAGCAACATCCTCTGCTCGGATCCCGGGGATTTCACAGGGAGAGCTCTCGCGCTCCCAGACACCGACAGGAATAAATGTATTGCCACCTGCAGCCTGCTTGGAAAAGAGCTGCTGAAAGCACACTTGCAGGCTGCTCTTCAACCTGCTGCTTCCAAATGCCTCAATTATTCAGGAATGATGAGCAACAACCCTTCTTTTATCTTTGTATAAGTTAATTAGTCCATTTTACTTCAAATTTCAGAGCTCGATCCGTGGCCGGAGATTAGAGCTTGGAGGAAACAGGGAATTTTCCAGCTGGTGACACGCTTGGGGATATGAGTTGTTAACAACCTGGGGTAGGGTTATTCAAACCTCAGTGTGTGAAAAAGATGTTAATATCATTGAAAACCCTGGTTTTTGTTTATATTCAGAGTAAAATTTCCCTGCCTTCAGTGTTAAATACACGCAGGGATCCACGGCAGCGCTCCTTGGCTCTGCGGAGATGAGAGGGAGTGTGTTTATGCTGCCATGTATTTTAAGTAGTTTGATCTTAAAAAATACAATGTTATGAAATATTAACATTCTAAGAATTAGTGGCTGTGTTCTTAGCCAGATTTGGGGTGTTGTTTTTTGTTTTTTTTTTAAATATCTGTAGGGAAAAAAAAAAAATCGTATTTGCCTGAAGAACGTGTCAAGATTTGAACAGATGGGAGTTTTTACCAAAAGAAGAGTGTTTTGCTCAGAAGTGATTCCATTTCCAAAACCTCAAGTAAAGTTTCATATCTTTCAGTAAATCTTGGAGCAGGTTTATAAATTCAAAATAAAAAACTACAGAAATTTCCTATGCTGAGCTTATAAATGCCAGTTTACAACATTTTCTGGTGTCTTAATGAGAGCCATGTGACCGAAGTTATATATTTGAGGAAATAGCCAAAAGGCACGTATGATTTTACAAGTACATTTTTAAATGGAGAGGACTGATTTTTAAAATCTTTCACACAAGATGTTATTATCCTTTTTTAATTAAAAAATTACTGGGCTATTCTCCCCCACCTCCCCATTTTTAATATGCTCCGCGCTGCACCAGAGAACCGAGTCCTGTCTCCAGAGCCCCAGTGCTCTGCAGATGGTCACACCAGGGACATTGATACTCCCCTTGCAGTTCCCAAAAGCTCAGGCTCACCCCTTTTCCCCCCTCACAGTGTTGTTTTGGAAAGGGTTGTGTGAGTGCAGCACCGAGGACGATGCTGGAGCAGCGTCGTTAAACCACATTAATTTTATTTAAACCCAGCAAACTAAGACAGTGACCATAATGGCTCATAATGGTATTGGAGAGGGAAGACTCGGGGCTGTTGATGAACCTCGCCAGTTGTGTGCTGTCAGTTTTGGTGTCACAGGTCTGAGCTCTCTGGTCCTCACAACTTGATCCCTGTAATTACCCGCAGCCCCATCTCTGTTCGTCCCCATTGATGCGTTCCTATTGAACCCCCAGTAATGGGTTGTAGCCTCCAGCAATCCTCCCTCACGATTTCCACTCTGGGAAAACACAGCAGATGAGTCCATGTGCTAAAAGGACTCCACACAGTGGCTCCCTGTAACATCTCCAGTGGAGCTCACTGGGACCTTGGGCACTCGGGGCACCCACCACTGGTGACCCAGGGGTGGCTTCTGTGTCTGTATGTGCTAAACGTGGGCTCTGGGTTCAGTCTGCAGCTAAACCCAGCACTGGGTGGGCAGCTCAGGCCTGACCTAAGGAGAAAACACACCGGGTCAGGCTCAGGAGCAGCACAGGGACGTCCCTCAGCCCACCCTGGCTTGCATGGTGGGCTGGTTCTGCCTGGGACAGGGTTAATTTACTTCACAGTAGCTACTGCAGGGCTGTGTTTTGGGTTTGTGCTGAGCACAGTGTTGGTAACAGGGGGATGTTTTCATTGTTGCTGAGCTGTGCTTGCACAGAGTCAAGGCCTTTTCTGCTCCTCGTCCCACCAGTGAGGAGGCTGGGGGGGCACAAGGAGCTGGGAGAGGGGACACAGCCAGGACAGCTGACCCCAACTGACCCCAGGGATATCCCAGACCTTGTAACATCAGGCACAGTGTGCAGAGGTGCGGGGAAAAGGAGGAAAGGGAGATGTTTGGAGCGATGTTTGCTGTTTGTCTTCCCTCTTACCCACAGTGGAGCCCTGGGGATTTTTTTTTTTTCTGGGTTTTTCTGGTTTCCCTGGGGATGGCTGAGCACCTGGCTGCCGTGGGCAGTGGGGAAATGAATTCCTCGGTTTGCTTTGCTTGTGCGTGTGGCTTCTTCTTTCCTCATTAACATCTCTATCTCAGCCTGTAAGTTCTGCCCTGGTTCCCTCCCCACCCCTCCACGGGGGAAGCGAGTGGCTGTGAGGGGCTGAGCTGCCAGCTGGGGTTAAACCACAGCAACTGGGAAGGAGCCACAGCCGGAATCTGTCCTGGCACCTCCACCCTCCACGTGCGACCACGAGGTCAACACGCATCCCCCGGACAGTCCCTTCAGTGGCACCAATTTCACTGTCAAATATTTGGGTGTTTCCAATTATGATTTAGCCCAGGAGACTCTGCAGCACCGAGCCTGGGTCATGGATGAGTTACATCCTTCCCTTAAGCACTGCCTGCCGGGCCAGAGAAACACCGGGCTTGCAAGAGTTAAGGACTGGGGGCTGGGAATTAATTAACATCTTCCATCTTCATATGATCTCAGGTGGATACTTTATGTTTTTGTCTGCGGAGGTTTATTTTCCTCCAGATTGATTGGATGAATTGTGTTCCCAGAGATCAGAGAGTTCAGATGGCAGAGGATCCTCTTACCAGAAGATGAAAGCCAATATAATCAACTGCACAACTTCAAAACATGCAGCTTGTTCTTGTTGGCTGTGCCTAAGTTTTCCCTGCAGAGAAGCTGTCGACAATGATTTGATATCAATCCAGTAACAATCCCTGGTTTCTAATAATAATTTGCACTTCAGTAGAAATGTTCATGTGAGGCTCTGAGAACATTTAGCAGATGGTCATTAGCAAAGCTCCCCAGTTCTCCTGCAAGGAAGAGATAACAATTATTAGCCTTGTTTTACAGATGGTGACACTGAGGTGAGGCACTGAAAGGTGAAATAACTCTCCTAATTTTCCATAATGAGCCAGTGGCAACAGATCCATGAATGAAACCCAGGCGTCCTGCTGAGATTACTCCACAAACCCTATATCCTTATCTCTTACAGGAAAACGTGGTCAGAGGTGAGCCTGGAATGCAAAAAGCAAATGACTCAAAGGCAGGATTCATGACACATTTCTGGAAATAAGGAATTAGGTCTGGGTCAATAAATAACTGGAAAACCAGGGGGACGCAATCCGAGAGGCATGTGAAATGAGGATGGATGGAAAAGAAAGAAGATAATGGAAGGGAGGGGAAGGAAAACAGAGCAGCCTCTGACTTTTTATTTCCACTCTTGGTTTCAATCAGTGTTGTAAAATTAAAGGTTAGGCTCTGGGAGAAAGAAGAACGAGCTCCATCTGCTCCCGTGGGGATAAATCTAATGGGTGAGGCTTCAAACGGGAATTGCCGATAACAGAACCCTCCTCCCCGTGTCAGATGGTTCCTCACCCTGCAGAGAAGCCCCAGTCACAGGGACATCAGCTGTGTTTTGATGGCAGAGACCTGGGCAGGGCAGGGAAACAGGGCTGGGAACGCTGGCTCTGCCCACGGTCATCCACATCCACCAGAACACAGGTGCTGGCCGGGCTGGACAGCGCTCCCGGCTCGGCTCCAGCAGCACAGGCCGAGCTGGAGGTGTGTGGACCAGCACTTCAGGGACTAATTTTAGCTTTCAGTTGCACTGTCTTTGCCTTTCTCACCCAGAACGTCTGGGCTGCTCACAGGGAGGGACTGGCTGATGCTCCAAACCGCCCCGCTCCCATCACACGCCGAGGGGAGCACGGCCCAGCGCGCTGGCCCGGCCGCAGAGTTTATAAAACAGCCAAGTGGAAGCCAAAAGACTGGAGTTTAATCCCTCCAGTTAAGTCATCTAGATTCCTTCTCGCCACCAGCCATCTGATCTCAATCAACAAATCTTGGCCTTCATCTCCTGACCTCGCCGAGAGTCGCAGTGCTGAAGCCTGAAGTAATCTGCATGCAAAATGCTTCAGTAATGATTCCTTCAAATGGGCTTCTTTTATTATTTCCCAAAAGCCCTCCAATATGAAAGCAGTAGGCAAACAAGAAGGATGGCTTAGAAATGTTTGCCATTTATAATTTGTTAAATGTCCTGCCACTTATTTTCAATACCTAGAATAGAAGTGTATTGAAAGAGACCTCTTAACATGCATGTGCTAAAACTAGTGGTTGGGTATTAAAATGGGATGTGCTTGGAGACTGGAAGTATTGCCAAGTTGTCTGTTTCTCTCGTATTAGTCGGATTCAGCAAGGAAATGACACAGAATTAAACATCTGTATCTTTAACATTGATTATTACATCACCTCTAGGTGTAGTGGGTATTCTTCAAAAACTTTGCAATGCATTCAGAGATTTATAGAATCACAGAGGGGTTTAGGCTGGAAGGGACCTTAAAGCTCATCCAGTGCCACCCCCTGCCATGGGCTGGGACACCTTCCACTAGCCCAGGTTACTGCAAGTCCCGTCCAACCTGGCCTTGGACACTTCCAGGGATGGATGGATCCATGGGAGCTGCTACTGCAGGTGCTCCTCGGGGGCACGGAGAACCTGCTGGAAGGAGCGAGTGCTCACAGCCAGTGTGAAAATTGGGATGGGGATTTTGGAATGCTGGCATATCTGCATTTTGGAAGCAAATATGACAGCCCATCCAGGGGGATCCCAAATGACAGGAGAAAAGAGACTATTAATGGCAGTTCTGCTCAGTCACAAGGACCTCAACTTTCCCTCTTCTTCTTTCCCTCACTTCTATGTGATGTTGGTTAACGCAGGACGTTATTTCACCATGTCACTCTCTGCACACACATGAAATAGTAGGCAAGGGAGACAGAGGGAACAGGATCTGCCATTTTGTCAACTCAAATAATCGCATTACAAAGCTCAGCACAGTTCATGCTATTGTGCCGTGTTCCATCAAATCCCCTCCCCAAGGTGCACATGTATCTCAGACTATTGCAGGGGTTGGCAGCTGCTTCGCTGTACTTACTCCTTTTTATTTATTTTTTTTTTTCATCTTGGGGCTTTTAAAATTGATGGGAGGCTGAAGGCAAGAGCTGATGCATTGTAGATGACAACAAAAGAGGTTCCATAAAATTGCTCTTGGCATCTCGTGTGCGTTCCGTCTACATCTTATAAATTACTGCTGCATTGCAGCGATAAAAATAGGTTTGTATTTGGAATTGATTACAGTGAGATAAAGCCTAATAAAATAATAAAAAAGTACCGATGCATAAATATTCCGAACATACAGGGGTAATTTGCTTTGGTAAAATAAAAGTATGGCTCTTAATTTCTGCCTTTTAAACAGAACACACACGCACATCCCGCAGCGCAGAGAGAACTTCAGCAGCTGTTTTGTTCAGGATTCTCAGAAATGGGTCTGTGCCTCTCGCAGCTCTTCTCTTCAGACATTGTTATGGCAATCTCTGTATCCCGGCATTCCCGCTGCTGACGCAGGGCAACATTCCCCCTGCAATCCCAAAGCGTTCAGCCCAGGCCACCGTGCTTTGTGCAGGGATAAAAGCCGATTCCTTACCTGTGCCCCCAGAAGTTACTCTGTTAACTGGGCTATTTCTGTCCAGCACATCAGTGCTTTCACCCTAGCTGGGACTGCAGGATCAGCAGAGGGAGCTGGGATATTGTCTTCAGCGATTTTAATATAAATGGAAGGATAATTTTATTTACAGGAGAAAGAGGGAAACAGTGATCCATGTTTCAGCGTGACCCAGGCCAGGGGATGCTTTACTCGAGCAAAATGCTGTTCGACTCAGGTTAATAAATCAAGGGTGAGCACTGGCTTTGCATCATGACAAATGCAAACAGTCAACCTTTAAAGCCATGAGAGGCTTAATTGCAGATAACAGTGATGGGGCTGGCAGCGGAATCCAGGGCTGGATCCAGGACCCGGTGAAACACGGAGCAAAGCACCACATCTGTTTTCCAGCCCAACAGCTGCACAAAACCCTTCGGCCACGTCGCTGCAAGGTGCTGAACCTCCAACCCCAACAGCACGGGTGGGTGCCCAGCCCCGAGATCCACACCCCAGGTGATGCTGGGCACGGGGCTGCGACCCCTTGCAGCCCCTGGGACCCCTCTATCCCTGCTGGAAAGCTGCTTTTGGGGGGGGTGGGGGGCAGGAAGCTGCTGCTCTGGCCCCACCAGGGCCCTGCCAGCACCGCGGCGGGAGCCGGGGCCGAGCCTTTGATGTGGGATGGACGGGATGTGGCTGCGCCTGCTCCCGCCAGCCGGAGCGTGGAGAGGAAAACCATCGGCAGCAGCACTCACAATTACCCCTGTGGAGCAGCTTGAGCATTCCTGAGTTCTCAGTAATGTATGATAAGCTGTTACAAGTAAGATGATCCTTTAAAAAAAAAAAAAAAATAAAGGCAGCACAAAGTGTGTCCCCAAACCAACTTCCCCCGGGAAAAGCACAGGTAGGCCGACAGCACGCTACTTTTAAATTTCATTTATTTATTTCTGTGTACATTTCTCGTAATTTGACTGACATACCATTGCTATAAAGATGCCCTGCTCTTTGAGTGTTTCATCCAAGACCACTAGTTTCAAGTGTGGTTATGAAAAGTCACGGCAAACATATGACTGGAAAGAGGTGGTTGGTTCTGACTTCCAGGCAGTTGTTTGAAGCATTTCATAGATGCACACAATATTCAGCAGAACACACGCACACACAGTGCTGAGTTACACACACACACACGCGCACACACACACACACACACATCTGGAAAACCATTACAGTGGTTGAAGTTTCTAAAAGGTGTCCTGTCCCCTCTCTCAGCAGCAGTGAAAAACTTTTGGATGTCCTGAGAAATTAAAACCAAAGTGTAGCAAAGATGATTAACTTATTCCATCAGCAAGGTTTGATGGTGGTTTGTTTTGTTGGGTTTTTTTTTTCCAAGCCAAATATATTTTCCAAATCTAATTTCTTTTTAAATCAGGAAGGTGGGGAGGAAGGATCTGGGGCAGTGAAGGTCAAAGGATAGCAGTTCAGTCATTCCAATATCCTTAATCCAGTACAATATGGATCCTAAAAGCATCTCAGTGAAAAAAACAACATGAAGTAGAAGCCTATCAAACATTAATTACACACACGGTCTTACTGTCAGTGTCCTATTCCTGATCACCCTCACAGCACGAGGAACGGAGC
Source organism: Oxyruncus cristatus (assembly GCA_013399855.1). Classification (NCBI taxonomy): domain Eukaryota; kingdom Metazoa; phylum Chordata; class Aves; order Passeriformes; family Cotingidae; genus Oxyruncus; species Oxyruncus cristatus. Next base: position 1,171,656 of record VXAY01004618.1, read on the forward strand.
TGAGATGGGTGAAGACAACACAGGTTAAGAGAAGTGTTTGAGATGGAGCCAGAGGGATTGGGGGTGACACCCAGGTGACCACTGAAGGACTTTAGAGCACAGGGAGGACCCTGAACTTTGCCGTATCTGACCGATGAAATTGCACCTGGCTGGGGACAGGGACAGGAGCTCAGGGTGATGGTCCGTCCCAGCACAGGGCAGTGCTGGCTCTGCCCTGCTCCAAACCCTGGGCAAAGCCCCTGGAGACCTTCCCCAGCACTGCCAGCCCGCTGTGTGCCATCTCACAAAGAGGTCAGCACCTCATTCCTTTTCAACAACGCTCTCCAAGTTCGCCATCCCTGGGCCAATCCACCCTCCCCGAGGCGGGGTCTTGCGTTCGGATGCGGCAGTTTTGATTCTCACAAGGAAAGAGTTTCCTCCACAAGGCTAAGAACTGAAAATCGCCCGTAACGCACTGGATGCCTTCTCACCTAACACCACCTCCCGCTGATGTGACCCCCAGTGATTTTGCTGAGGAGCCCCAGGGCCGTGCAGTGCCCCGTGCCCTGCGCTCCCTCGCTGCGAGAGGGGTTGTGTGAGGTGACAGGCTCCAAGCAGCAACGAGCCCCGCGGAGGAAACAGGCCAGCAAAGACTTAAGACAACAAAAACAAACACGACGCAATTAAAAGAAGGATGGGAGATGTGGTCTGATGTACTTCTGCCAAGAAATAAATATTTTTACGTTGCCTTTTTTTTAAAAAAAGCACTTGCATTGTGTCTTTTTTAAAAGCTCCAAAATGGTGGAGTTACTCCCTGCGCCCCCCCGCCCCCCCCCCCACACGTGCGCAC
>VXAY01004618.1:1177885-1222168 GCA_013399855.1 Oxyruncus cristatus
AAAGAGCATCTTGGCTGGCTTTTCTGAGAGAGGAGTTTGGGGGTTGTTTTCAATAAAAAAAGAGGTCTATTAAACAAGGGAGCTGGTGGGAACCTTGTCTGAACGACATCAGACCAGCCACTAAAGCAATGCTGTGTTGGCCGAACAGGATTTCCTCTTCCAGAACGTCCAGGGAAGAAGGGGAATGTGCAGGTACACGCTTGGCTTGTAGCAAGCATGGAGAAATCCCAACTGAGGCTGTGCATGCTGGGGTCTGCCCTCAGCACCAGGCCCTGCTCCCTGCCTGGGCAAAGGGTCTGGCAGCCCCTTCCCACCAAGGAGCAGCAGCACTGACCCAACAGCACGTGCTGATGAACAGGGAGATCAACTGCAAATCTTTTTTGAGAGCTTTTTCTGAGCAGTGACCCATCAACTGCCTCCTCCATCACACAGGGGAGGCCACCTGCCTCCAGAAATGGTGTTCCACCTCTTTGACAAGTCAGAGTTGCCTCCTTCCTCGCCAGGAAACCTGACACAAGTCAGGGAAAACACAGAAATACAGTACAGAGATATCTGTGTAAGGGTTTGTACACCTGGAAAAAACTCCAGAAGAGATGGGCATTGCACCCACTGCAGCAGCATGAACCTGGTGTTTAGAAACAGCAACCAGAAAATGCCCTCTGACTCCTCTTTCAGATTTAAGGGACCAGTGGGCTCTTGGAGACCCAGAAAACAGCTTTCCTGCCAGGAACACTTTAGAGCTGTAGCAATGGCAAGGCCTCAAACATTCAAGAGACTGCAGGAACATCAAGAGCTGGATGGCAGGGGCAAAGAGGAGTATGAACATCATGCCCAGGGATCTCCAGGGATGGGCTGTGCCTCTTTCCTGCAGCCCAATAACCTGTGGCAGAGCACAGAGACCCTCCCTGCCCTGCAAAGGGCTCCCTGTGCTGGAATCCATCCACAGCTGGTCCAAGTCACAGCTCAGTGCTGAGCTCCAGCAGCTTTGCTCTCCTCCCTGCTCCCTGGTGGAGTTTGGGTTCTTTCAGGTTTATGGCATGAGATACTGGGTCTTTAAAACTCCCAGTTCAGGCTGCCCACAGTTGTGTCCTGTGTGAACACGAAAGAGCTTTCTGAAGAACAGCTTTAAGCCTCAACACCTTGGCTGTTTAGGGCTTGGGAGAGGCTTAATGTCCCAGAAACCATATCTGTCCAAGGCAAGGCTGTGCTCGTGTTACAGCCAAGCAAAGGTCTGGGCAGTGACCAAAGGCTTTTCGTCTCCACAGAGGTTACAATCAACTCAAAGAGAGAAGAGTCTGACTTTCATCTTGCAGCCCAGTGTTTTTGCAGAGCTTTTAAGCACACAGGAGTCCCTGGCTCTCCTCCCTGAGCCGAGGCCACCAGCTCAGGCTTCTCTCTAAGAAATCCCTGGGTCAGGCCAAGCTTTGTGTCCACACACGCCACGAGGGATGCAGGGACAGACCAACAGCCTCTGCATTCTCCCCTCCACAGTGGTGATCCCTCAGATCACTGTTTTCATCCTCACACGGATCCACACTTACTCTGGGCTGACGCAAACGACTTTTAAAGGAACAAAGTCATGGAGAATGAGCAGGGAAGGGAAGTGATTTGTTGCCTGCCCTATTGTAGTGTCATTAAAACAAAGGGATTAGAGGGCCCAAGCTCTGCAAGAGCAAAAAGCATAAAAGCAAGCATTCAGCATGCAGTGTGGAGGCATGTAGGAATCCTTTTAGAGGGTTACTAGCTGCAGACAACACTGACATTAATTTTCTATTGGAAAACGCTGGTGACACTAATATCTGCTATTAATACTGAACTTTCACAGTATCTCATAAATTCAACCTGTCAATTACAATGGCACTGAAATAAAGGTGCTCTGAGGTCAAGGAGATGCGGTGTCCAAATGAGACTTATATTCCAGGAGAAAAGCGGCAAAAACAATCTTTAACAAAAGCATCAGATCCATATGTAGGAAAACCAAAGGGTGGTTTTAAATGTCATGTTTTTCAAAGCGAGAATTGATGCTGGAACCAAGTCTATAAACTGGCTGGCTGGACTTTTAGCTGCAGCTGAGGACAATCAATCAAAACAGCTCTGCGACTCTGAGAAAGTGAGAGAGAGAAAATACACACACAGACACACCATGGAATATGAGAGGGCAGATTACGAGCCATGTGAGGCCTCTTAAAATTACACTGTGAAGTAAAACATCCTCGTGTTTCATCCGCCACAAAATGTAACCTGAAAGGTTCCCCTCGGCACAGAGCGGGATGTGGAGCCCAGCGTGACCGAGGGCCGCGCAGGCGGAGGGAGGGGAACCTCCTCCCCAGAGCCTGCATGACCTGTGAGCTGCACCCCAACTCCTGCAAGCCCTCTTAGAGCCCCCCCGAGGGGCACAAGGGTTGATAAACCCCGGTCAGCAAAGCTCTCCTGTCTCTTCCCATGCAGAGTTGCACCGTTTGCGGGTTCACAGCCACCCCCGTGGGCACTGCCAGCCACGGCCGTGCTGGTGACAGTGGCAGCCCAGGCACTGGCGGTGTCTGTGTGCGCCTTTCAAAGTGTTGGCATGTCCCCAGCACCAGAGGTGCCACTGTTGGGGAACCCCTGCTCCTAAACTCTGCCCTCCCCATCAGCCCTTCCAAGGGATCGCTTCCCAAAACACACTCAGCTTGTTCTGGAAGCCCAGACCGCGCCAGCAGAGACTGGAGACTCTAAACTGGGAGAGCAAGAGCTGGACCCCAGGCTGAGTTACCTCCTGCACAACAAATACTGCAGAGCAAGGCTTGTTTCTAGCTGGGGTTTGACTCCGAGAGGCTGTGCCAACGCGATGGATGGGGACGGGAAGCGTGTGGAGGGGCACGAGGCACAGGCAGTGCCCTTCTCAGGGCTGGGAGAAGGAGGCCAAGGGCCTCATGGCCAGGTGAGGCAGCTGGGATGGTGTGGCTCAATCAAAGAGCATTAAGCTGGAGCAGCCTCGCTCCAGCCTCAGCAACACCTCACAGTGCACAGTCCCCCTTTCTCTGGACAGTAACCGTGTGACCCAAAGGCTGAGTGATCTGTGTCTCCCTTCCCACCCCAACAGCCCCTGTTCTCCCACCCTTGGCTGGCAGCTTTTCTCCAAGGACGTGGCCAACAGCAACGAGCCCCTGGTAGGGGTGGGCTGTGGTGTCCCTGCATGGTTTCCAGGCTGCAGCTCCCACAGGACACACCTGCAGCCCATGCCAGAGCCCAGTGCTCCAGCTGCCTTCTGCATCCCAGCCAGAGCTGGACACAGCCCAAACCATGTGCCAGCACGGGCTCCTGGGGAGTACCAGCACTCCCGAAGTGTGGGTGAGCACGGAGGGATTGCTGCCCACACAGTGCCAAGAGCCCTAGAAACCAACTCTAAAGTATCCCATTTTTCACAGGTGTCGTGGCACCCATCTGGAGAAGGAGAGAAGAACTCCCTTTTAGGCCCAAAGCAGCTCATCCCCAGCCCAAGGGAGCCTCGGGCACTGCAACGCTGCTGGGCCCGCGGGCAGGCAGGCACTGATCACGCAGCCTCCTCCTCCCCTTTGTGCAACTCGTCCAACAACCTACTTCCCTCTGGGGCTTTTGTCCCAGACACCATCCCAGCGATTCCCACTCCAGACCCCGTAACCTGCCCGGTGGGAGGCGCTGGGACGCGGGGCAGGGGCTGTCCCAGCTGGGGGCTGGCAGTGCCCCCAGGCTGGACTCGGAGCGTGGTGTCCAGAGAAGGGGCACCGGGACCTCTCTCCCTTACACCTCACACTCTGTGAGAGCAGCTGGAGTAGCCGCAAGTCTTGCTTATAAATTCCTTTTACGATGCACATTAAATATTTTCCACAACAGAGACACTTCTCCTCTTCTTCCTCTTTTCCTGTGACACCTTTTTCCCCAGCGAAGCCCTACGACTGCTGCTTGCTGTGGCCTCATTTAGCATCATCATCATCGTCACCACGCACTCATCCTCATATAAAACAGAAATCTATTCCATCAAGCACTTAACATAAATATTAAAATAATGGAAGGGACAAAATATAAATCTACATACAACTTCATGACTACCATAGCACCTATTACCATGACAAAGCAAATTCTGGTTCAGGGGGAAAGGAAGGGGGATGAGGAGCAAGTTAGGAAGAGGGACTTTGACTGTCATTAAATATGTAAATCACTCTTTTAAATTCCTTTTTTTTTTTTTTTGTTGGTTCGTTTTTGTTTAAGGTTACCAACCTTATTAAAATTCATTTCACTAACCAGCTCGTTCTATGTCACTATGGATACCAAAGAACCCTTTAAAAAACTTCGGCGAGGCGGGGGTTTCTCAGAATAAAAAACAAAACAAAACAAAAACACGGCGACTTTCTGTTGGTGCTTCCATGACAAGTCCTGCCACGCGCCCCTCCCCTGCACCCACCAGTCCACAGAAGGGCAATTCATTTACAAGTCCAGTTCTCAGTCTCCCAGGATGAGCTTGACAAAAGAGGCGACGTCTGTCTCTTTGGATTCGTGCAGGGTGAAGAAAGGATGTTGCTGGGAAAGAAAAAGGGAGAGAAAACGGCAAAGTTTATTATTCATGACGCTGAGGACTGAACCAAAAACCTTTTGAGACAACCCTCTAGACAGTGACAAAGGGTTTGTCATCAGCACCGTAATATTGGGCTGTCCATGTTTGCAGCTGAGGCAGGTCGGGGAGCCCCAGGGGCCACTCCAGGAAAGCTGCAGAGCTGTGCTGCCCTCATGGATTCCTTCTAAAGCCTGGCCTGGCTGGGAGGGCTGAGCTGGGCTGCTCTCAGTGTTAAAACAGTGCCTCCATCTCGAGCACGTCATGCCCCTCAGAGCTCTGCTGCTCCTCCCGAGACAGTGGTTACCCATCCCATCAGCTCCAACAGGAACAAGGAAAACCTTGCAGGAAGGTTGACTGCAGTGGGTTTTCCCTTAGCTTCCTGCATTATCTGTGTATTTACCCTCTGGTGACTTCTAAGTCTCATTTCTTCCCTGAATTGCTCTAATTTGCAGCAGGACATGGCTACGTTACCCCAGCCACCGCACAGGAAAGCCATCCCGACTGGAAAACCATCCGCACTTGTATGTTTAACTACTTAATCCTGACCAACATGGGGAGACATCCTGCCAGAAAATCTTGCCCGCGTCTCAGCACGAATGGAAAAGTATGTGTAAGGAGGGAAAACCCAACCAAACACCCCTTTGGTGGCAACATAAGCCCCTCTCAACCAGCACCAGCGATTCCATTTGGTACCGGGGGCTGCAACACGCCAGCTGAGATCAACCCGCTGCCACCTGAAATCCCCAAAACACTGCTTGACACTCACTGTCCTGGCAGATAATTGGATTTATTTGTATGGAGAGTGTCAGAGAGAACCAAAAGGCAGATAGGGCCCTGCAGGGCTCACAGTGATCTCTCTCTGTGCAAGGCTGGAGGAGCCCAGTTTGAATCCAGACCCTCTCATTTCAAGACAGGTTTTTAAAGACAATTTGGGATTTCCAGGGGTTGGGGGCTTTTTTAGAAGCTGCCCCTCACCTCAGTCCCCAAGCACTGGCTGTTTCAATGATTGTTTATGGCAGTGAGAAGAGCAAAGAAAAGAGATTTTCCAAGGTGGGCTTGAGCGGAAAGTTATCGAGGCAGCTCTGAGGAGATGGGAAGAGACCCAAAGACACACCAGTAAGGAAGAGGAAGCACAATTATTTGGGAAACAGGGCTGAAATGGGTTGAGGCAAGGATCCAGACAAAATTTAAGGTCTCCCTAGGTCAGACAGTCACAGGAGTCAAAGTGTCCTGAATAACTCTGGGAGAGGTGACCCAGATGACCTGCCGTGGTATTATCCCAGCGTGATGCCGCTGCTTTCACATCCCAGTGAAGTCATGCCCAAAGCAGAGCTACCACAGCCTGGAAGCACCCCCAGGTGTGACATGGGTGGCAGCAGTGACCTCCAGCCCCGTGTCCCAGTGAACCCAAGCCCTCTGTAGTGACTGAGCCTGGCTAGAGCACAGAGTCCCCCGTGCCAGGCGGGATGTGCTCCACGCCATGTGCAGACCACCGGTCGTGGAGTAGTTTCATGCTCCACTTCACCTGGGGAAGTGGGTTTGAAAATGAAATTAAGCATCCATATCAGTTTTCCTGATGCTCAAGATAGCACAGAGTCACATTTTCCATGAGAAACCTCAATTCCACAGGAAAGCAAGGGAGCAGTCTTGGTCTAAATGACAAGTCCAATCCAGTACCGCAACTTAATGCCATAAGAGAGAGAAAAAAAAACCCAACAAAACAGCAACCCTCAACCACAGGACCTCACAACATTCATGTCAGCCATAAAATACCACAGCATTGAGATACTCCAGAGAGGTGATCCAAGAACCTAATTCAATAGAAATGCACTTGCTTGCCAGTGGGAATTAATGCTGCAACAGACGGAGCTGCTTCGGTGAACCTTTTTGATAAAAGGCCACTTGGCAAAGTTCAGAAATTTGCTTAAAATAAATATATGTATTTATTCAATAATATACCAAAAAAAAGGCTGTTTTTTTTTAAAAAAAAAAAAGTCATAAACCTCGGGCCTCCCTTTCTTTGGAACCAGTATTTGGGTAAACTGTGTGTCAATCAGAGCTATATATAGTCTAATTGCATTACAGGGCCCAGCACGAAATGCCACGGGAATTATTCATTGCTCACAACTCAGGTTCAAGAGGTATATGGATTTCCAGCACGACCTGCAGCCAGAGCACCTCAAATCCTGGCACCTTCACACCTCTGAGCAGACAGCGTGAGGTGACAATGAGACTGATCCTCTGGATGGCTTGTCCCAAGAATTACGGCTCAAGGGATACCAATGCCTGAGGAAATTCAGCAGTTTCCACCCTTAATCCAGAAGATCTTGCCAGTGGCACCAGACAGGGGTGGGAATGTAGGGACAAGCAAGCATTTGGGTCAGGATCTTCAGAAACAGCAAAGTTAGGCACCTTTCTGCCTTCAGCAAGCTGTGAATCAGGTGAGTGAAAAAAGGACTAGGTGCCTATAGGAGTGAAACACTGACTTCCTAAACTCTACTGCTTATTACCAGCTCTTAGGAGCACCATGATCAATACCAGAGTCAGGAGAGAGAGGCTATGAAGCTGTGGAGCCCTAGCAGAAAAAATTTGCCAGCTGCAGCCCAGAGCAGTAGCTGAGCACACCCCAGTGCCTGCACTGGGAGCTCACCCAGAGCCCTGCCCTGCCCTGCCCCGTCCCCAGCCTTTATTGGCCTTTTCTTCCTCAGTTATTCCTCTGTCCTAGACGTGCTCCCAGCAAACAGTCTCTAGGCAGCAGATGAAATTCAATAACCGGAATTATCAGTCACAGACTCGTCTCTGTCCCCAACATCCAGGAATTACTCTGTCCAAAAACCCTCCTCTCCAAGGTACCGTGGCAGTAAAGCCAAAGGCACTCAGCTCCTGCAGTCCATGTGGAGCATCCAGGGCACACTGAGGTGTCTGAATCCATCATAGAAACCCAAGAGGAGGATTTTATCCTCACTGATTCTTCACAGCCTCATTATTTTCCCTCAGCAAATCTATTACCTGCTTTTACCAATTCTTCTCCCTTGATCTGACTGGAAAAGCACCTGAATGAGATTTCAAAGAGCATCTCTGACTTGCAGTCACCCTCCCAGGACCCTGAAGTGTCACAATTCTCACATCTGTTATGAAAAAGGAGATGTTAAGCATCCCAGATCATCATCATCACCACTGCTGGAATCCCTGCCTTCAGCATCTCACTGTAACCCACTGCAGCTCCGAACCAACCCACTGCTTGATGCAGCCACACTCACCATAAGCTCTGGGTATGTTGGCCGTTCTTTGGAATTCTTCTTCAAGCTTTAGTGGAGAAAAAAAAAAAAGAGGAAAAAATTAGAAGTTACATTCTGTCTGCAAAATAAGCCATAAAACTGTACCATGACACAAACAAGATCTGAAGTCCCTGTAGAGTAAGTTCGGCTACTCATCCTTGCTGAGCAAACTTAAACGTTGAGGACACGTCAGCCAACACGATCAAGGCCAGACAGATCAAGGAACACAGGGCTGGGTACACAAGTGCTGTGAGATCAAGGTCAAACAGGACCTGGAGACACCATAAACACCAGGCCTGTTGCTGGGGGTCAGGCACAACCGGGGTTTTGGGTGCCCTGCAGTAGGTCAGTGACTAAGGGAATGGGTACAGCCTCCAAACTCTGACTGGGAGCAGTGACTGAATGGCTCCAAAGCACGTGTACAACTATTTGTTTATCCCCGTGCCGTTATCAGCGGGGACGGTTCCATGGGACATCCTTCTTTTTTTTTCTCCTCTCCTACAACAGATGGCTCTGGAGGGTTGTAGCGGGGAGTTATTTTGGTTTCCCTCCAGCAGAAAATAGCTTTTTAAAAAGACAGGACGTAATCTCTACTCACTTCCTGGCAGTGTATTTAGGGGAAAGACACTTGGAGCAACTTGAAAAGATCTTCACACACGTACACGGCGGTGGCGGGGAAAAGGTGTCACACTGAGCAAAACAAAAGTGAGAACCTCGGCGATGATAAGTCGCTGCTCTGCTGGGACCTGCAGGAGCCCAGAGGAAGCAGGGGACACACACTGAATAGATATTTCCTGCTTGCCCTGTGTAGAGGGCTCGTGTTCAGTGTCATGTTGTGAATGGACAGAGGAACCAAAGGACCGATACGTGCCAACAGCGCCGAACTGAAGGTACGGGATGTGTCACATCCTCTGAGCTCCAGAGCAGCTCAAGCCAAGATGACAAGGTGAATTTCAAGGTTAGGTGTGCCCAGTTTTGCTATAATCCTCTTAATTTAGACCCTCTATGAATAAAACCCTTCCTCCTAGGTTATTAATACCAGGAAATCTGGTGACAAGTTACTGAAATCAATGTAAATTTTCAGGAATTAAGAGTCATATTGGGATCTGATCCTGACTCAGACATCCCAGGAACCTTCCTCCAGTGGATACAGGTGATCAGACTTCACCGCCCCAGGCAGCAGATTGATTAGACATAGAACTAAGCCAGGCTTGATACACTGAGTGGATGCGAGCTGGTTTGGTGTCAGAAGAAATTCTCAGACTCCAGCAACACAAAACTAAAGCAATCTGCAGCCAAACTCCCTGTTCTGAGTCCATGCCACAATGCTGGCATTGACAGATCTTCAGTGATCCTGAAGGGCAGGATTCCCAAAGAGAGGAATCGCCACGTGCTCCCCAAAGTGGCCGTGGATGTAACTCCGAAACCAGCCACAGTTTGAGCTGCAGGACACCGGGCTTGCAAGAGCAAATCACTCAGTGAGGAACAGCCTGCCTGGCACCAACAGGCAGCCTGGCAACAACAACCAGCAGGGGAGAACAGCAGCTGGTCCAAAGCCTCAGCGTGGGCCTTTCAAGAACGGTGGGCATTTTGGGAGGGGGTTTTTCCAAGGCAGCTCCCACCTCTCCAGACACAGAGCAGCGTGGGCTTGGCAGGTATTCCCCAGCACGGGTCGGTGGGGAGGCGAGGAGCTGAACCACGGGGCCATGAAAACATGTCTGGACACGACTCGCAGGAATGTGAACGCCGGCCCCGAGAGTCCCCGGGCAGGAGCGGCTGATAATCCCCTTCCTGGGTCAGGGCAGAGCCGGCCGGGCTCCGGCCCCGACACTGGCACTGGGGAACAGTCTCACATTTCTGTATTAGTCCATGTGCCGTCCTTTCTTGGCCACCACACAAACCCACCATCCACCTGCCAACTTGGCAGGCGGCGCGTGGCACTGCAGCGCCTGGAAAATCCAGCCGCCTCCCCGGCCGTTCCAGGGAAGCTGGAGGGAGCAGCAGTCAGGAGCTGTGGGGCAGCTGCCAGCTCTGTGAACCACGGGCCGAGGGCAGCTCTGAGCCTCCCCGGGTGCTGCAGAGCCTGAGCTCTGCGCAGCTCTCGCAGCTCCAGACAGCAGCGTCCGCTCCAGCCCTGTTCCTACGCCGCAGCCAAACTCCCGCTGCTTCCACCGCCGAGCCCTGTGGAAAGCAGCACAGCAGCTGGAGGGCCCAGCGAGCAGGAGAGAGTCTGACAGGGGCCACCACGGGGCAAACCCTGCCCTCAGAGCTCTGTCCCCCTGGAGTGGGAGCAGAAGGAGGCGGCCGTTCCACATCCTGCTGCCCCTTCCAGCCTCGGGGACACGAGGGGGCTGGAGGAGCCCCCTGACAGCACCTGTCTGTGCACACAGGGACCCTGTGCTGCTGGTGTGGGGGCAACCAGAGCCTCCTAAACCCCTTCCTCCTGTGCATCCCCAAAAAGGGACTGAGCCTGTTCCTCACCACCTGAGGCAGGCAGACCCTCACAGCCACCATCACCACTGCTCTGCCTGCACACTCACAGGCACCCACCCGGCCCAGCGAGGGCACATCCCTCTCCGGGGGGATGTTCTGCCCAAAAACCGGGTTTGTACCCGCAGGAGCTGCCTGTGGGGACAGGGACACAGGAGGCCAATGGGCACCAGTGTCCCCCAGCCTCCCCCCAGCGCGGCAGAGGCCGGCGAGGCCGGGAAGGTCTTTTACCATTGCGAGGTAAAATCGACGAACTCCGCTGAGAACTTCTCCGCTGGGAGCTGCGGCGACGGCTCCTCCACCACCTGCTTGAGCTGCTGGAAGGGCGTCCCCCAGGAGTCGTAGGGAAAGCGCAGGATGGCCAGCTCGATCTGGGGAGACACAGCCCACACCTCAGGGCTGGGGCTGGACACCCCACAGCCCGCACGCCCCACAGACTTGGGACTCCCGTGTGCCCATCCTGGGGTGTGGGTTTTTTTTAGGTTCCACACAACTTTGAGGGCTGGATCACCTCTGCTATGGAGACGGGCTGACAGACTGGGGATTGTTCAGCCTGGAGATGGGAAGGCTCCAGGGAGACCATAGAGCCCCTGTCAGTGCCTAAAGGGGGCTTATGAAAAGGAGGGTGAGTGACTTTTTACATGGGCAGACAGTGATAGGACAAGGGGCAACAAGAGGAGACATAGAGATTCAAAGTTAGGAGGAAATTCTTCCCTGTGAGGGTGGGGAGGCCCTGGCACAGGGTGCCCAGAGAAGCTGTGGCTGCCCCATCCCTGGGAGTGTCCAAGGCCAGGTTGGACGGGGCTTGGAACAGCCTGGGCTGGTAGAAGGTGTCCCTGCCCATGGCAGGAGGGTGGAACAGAAGCAGCTTTAGGGTCCCTTCCAACCAAAGCCATTCCATGATTTCCTCACCACCCCGGCCGCAACACCTTGCTTAACCTCCCCTAGCAAAAGGGAGAAGCCAGAGGAGACCCACATGGATCCATACTCAATTCCCTGTTACTCCATGTCTGACATCACCCGGGAAAGAACTTAAAACCAGCCCCACACCGTGCTGTAAAATGACTTTGTGAGCAGATGGGTTCTCCCTAAACACTGCGTGGGAGACACGCCCCATCCCTGCTCTCCTGAGGGGGACTCTGCTAATTACTGAGTGCTGGGAGCATGTCTTTGTGCTTGGAATCCAACCTGCTCCAGGCGCCAGACGCCTGTGCCTTAGTCCATGCTGCCATCTCCTGGCAGCTGCGGCAGCAAGGGGATGACAAAGCAGCTCCATCCTCCTTCCCTTCAACCGTGCAGCACATTCCCTGGTCCCCCCAGAGCTGTATTCCCGCTCCCAGCCCACCACCTTCCCAAGGAAGTGGTGCCAGCAGTGTCAGCAGGGCTGTGGGGTCACCCTACCATTGTGATGCCCAGGCTCCAGATGTCGGATTTGACGCTGTACCCCTTCTGGTTCAGCTCCGGGTTAATTCTCTCAGGCTGTGAACAGAGACAGAGGTGGGTGAGGAGCAGGGATGGTCCCAGTGCCACGCCCACACCCAGGGCTCACCAACCTCAGGTGGGGCTTTCAGCACAGGACCCCTTAGCCCACAACACCAGGCTGCTCTCTTGGTTGCTGTGGGGCCAAATCTGGTCTCCCATCCTCACCAGTAAGGGCAGGCAGTGAAATGGGTCACCAGAAGCAGGTGGCACCTGCACCAGGGACTGGCATGGGGGAGCTGACCTGGCACAGCTGGCACGGAGGGGTGACAAGCCTCAGTTCTCCAGGACTGTCTTCACCCCGTGCAAGTGCCCCACAAAGGGTGAATCCTGAACAGCAGCTCCCGGGAGGAGCCTGAGGGACCCAATCCCTGGGGACTGTTTTTCCTCCCAGATGCTAAGTACTATTGTCCCCACAAGGCAAACACGCAAGAAGCAGCAATTCCAGAGCCTTTCCCAAGGTCACAGGGAGGTGAGAAAGCAGCAGGAAGCTGTGCCCTGGAGACCCATGAGTTCCGTCTCCCTCTCTGCCCCTTTACAAGGGTATTGTATCCCTTAACTTCAGGGATACATCTTCCCAAAGGAGTTCCCAGGGCACATGCCAGAGGCTGATCCTCCCCCCCGCCCCGAGCTCAGGTTCCTTTGGCTGCTCCCCACGCAGCTTCTCCACAGCTCAACTTACAGCCATGTAGGGTTTGCATCCTGCATCCATGGTTTTAGCAACCGAGTCGACGAGGTAACCGCTAATCCCGAAATCGCACATTTTCACCTGCCCCTGCGTATTGATCAACACGTTAGAGGGCTTTACATCTGCAAGAAGGAACACAGACCACAGTCACTGTCACACGTGGGTGGCTGGGCCAAGCCAAAAACAGCCGAAGAGCTTCCTATCAGCAGAGGGCACCCAAGGAGCCCGTGCGGAGCCCCCGAGCCTTGGGCACGCCAAAACCCCGCCGGCTGCGGCTGCCGCGCGTTCAGGTGACAACCCCACGGGCCTGTCACGTGTCCTGACGGTGCCCCTCCACTTGCAGGCTGCCCTCCCCAACCTGGGGAAGCAGGAGGTAACCCTGCACGCAGCCACCACATCCCACTGCACGCTGGATGGCCACAGACATCAGAGCAGCTCCGCAGGGCCGGGGGCAGCTCCGAGGGATGTCTGCAAAGGGCTGCAGCGCTGGCAAGTCCCCGTGGATCTGGCCTTGTGCCAGCAGAAGGAAAAAATCACGGAGGCAGCAGGAGGAGTGGGCAGGAAAGGGTGAAAGGGAGCAGGGAAGGAGGGAGCTGTAACTAAGGACCAAGATTTCAGAAGTGGGCTCTAATTTTGAGGATCCTAGGCCTGGTGGCAGCGTGAGCAGCAGCAGGTGTGTGGGTGCTCCACACCTTATGGAAATCAGGCCAGTGTCTCATCTATTTATTACTGCCAGATTTATCTGCTTCCCATCACGGCCTCACAATCCCTGGTGTGTTCACACTTGCACCACGTTATAATCCCCATCAGAAAGGGAAATCAAGGCACAGAAAGATGCCAGGAAGTGATATCCAGGAGAGCATGGAGTTGCTTTCCTGCACAGCATGCAATTGCTCCCTGAGGATCATCCCAAACGAAGTCCCAACACAGCAGAGGTGAGTCCAAAGGAGGGCACGGAGGGGTGACAAGCCTCAGTTCTCCAGGACTGTTTGCTCTAAAGGGAGCAATCCTTTTCCTGCTGCCACCCAGAAATTACAGGTCTCTTCTCCGTTTCCATGTGATAATCTATTAAATACAAGGCTGAAACACCATCTGAAGGAGGCCAGAAGCTGCTTTTGAGTCCTGCTTATTAGAACAGGGTGGTTTACAGCTCGTTAACATCTGCTCTCTAATCAGCACTCTGCAAGCAAAACTCTCAGGTATCTGAGATCCTCACCCATCTGTTACTATGCTGAAATAAGACAATTTTCAGTGGAAATCAAACAAGTAAACAGAAGAACAAGCAGCGCTTTCCACCTCCTGTAAATGATACAGAGGGCAGAAACTCAACTCCCAGCCACAGGCAGAATGTACCCAGTGTAGCTGCCTGCTCCAGCTCCACTCTGCTGCTTCAGGTGCTCCTTCCCAGGCACTCACACACTCCAGGGAGGGCTTTTTCCTCCTCGTGACAAATTGAAAATGACCCTTTAAAAATAAAGGTGTCAAGCAGCAACTTCAAATCTGCTTCTTTCTAAGTGTGTTCATAGCATCTTTGAGATGCTCTAGAGGGGAAATGTCAGAAGAGCTTAAGGAGGGTATTTATGATTTCACTTGAGGCTATTTTAGCTATCAAACTGTTCTGCTCCACCAGTGCTCAGGGAAGCTCAGGGAAGGGAATGAGGATGCAGATAATGGCATGAGGCATCACTGCCTCTCCCTGCACATCAGCACAGAACTGGGGGAGAAACCTTGGCAAAGCCTGGTCCAAAGCTCACCAGGGTCACAAGGAGAAGCCTGGCTGAATTTCAGAGGTGTTGAAGCAGACCACGGATTTAAGGAAATGGGGCAACCAGCACAACCAGGCTGGAGCTCACTTCTCCACCTCAGGGAAAAGCTGGGACCAGCAGGCAGTTTCCAGCAGCCATTTCCTCTGACTGGGTTTTGCTGCAAGTCATGAGACACTGGGGAACATTTTTGCTGCCTAAGACCCGTTTTATCTGGGGTGTTTTGGGAGGCCTTGCCAGGCTGAGAGCAGGGCAGACAGACAGACAGACCCCGGCATGGCCAGGGCTGTGTGCCTGGCACTCACCTCGGTGGATCACGGAGAGCTTACTGTGGAGATGTTCTAATGCTTTTACAATCTGAAACAACAAATCCAGAGTCAATCACAACTGGCAGCACCTTGGGGAGGAGGAAATGACATCTGGCTTCGCCCCACCAGACCTGCCTGGAGGGTTTCCCCCAAGTCCTGCACCCTCCCAGCAGCCCAAGGTGATGGTGGGTACCCAGGGGATGTCCCAGAGGCTCCAGGACCCCAATGAGAAGGCAAAGGAGCTGCAGGACCCTCCCCACATTTCATGCTGGGTCATTACATGTACAGGCACTTCTTGGGTTATTCATGGCTTATAAATAAATAACATCACCTCAGACCAGATCCTGGAAGCCAGCTAGGAATGGCTACATGGGCTGTGGCCCAAGGACCATGCTCTTCCTGGTGCAAACAGAGCATTGGGTCATGTAGGACTTGGCTTAGAAGAGAAACCTCCTTTCCCTTCCCTCCTCACCCTGGTAATACTCACAGAGACAGCGATTTTCCCCAGGATGTCCTCGGGAATCGTCAGGCCTTTGTCAATGACATGTTTGTAGAATTTGTCCAGTGAGGTATCCATCAGCTCCATGCAAATCCACACGTCTCCCTGGAGAAAAGAGCAAGCAGATAATCTGCCTACTGGAACCAAGCATCCTTTCCTTCCTTTCTTTCCTCTCCTGTGCTGTGCAGGTTTTCCTTTCTTTCTTTCCCTTCCTGTCCTGTGCAAAGCTCTTTGGCACCTGCCCTTTGCTGACCTGTTTGCCTCTTCCCTGTCTTTTAAAACTCATTCAGCAAAACCGTAATGGGCTTTCTTTTCCCTCCTCTCCAGCTGGAATTAGGTGCTGTCCACATTCCCTACCGTTCAGGGCGTGATTCTTTGCTGTCTTCTTCCCAAAGCAGAGTCCTGGTGATTTAGGAGCCCAGAAAGTTATGGGAGCTGAGGCTCCTAATGCCCAGCCGGGAAAAGTTCAGCTCTGCAGGGTTATGCTTAAAGCTCTTCAATAAATCTTGCTTCTCAGAGCTTTCCACATTATCCCTCCCCGTGGCTTTCTGTTCCCAAGCCAGGCCAATATTAACACTAGAGGACCAGGCTGTGGGTTGGTGGCCTCAGTGCCTGGACGTCCCCAGCACTAAAACTCACCGGATGTGACAGATCCCAGGCCAGGATTGAGCAAATCCATATTGTACTAAGTCTCTGTGTGTACATGGACATTAAACCCCTGGCACTTGGAGGGATGGGAATTGAGAGCCTGGGAGGAGGGGCAGCGCGGCTCAGCCCCAGGATTCCGTACCTCTCGGAAAAGTGCCCCGTAAAAGGTGACGGTGAAGGGACAATCCACCGTCCTCATGGAGATATCCAGGTCCATCAACAACCTCTTCTGCTCCTGGCTGTTCACCGTGGCTCGGATCCGCTGGAAGACAGGGTGTGTCGGTGGTGGCTGTCAGCACCTGGGTGCCACAGGGCTGGCCACACGGCCCTCACACCCCCTGACCCTTCCAGCTCACCCCGTGGGCCCCCTTCTATCACCCCCCTTCGTCATGGGCACAGCACAAGCCCAGCACCCACGGCAGGAGCACGGGGATCCTCCCACCTCAGCCCAAACCGCAGGGGACTTTGCTCTTCCCTGCAAACACCTCTCTTTGCAACAGCCGGAAGAAATGAGTGTTGGGAGAGGAAGAAGGAGCAGCTCAAAACTGTCCTGGGCTTTTTTCCCTGCTATTTTTTTCAGACCATCAGGTGGACTGCTCTTCCATGCTATCAGAAGGATTGGCTTTCAGGACAGCAAGATCCACCCTGAGTTAGACTCCTGAGGAGAGATGGCCTTCAATATTAGAGAAGGGAAACACTTTGGCTGAGGGCTTTAAACTAGCGAAGGAACTGCAGAGGGTAAAACACCGTTAGAGAATATTTGTCGAAAGAGGATTTCACGAGGAAAGAAGCAAAGCAAAGGCAGTAAGTCTCAGAAAAGGCACGTGCGAGATGAAGTGAGATGAGAGCTGTGCCCACACACCCCGACAGAGACACGAAGCCCCGCAGAGGCTCACTCTACCTTCACTGCCATGATCTGCCCGCTGGGCATGTGCCGCATCTTCTCCACCACCCCGTACGCACCTCGTCCCAGCTCGGAGATGGGCTCCAGGTCATCGGCCTTCACCTCAAAGTTCTGTGGGAGAAAAACCAGCAGGTGGCCACGGCTGTGCAAGGGGAGAAATGGCCCCCAAAGCCAGCCCTGCTCGGGACATCCCCTCACCCCGTGAGTCCCCTCCCCCGGACACGGAATCACAGTCCGCGGGGTCACCAAATCATGGAGTGGTTTGGGTTGGAGGGAGCCTTAAAGCTCATCCCATCCCAATCCCTGCCATGGGCAGGGACACCTTCCACTAGCCCATGTTGCTCAGAGCTCCATCCAGCCTGGGCCTGGACACCTCCAGGGATGGGGCAGCCACAGCTTCTCTGGGCACCCTGTGCCAGGGCCTCCCCACCCTCACAGGGACGGATTTTTTCCTAATATCCAATCCAAACTCACTCTCTTTTAGCTTGGATCTATTACCCCTTGTCGTATGTCACATGCTCTTGTCTTGTCCCTCCCAGTCACCTTCAGCTGGAAGCACTTTCAGCCTCTCCACCCTGAAAGAGCTGGGATGGAAAACACCAGAGCAGTTTCCCTCCTGGTAATCACCTTCAGTCTTTTTTTTTTTTTTTCCTTCCAACCTCCTCCCCAGAACAATCACGGAAATATCTCCCAGGTTTTTTAAGGCCTATAAAAGCTTATTTCTCCAGATCTGCAGATGGGCCAAATACCAGTTGAGTGTGCTGCCCATTTTCAAACCACAGAGGATTTATTTTGTCAATCATCTCTTTCTCCTCGCCTTACCCAAAGGATGACTTTGTTTGGACCCTGCATCCCAACCTGCCCTTTTCCCTTTCTGCCCCAATATTGTGCAGCCGCTCTATTTTATTATTATTATTATTATTATTGGATGTTTCAAACATGCCTTTGCCACTAAACGCAGCCATTCTGTTTGCTGAAGGCACAACCACATCAGTCAGTCACCCTCCAGAAGGCAGAGGGTGAGAGTGAACTGATTCACAGGGAATAATCCCACACAGCTTTTTGCCGGCACAGCAGAAAAATTCCTGCAGCCTGCAGTGGCTGGGGATGCCACGGGGAGCAGGGATGCACTGTGGGAATGTGCACAAGGAGCCCTGACTAACATTTTGGAGTAACAGCAGAGATCTAAGCATCTCTGACACTGCTCCTGCTGTTCGTGAGGATCCTTCTCCAAAAAAGCACTCGGAGCGCTCTCTTCAAACAAGCAGCAAAGTTTAAAGGGAAAGGAAGGAAAGTGGCATTCCTTGGGGATCAGGGTGAGTGCAGAAAGGCTGCTGGAAGAGGGAGCCCATCCTAAAGGAACCTGGCTGGATAAACAGGGAGCAGATCCATGGGAAATGCAAGCCATGGCATGCCAGCCCCTCTGAACCAGCCACAGATCTGCGCCTGTAACACACTGAGCTCTGGGGTTTGTGTGTTTGTCTTTGCACCATCCAACACAGGCTCGCTGCCTCTGTGCACAGAGCCTTTTTGGAGCACTGGAGCCTTTTCTCATCCCTGGGACGGCAGGGGAGAAGGGATTTTCTTGGAGCATGGCTTGCTCCAGCAGCAGGCAGCATTTTCTCTGCCTCCGTGCTGCACCATTTTGCTCCAGAAGCATCTCACCCTGTTTCTACCTTCCAGCCCCTGCTCCATGCCAGGGAAAATACAAAACGAAAGAGAAGCAATCCAAAGATAGATATTATAAAACACTACTGGGTTAGCATTTCACTTCATAAATTAACTCGCTGACACCAAGGCCTACCTTCTGCACCTAATAAATTTGTTGTCCAGCTTTAAAGTGCTTTTATGGATTCTGTTCTGCCCTTTTTTCTCCTATCAAAATAACTGTCCTGGGTTTTGGTTTTTTCCCTGCTATTTTTTTCAGACCATCAGGTGGACTGCCTTCCACACTGTCAGAAGGATTTGCTTCCAGGACAGGAAGATCTACCCTCAGTTAGACTCCTGAGGAGAGATGGCCTTCAATGTTAGCGAAGGGAAATACTTTGGATGAGGGCTTTAAATCAGCAAAGGAACTGCAGAGGAGAGTAAAACGCTCCGTTAGCAACCCCCCTCGCTTTGTAATCGTTATTTCCAGGGGATTAGCTGCACCTTGTTGCAGCAGGGAAGGAATTTCCAGGGTGGAAAATGTGAAGGGAACCCACGTGCCATGGGAGGCAGAGGGGGAGTGTTTGGGGCATGTTCAGCAGAGCAGTGCCAGCCAGTAGGTCCCACTGCAGCCGGCCAAGGAGCCACACTGGTGTCCCACACACACAGCCCTTGCTGCAGAAGCACAAACACCAGATGCCAGTCAGATATTTATGGCTGGAGGTGGCTGTCAGGGCTCACAAGCCCCCAGAGCTCCCGAGCTCCCAGGCTGGCTCTTCTCAGCTTTTATTTATCCAGCAACTGCCTTCCATTTCAAGGAAAATGGGCTGTGTTGTTTTTAATAGCTGGCATTTATTAATCTACCCTTTCGGGGGGGAAAAGGGGCTGAAGTGATGGTCACCTGTCCCCAGAGGTCCCCTCAGCCTTACCTCCTCGCCAATAGAGATGCAGGCTTTGGAGTCTAGATCTCTGGGTGGCCTGAAGAAAAGAAAAGGGAAAAGATGTGAAATGTGCCTTAAAAAGATCAATTTTCCCTCAGTGAATAAATAACAACCCCTGGGGTCGCCCAGGCCATCCCCTCACACCTTCACCCAGCAGCCCTTGAAGTCCTGAGCAGCCTTAGTCTCCTGGCTTTGCAGGATCAACAGATACACCCAAGATCCACAAAGTCACACCAAAAAGGGCTCAGGAAGGAACTGCTGCAATCAGCCTTTCTCACATCCAGCTTCCCCGTTCAGGAGCCCAGAGAGATTCATTGTGAAAGGCAAGGCAGTTGGCAAGCACCAAATCTCTGCCAGCCTGTATGAAAAATGGATTAAATGGGCAGAAAGGCCTAAACCCACTGTAAGTTATACCTCAGCCACCAGCACATGATAACAGGCTAAAAAAAAGTGAATTCCCAAGGAAGCAAAGAAAGCCAGGCTGGCTGGAGCTGCACAAATTGCCTCAAAAACAGAGGGTTTCCTTTTGCAAGGCTGAGTACATGGACAACGGGACACGTTTTTATGCCTTGACCAAATGCATGTTATGCAAACTGGGTGGCCAAAGTGCCCCATGGGTCAAAACTGGGTGCCCATTCTGCTTTTTGACTTTTCCTGCACCGTTAAGCAGCACACGAGACGTGTGCAGGTGATGGGCTGAGATCCCCTGGCTGTACCTGAGAAATACAAGGGCTGTGAAGTTACTATCACACAATTTTGGAATGGTTTGGGTTGGAAGGGACCTTAAAGCTCATCCAGTCCAACCCCCTGCCATGGGCAGGGACACCTTCCACTCTCCCAGGTTGCTCAGGGCCCCATCCAGCCCGGCCTGGGACAGTTGCAGGCTCCAGCAAAGGCTGGAAGCAACTGGGCTTTGTGGTTTTCTCTTCATTCTGCCTTTAGTGTTTGCAGACTTACGTGGAGCTTGTCTGTGGTTGCTCAAATGCTTCTTTAGGAATTTTCAGCCCAGGGTTTCTCTTCTTGCCTGTGAAACAAGAAAGAGGCAGAGTTAAAGAAAGGAGCTTTTTTCGTTGTTGTGGTTGTTGTTGTTATGATTTGTTTTGGGTTAATTTGCAAAACACAGCTTGTCTATATTTGTTGACCTTATTTAACATAAATGCCTGGCCAGGCTGGTGGTGTAGACTCAGGGCACAGAGTTCAAACATAAAGTGCCTTTGTTCAGTAAGTCTTCATTTAGACCTGCAAGGTCTGGCTGCCAACTTGGTACAGAAAACAGGCAAGAGCTCTGGCAAAGGCAGAAAATGCAAAGGGAAAGGTATTTCTCCTCCTACCCACGCAGGATCCCTTAAAATATTTCTTAAATTTTAAACCATTCCAGATACACAACTACAAACCCTGGCAGCATTAAAAATCTCTTTTAAAATTGAATCTGAAAGTCCAGATTCTGATTCTGTTTAACTGGAGGTTTCATCTCCTGGTCATTAAAGTTGTGCAAACCCAGCAAAAATAAAGCAGAATTAAGTCTGCAGGCTTCAAAGCTGTTTGTTTCTGTTCACACTGACCAGCCAAGCTTTTCTGAGCTGGATGCAGCTCAAGCTCTGAAGGAGTTCAACTGCAGCTCTCCTGTAAAGGGGGTCCAAGCCGGCACACACGGAGCCAGGCAGAGCAGAGAAACACAAGAACCTTTTTATGACTACACATATACAGCCACATTTCAGCGAGGGGTTTGGAATTCATGGATAAAATAACCTGGGAACATAAGTCATGTCACCAAAACCCCAAGGTAAACATCTGGCTGTGTAAGAAAATCCCTGGTCCACCCCCCCACAAAAAAAGGCACAAGCATCTAATTTAGGTGTTAAACATTTTCAAGCAAACAATTTTTATCAGTTGCTGTCTTTCTTTTAAGCAGGAGTTTTACCCTCTGTTCCCAACACTCTCTCTCAAACTTCACCTATCCCTGTTTCAATTTGTTTTTCCTTTTGACATGAACTCATGTCAATAGATGCCTGTGAATCCCAGTGCCAGAGGGCTGCTGGATCAAAGTGCAGGCACCCAGGATGGAAAATGACCTTTATGAATCAATTAGTCAATTCAGATTGCCGTTATTATTATTTTTTTACTTTTTTTTTTCCTTGCCTGCTCCGAAAGATGGGATCAGGCTCACTCCTTTTGGCAAAGAGTCATTCCAGGATGGGACAGGATGGAAGAACTCAGCTGACACCTCACGGGAAAAGCATTTATTGGAAACCCCTGCGCACACTATGAAGATTAGGAATCAACAGAGCTGTGAATTAACATAAGGGGGGAAAACTGGAAAGGAAGCTAATTCTCTGCTCCCAGGAACTTCCAATCCAAGACAGAAAAGGCAAAATAAAAGCAGCAAGGTCACTGAGAAGCACGAAGAACAGCCCAGTCTTCCTAAGAGGTAAAAGCTGGTCTGTGAGGAAGTGAAAATGGTGCTAAAACGCAGTGGAGGAATTCCTGCAGTTCTGTGCCCCTTTTCCTTCTAGTTTCCTTAGCTGTGCTACACAGGCAGCCAGAAGGCCCAACTGAGGAGCAAGCCCTGCTGTGCTGGATGCTCCAGAATTCCATTCCTTGCCCAAGCTGTGCCAAGGGCCCCTCGGATCCATCGGGATGCTAAATGGGTAACAGTGCTCTGGATGTTGGTGTGTCAGCTAAAAAAGGAATCCCAAAAACACAGGTCTGGCAGCGCAGGCAAACAAAACCCCCTGTTCATCCGGCAATTTCCAAGCCTGCCATCCCAGTGAAGCCTCTGCCTCCAGGAACCTGCTTGCATCCCCAGGCAAACAAGACAACCACAGGCACAAGAAAAGCATCTTCATCCTGATTTTGGGTGCGGAAATCTGGACACAAACATCCACCCAGGTGCCCACAGAGGCAGGAACTGCCTCTTCAGAGCTGAACTCCCCCTCTTAACACTCACCAGCTGCCTTTTGACACAGCACAAGGACCAGCCCTCCCCTCTGCTACAATCGCATTGGCGCCACCGAAATCAAATGAGAAACAGGCACAAATTTACTCTGTTATTTCCTTTCTTCTCTTTTTCCCTTCGTGGCTTTGCTTGCACCACCCCATGTGCTGCACCTGAACCTCAGGAACCCGCTCTGGGGCAGCTCTGGGAGGGTGAAAACGAACCTACTGGAAATTACCCTAATTTGAACTGGAACCAGAACAGGTTGTGCAGCGTTTAATCTTATCGTGGCTCACAAGTGGTGTCAGCAGAACTAGGTAGCCAAGTGCCAAACCCAAATAAATATTAAAAGCCTTCCGCCTTCTGGTGAAATAAAATCTGCACTTTGGGGAGTTTATTTTCCTTGTCTCTTCTTCACAGAATACAATATTTTGAAACTTTGCCATTTTTTTGAGGCACAATCTGTCGGTGCATTCGAGCTGCCAAGACACAGGCACAGTTTAACATTTTTTGGGGTTTTCTTTTCAAGAAAGAAGAGAGAGAGAGACAACAGTAGCAAGAATAGAACGTGGATTTCACGATGGCACCGGGAGAAGGGATTGCGAACAGGAATTGCTGTATCTGGGACTGGCACCTGCAGTACCCATGGGATGAGGTGGAACGTGACGACTCCACTCCCCGTGGGGTTCTTTAATGAATCCTGGGCTGAAATCAGGCAATTTCAAGCCTCCCAACTGGATCAGGCCAAGTTTTTTGTTCCAACATGCAAAGCACTCGTCCCTCCAAGCAGCCTCTGGGGCCAGTGGCTGAGAGCAGTTTGCAGGAAGCATCAGCAATCCCTCACACTGCCTTAAAACCAGGAACGCGGAGCAGAGCCAGGGCTGCCACCCCAGCAGGCTGCAGTGGGGTGCAGGAACTGGGATCCCCCTTTATCCCAGCCCCCAGATCCCCATTGCACAGCAGGGGCTCAGCTGAGCCCCTGAAGCTGCTCCAAAACTCAATAATCCAGGTCATACACCCTTGAAAGAGTTTCTTCCCAAACAAAGCTGCTTAAAGGGTTTAGGGTTGTTTTCTTTAAGGGAAAAAAAAATAATTGTAAGTCCCAAGATCAGTTCTGTTCAATAGGAACTGCCAAGCAAGTGTCTCGCTGTCAAAATAAAATCCCCCAGTTTGCCACAGCTTTGAGAGATGACGCCGTATTAAACTGCAGTTTGCAGAGAAAATCATCTGCATAGGAGCTCAGAACGTGGAGGCAGCTTAATAACATACAAAATTGGATGTTACCTGTTCCATCCACCAGAAAACCAGTATTTTCCACAGCGTTTTTATGAATCATTACTATTTTTAGCTTTGTTTCTTGAAGAAAATCACCCCATGTGTTTATCTGACGGTCTGTGTCCCTTGAGGCAGGTGTAAATCCACTGGCCCGTTCCAGCCCCATCTGACAAAAAACCTGAGCCTTGGGAGATTGCAAATCTGATAAAAGCAGGTGATTGATTAAATAAAGAAGTCCCCCCTTCAGAGACAGGCTGAAGCACAAAAGCCACCCGTGGCAGGCACCAGCCATCCACACCCAAGCTGTGCAGATCCCTGAGTGCCTCAGACACCAAAATAACAGCACAAAGTTTGATTCTGAGGCCCTGACCAGGGTCTGAGCACCAGTGCAGGGGGTTTACTGCAATTCCTTGGGATTTGCAGCAAGGAAAGCCCCAGTGAGCCATCACACACAGCACAAAGTCCACACGTGGCTCCGGCTGTAAAAGGTTCGGGGTGCTGGTGGATCAGCAGATGGGATTGTGCCTCTGCTCCCCAGCACCCAAAAAGCCATGAGCTTTCTGTGGAAACAACCCCTGGAGCCTTGCTGTCCCTGAGCCTTCGAGCTAAAGCTCATTTGAGAGCTCTCCCTGCCATTTGCCACACGGAGACATCCACAAGCACTTGACTCAAAAGCTAAGTTTTGAAAATAATTGAGGTGGAGAAAAAAACAGCCTGGCTTGGAGGAACTCTGAGAGACATCTCCAGAACCCAGTCTGGATTCAGCAAAACATCCTGAGTATCTGCAGTGTTAAGCACAAGCTCGAATCTACTTTCTTTTAGCAGAAAAATTACCATCAGTACATATTGAACCGATCGGGGCTGGAAAAGTTGCCACCTTTACAAAGCCTCTGTCCTTTCTTGCAAATGCACTGCTCAAGGCAGCTGGAATGGTCTCAGGATGAGAGAACAGCCTCTGGTTGTGCCAGGGCAGGTTTAGATTAGATTAAGGAAGAACTTCTTCACCAGAAGAATGGTCAGCATTGGACCAGGCTGCCCAGGGAAGTTGTGGAATCACCACCCCTGGAAGTGTTCGAAGTGTTCAAGTGGATGTGGCACTTGGAGGACATGGTTTAGTGGTGGGCTTGGTAGTGCTGGGTTAATGTTTGGACTCCATGATCTTGGAGAGCTTTTCCAACCTTAATGATTCCATGATTTTAATTCCAGCAGTTGGCTGCAGCACCACCACAACCTCCCGTGCCCCAGCACCGACCCCTGCACGGCTCAGACCAGCCCAACTGAGCCAACACTGAGAACCAAATGAGGTCTGAAAGCAAAAATCCTAATAGGAAAAAGAAACCCTGACTTAATGAAAACACATTAAATACTTCCCTGTGAAGGTCTTAAACCCAATTCCTCAGGGAGGGGAGAAAAATACACTTCCAATGGGCTCATTAACCTCTTCCCACCAGCACCGACAGAGCACAGGGATGGATGTCGTTAACCCCCCTCAATTAGGGCACCGTTAAATACCAATATTGAAAAAGGAAACTTCAAAGTTTTGCAGGGAAAGGGTAGGAAGCAGAACAGAGAATAACAAAGAAAGGGAAGACAGAGGAATTCACTGCCCACATTGGCTGTAACAGAAAACAAACTTTGACTTCTGAAGGAAAATCCCATTCCCCTGTCTCCTGACATTTCACTGCAGTCAAAAACTTTTTCATTATTTAATCCAAACTAAATGGTTCCTTGCCACAAAAAGCTCCTATTTCCATCAAAGGGTATTAACTAGTTCTGTCTTCACCACAATTTATTATTAAAGCTGTGTTCAATAGCCATGTAGCAACATTTCCTTTCAAACAACACTCTTCAGCATAGAACTTGCTGGTAAAATCCCACAGGCGGGAAATGCCTCTTTCTCCCACTTTTTCAGGAGATAAAAGTGGCTCTTTTACTATTCCTGTCTTTCCTAAGGACTTTTTTTGCCTGATTTCTTGGAAGTTTTTGAAAGCCAAATGATCTGGTTTTCCCCTCTCAGCTGTACTCGCCGTGTAAACAAACCCCCATCTCTAACATGAGGGAAAAACGGAACTGTTTGGTGGATTTCCATGGAAAAAAGAGGGAAACTGCATCTCATGGAAACCCTTGCATCCCACTGCTCCACAATCAATGTCCTGTCTGATCCTGAAGTGCCCCTGTGGCACTTTGCAGTGGGAAATGACCTGTGGCCACGGCTTAGGTGCAAAACCCCAAACCGAGATGGTTCTTGCAAACCCAAGAAATAAAGATTAATTTTTCGTGTTCCAAACACCCTGGAAATGCCCAACAGGAGAGAGTTCCTCCTGCAAAGGCTTGGTCTTCAAGTGCAAAGGGCATCTCTTATCCCATAGCTCAGTTCCAGCCCATATTTCAGCAAGCAGCGGTAAGTCTGATGCTGTCTAAGAGAAGTTTAAGCCCTGTAGAACACCCAAATCTCTGAGAAATTCCCTCGTGAACACTCCTGGGCATAAAAATTGAGAAACCTTAAAGCTGTTAATGGTACCCAGGGCAGAGTAGGGTCACCTGGAGCAGCTGCTGCTGGAGAAGATGTAGCAGTTTCACACAGAGGGTGAATATACCTCTAACAAGTATTAAAGATCATCTCAGAGGTTCACTATTTATGCCTGCAAATTATTATGGTTATTACACAATCCATCTTAGCACACTTTAGAGTCCAAGGACTGGGGAGGGACTTGCCCATCTCCTTCAGTCCTCAGCCACCTGCCCCAGCACCAGCTTGTCACCGCTCCCCAGTTCTCAAGGAAAAAACCCTTTAATCCTGCCCAGGTCTTGCCACCAAGGAATGCCACAAGTGGGGACAGCCCAGGAGCAGGAAGGCCGTGAGCATTCCTGGTGTCCCCACAGTCAAACACTCACCACCTCCAGACTAAACAACAGCCACCCAGCAAAGACTCCTGAGGCTCCCAGCCAAGCTCCTGCCTAAAAATGAAAATACACAGAGATAGCAAAGCACATTCGGAACAAGTGGGTCCATGCTGCTGTAGTTGGACTCATTCTTACAACCTGGCTCTGTTCCAGCCCTAATGGGAATCAAGTCCTCAAAGAGAACGAACACCAGTGGGGGAGAAATTCCTGAACCAGCCACTTCTGGTGGTTTCAGTAGCACAAATGTATCTTCCCCCAAGCCACTTCCCCGAGGCAGCCCCACAGGTCCTCCCTCGGGTTGTTGTGGCATCTCCACAGCCCTGACCACAGTGACTCCTGCACCACCACCACCTTCCTCCCAGGGGCTGAAACCCTTTGAATTCTGCCATACAGGCAGCCCAAGTGTGGAACCAGACCATGGCTTTTCCATTTAAATGGCTTTGAACAGAACTGCAGGTGACAGGGAGGTGGGTGCTGGTGACAGCGGCTCGGTGACTTCTGCCCCTGTGTCTGGGTTGTGTGTCTTGGAAACCCTTTGGTGAAGCTGCCTAAAATCCCTCTGGACAAGGCTCAAAGCAGGGTCCCAGTGACAGGGTGGGTGAGTGGCTGGAGCTGCTCCCACCACCCAGAGTTTGTAAATGCAGAGTTTTGGCCAAGCCCTGATTTCTGGAGAAAACCAAAAGCCAGGCGTTCGCGCAAGCACCAATAATATGGAAAAGTGGGTCTGAAAATCTGTTTTCCAAGCCCTCATGAAGATACCGAAAGAGAATTTAATATGCAAGCAACGCTTAAAAGCTGCTGAAGTTTCAGCCAAAGGCCAAGGGAAGGGATGAGGTGGATACTGTGCTTTGTCTCCTTGAAATAAACTGAGCTGCTTCCCTGTCACTAAGTGGCCAAATGCCACTGGTTGCTCTTCCATCAGTGCCATGAGAAACTGGACTGGAGGCAAATGGAGATGCTCCAAGAAGGATGATGGTATGGCCTCTGTGCAGGACACCAACATTTCCCACACTTCCTTTATCTGTGTCTTCCCTCACGGTTGTTTGCAATAACTCCTTGGAAACAGCAAATTTGAAATCTGTTTCCTTAACAACTCGTTTCAGGGCTGTCTGGGGAACAGAGCTGAGCCTGCCACAGGCAAGGTGGCTCCAGCTCCAGGCTTTCTTCCTCTCGTTTCGGGGCCATGGAGCTGCCAGGTCATTTGGTGGCCACTGCCACATCCATGTCTGGCTTAAAGCATTATTTATTCTCCCGTTTTTCCCCCGAGGAACCACATTTTGGAAGAGGGAAAGGCAAGAGGGAGAGCACTTTTATGACTGTGATGGGTTTTGCCAATGCGTCCCAGCACCCAGCCATGCCCCAGGCACCCAGCTGTGCCCCAGCCATTCCCCAGCACCCAGCCATGCCCCAGCACCCAGTTGTGCCCCAAACATGCCCCAGGCACCCAGTTGTGCCCCAGCTGTGCCCCAGCACCCGGCCGTGCCAGTGCCTGTCCCAGGGTTTCTCCATCGCAGGGCCCAACTTGCTCCTGTGACTCAACCCTGCAACCTGTAATAAACCCAGGGCAGGAGAGGCCCCAAACCAAAATAGCAGGGCAGCGCAGGGAGCGGTGGAGGTGCACCCAGTGCACTGGTGGCAGAGGTTGAGCAATGCCAGGGTTATTTGTGTCTCTGCTGCAGGAGCAGCTCCCAACTCGCGGCGGCCGACGCGGGTCAGCTCAGCCGAGGCACAAACACGGCCCAGACAAAGATCTCCAGCTTCTCCAGCTCTGCTGCGAGGTGGAACCACAAGGTCAGCCCTTGATGCCTGCCTCGGGCTGGCCTCCAGCAGGAGACACCTCTGTGGGGAAGCTCTGGGCAGCACAAAACGCTGGAACAAGGCGAAGCACAAAGCTCTGCAACACGGGCTCCAGGAGACTAATCCCTGGATCCTGCAGTGCAGACACACAGAGAAATGTCACCAAACCCTGCAAATATCAGAACCTATTTGCCCCCCTTTCAGTAAGCTCTATATTTCAGTAATTCAATTTTGAAGGTAATTTCCTGATTCGGGCTAATCTCTCTTACTCTGCCCATTTTCCTCTTAACGCACCCTTCAAAAGGGCTGCAGACTGCTGGGTTATTCATGTCAGCACAGAAAGCAGAGGGATGCAATTTCTTCTTATCTATCTGCACTTTTTGGCTAAGAGTCTGCCTGTCACTCTGATAAGAGTGCACCTCCAAATTTTAGAAGACCTTCTGAGGGCGAAGCGGAAGAGACACTTTGATGGAGATGAGACATGAGATCCTGTGCTCCAACAAGCACTGAACACGGGGCTGCAGGGACTCTGGGGAGAGGGCAGGGAGCTGATACAGCTTTTGGGCAGTTGTGTACCCTCCTGGAATCCCCCACCAGAGAAAACTGAGCCCCTCTGCAGCTCTAGCCCACAGGAGGTGCAGGGAGCACTGGGATAATCACAGGCTGGAACAACCATCCAGCAGGTTTTGTGGGACACCAGCACCCAAGGCCAGTCTGGAGATGGAAGGCTGGTTGTCTGATGGAGAGGATGATACAGAACAGCTGCACAGGAGAGGGACTGGGAGTTCAGGATCATCTTTCATGTCTCGTGGAAGCCACTGCCACCGCACTGAGCTGTTCCGTGGGCTCCCACATGGGCTTGGACATTCCACTGCCAGAACCTTGGACTTCCCTTCCCAACTGGGCTCTGCCCTGTGTGTTCCTTGCACCCCATTCCACTGTTTGCTTGCAGAGAATGCCAATATGAGAGGAAAAGGGCCTTCAGCACCTGTTTTCACGCTCACAGATCAGCAAAGAGCAGCCACATCCTCCCTTCTGATGTTGACAGGCAGGTGACAACAAACAGCTTTTCCAGATGATGTCCCTTCCCAGCACAGATGCAGCACCACTTCCAATCTATCAGGGGAACTGCAGGCACAGCACAAGGCCACCCTCCTGCTGGACTGGTGCCAGGACCACGCTGGTATCTGCAGATGTGACAAGGCCAGACAGAGCCCTCCCCTGGCATCCTGCACTGCCAGGCAGCCTTTGGATCAGCCAGTTTCCCTTCAGAAAACAGATGCAATGCAAAACAGCCCTAAATCCATCATACCTTAGGTGCTGATGGAAGTGGGAGATGGTAGGTAGGAGCGTTCTGCCAGCCTACAGCTTTCAGCACAGGGCACAAGAGACTGGAATATTAAAAACCCTGTTACAACACTTTGGCTGAACTCATCCCATGTGTGCATCCAGCTGCTCCAACCCCGATGGCCTGGGGGAAAGGGCACAGCTCCTCCCAGACTGCAGCACCTCCTGCAGACAGTGCAACATCACCCAGCAGGAATGGCCCCGATGTCCCCGAGATGGGGCATGTGCCCTCAGGGAACTCCACCCCGCCGGGGCTGAGCTGACCCTGGCACCAGCAGGGATCACAGCCATCCTCCTTGGTGCCAGGACCTCCCAGGTGGGTGAAAATGGGGATGTTCAGCTCTCTGCTCATTCACCCCAGCTGCAGGATGCTCTGCCAGGGACAGGCACTGCCTCAGATCCACTGGGTAGAGGAGAGGAGATGGTGGACAGAAGGAACGGGGCACCGGGATTTGCACACTCCAATTCCACCGATACCCACCCCATCCGTGGCCATGCCGTCAGCCAGAGTCACAGAACACCTCCACTTGGAAGGGACCCATGAGGATCTCACCAAGCCCAAGTGCCAGAGTTGCACAAGCCTTGTTTGTGTGCGTGTCCCCTCGGCCTGGCACAGGGGTGTGTGTGCAATAATGAACTCAGACAAAAACACCTCTGTTGCCGTGGGCTCTGACTCACATCCACGGATGAGGATGCTGGCAGCCACCAAAGGATGCAGCCTATGTTGCACTGGGGGCATGGGGGCATGAGGCAGCAGGGGCTCACACCACCATCCTGCTCCCCCTGGCCCCTGAGAATATTCACCCAAATCCATGGAGGTGGTTCAAGACAAGGATGGGAAAGCAGCCCTGATCCTCACCAGGCTTGTGAGACACCTGAAACACCCTTTAGCTGCAAGAAAACAAATGCCTGTGCCAAGGCTGGGGCTGTGCCTGGATGCTCCAGAGATGCTGGATCCTCCAGAGACCACCATGGAGGCAAAAAGCAAAATGCAAACCCACAAAATGCAAAATCCAGTGGTTTGCCCACACACATTCCCATCTCCAACAGCCTGACATAAATCCTACAGGGACCAAAGCCTCTTCCTTCTTCTCAGCTCCCTTTGCTTAACTGTTTTTCCACCCAGCAGCTTAATTTCACAGGTGGCCCAAGCCTCCCCTCATCACACACAGAGAAACACCACTTCCCCTCCTCTGTCCCCATCACACCGTCTCAAACACCCTCAAAGCCTGCAAATCACCCGTGGCTGCACGACAGGAGGTTGTGAGAGCCAGAGGCAGCCAAAGGCTCAGGGGAATCCCACCGGGGTCCAAGAGGTGCCCAAAAGGACTTGGTTTTCTGCTGCCCGTGGTCGCTGGTGCTGGTTGCATCCCTTGTGGTGTTCCTGCGCCTCCAGCACTCGGGCGGCCGCATCCTCCCGCTGCTCCAGGAGAGATGTGATGGTGGTGGAGATCCCACGGAGAAACAGAGGCCACTGGGGCCTCGTGGCCCCTGATACCACGAGAAATCCCAGCAGCGGAGCTCCGGGGGCGAGCAGCAGGGGCAGGCGCTCCCTCCAGTCCCCAGCACACCATAAATCATGCCCGTATTTTCCCTCTGCCAAGGTCCACTGGCTTCGCTGCCTCCCCGTCCCAGAGCCTGTTTTCTTTGCTGCTTATCTCAAATTAGGAAATCCACAGGAATTGCAGGCTGGGGAAGCTGTTTGTCAAGAGCCTCCAGCCCCTCGTGGGGATTTTTTTTTGGGGGGACTTTTCATTTAGTTGCTGCTTTGTTTCCAGCCCGCAGCCTGTCTGCTTGCAGTGGGAGTTCGCTGGAATCAAAACTGGAGAAAAGCTCTTGGAATTCACCCGGGGAACAAAAGGGCTTTTGTGCAGGAGGATTTGGAGGATGAGGCTGCTTTCTCTGTCACTACCTTCATGTCTATTTTCTGGGTGCCAAACAGCACCTGCCCGTGGCACTGGAGGAGGTGGGCTCTGCATGGGCACAGGGGGATGTGTGGGCAGGGGCACGGACACCTCCCACGCCTGCCAGCAGAGGAAGAGGCAAAGAGCTTTCCAAATGTTCCTGCATTGTGGCATGCAAGGCTTATCCAAGCTTCGTGCTCCCTGCCCCTCAGGAAGGCAGGGTGGGCTGTGCTCCTCAGAGCAGAGCCCTGAGAGGTCTCCCAAGGGACTCTGCTGTGCCATGGGTGCTCCCCGTGCAGCCCCATGGATGAGGGGATGAAGCTCCCACAGCAGCGTGAGAGCTGAGGGGATGCTGAGGGTTTGCCCACGAACTGGGCATCATTCCCAGTGCTCCACTTGCTTTTTTTAACTTCCCCTTATCCACCAAGACTTCACCTCAGTGAGTGACCACACGCAGTTTTGGGGCTCTGAGCAACTTCCCACACGAACAGCGAGCAGGCAGCAGCAACGGTCCTATATTTAACATAAAAGCAGGTGCTCCATCTGCCTCAGCCACAATGGGGGCAGGATTTGCCTTAACTCCATGTGCCCAGCTACAAACACGACTGTGCTTCCCAAACCTGCTGCTGCCTGGAAAACCTGACACAGTAAACCTCATACAATCACAGAATCATAGAATATTCTGAGTTAGAAGGGACCCACAAGGATCAGAGTCCAACTCCTTTCCCCATTGCTCTGCAGAGTCTCAAACCCCAATTTTCTTAGGGTGATAAAACCCCCTCCCCATCAGACACCTCAGAGACACCCTTTTTCTCGAGGTCTCCCTCCAGTTTCAATTTTGCTTTTCAGGTTTTTTAATGTGCTCGGTGCAGCTGGGATTTTCTCCCAGGGCACTGTGCAAAGGGTTTCTAGGGAAGCAGGGCGGGGGCCCTGCAGCAGAGCTTCACCTCCCCTGGACAACCAAATCAGCTCCTGCATCTTCCCCAGCTGCCCAGCCCCGAGGGGTGCCCAGGCCATGCACCCGGAGAGGAGGGGCTGCTGTCCTGGCAGTGCCAGCACCGAGCCAGGGCCTCCTGGAGCTGTCAGATGTGCTGCCAGCCCGGGAAATGCAAATGGCTTTGGAAAAGGAAGGTGACATTTCCACTCTCTGCTGCGCTGCACTCACAGCCCCGTGGCTCCAGCCGGGAAGGTTCCTGTGTCTTGGTGCTCAGATTTAAGTGAGCTCATGTTCCCATTAAGCCTGTCCTAGGTGCCAGGCTGAGCAGGATTACAGGTGTAAAGGCTGTGCCAGACCGCTGGAGTAGCCTTTGCAAGAGCTGCAGCACGTCTGGGCACCTGCCACCTTCAGCCCCTTTTCCAGTCCCCAAAGGGAAAACCCACACGTGGACACTGGTGCCTCCCCATCATCCCCCTCCTGTGCCCGACGCTGCCTCGTAGCATCCACTGGCAAAGCCACGAGGGCAAGAGCTGAGGCTTGTTCAGCCAAAATGAGCCAGGAGGCTGGAAAAGCAGGACTTTGCTAAAGCTGGAGGGTGTGATGGGCCAGGGAGGACTCGCCTGGGGAGCTCAGTGTCCCCAGAGAAGCAAGCACGGAGACTGGTCCCCCAGCTCCTGCTCCCCACCCCATTTCTCCACGGAGATGCTTTCACCCACTGAACAGCTTCCCTGTGGGACACCTGTCCTGGTGTCACCACGCTCACAGCAGGACAGAACAAAATCCAGCCGGTACCACGGGGCAATCCCAGGCACGGTTTTATTTCTGTTACCAGGTGCTCCAGGCAGCCACGGGAGTCTCATTTTACCGAGCACAGATTGAATCTGTTCATCATATTGTAAATCTGGACATTTCAACTACACCTCCGTCCGACATCTACTGCTGATGCTCTGCATATAAAACCTGGGGTTATCATCTTCTGCTCGCGAGTAAAGCCACATTCAGCCAAAATGAGCAATTTATGTCCCAAAGAGAGAAAAGTGCTCATTGATTTGGTCATTCTGCAAGTTATGAAGCATCAATAATACTTAACAGCTAAATGGCAACATCCATGGAAATAGAGGAATGTGCCACAAGCCATTCCTTCAGTGATGACCATCCTCACCTTCTGCAGAAGTCCCTGGGGAGCAGGAGGCCTATGTTAATCCACGTGTAGGTCAGAAATCAGGTGGCAACCTCACCCAGAGGTTTTCCTGCATTAGAGGAATGTCGCAGCACCAGCAGTGCTGCCATGGAAGAGGAGGATCTGCTTCCTTGCCTAACATTTTGTCATGGGGAATTCTGGTAAAGGCTCAGCCAAATACTGTGATCAATTTTTCAACGTGGCTTTGACCAGCCTGCCTTTATCCTACCCTGTTCTTTAATGACTTAAGAGCTTATTTGCTTATCTGTATATCTAAATTATTAAAGATGGTATTTCATAGTTCTGGACGGTGCAGATGGGAGGAACTAACTCCTGCTCCCTCTGCTGGCAATGCCTCCAGCCATCGTACAGGTCCTACTTTAAAAACATGCAGGAACACTATCCATAGGGAGAAGCCAAGAGAACTGCAGGAAAGCCAAACCCATGTCCCCTCCAAGCCACCCATGGCTACGCTTTGGGCACTGCCCCAACACCAGGGCAGGACAGGAGGCTCCAGGGAATAACTGCCCTCCTGGTTATTGCTCTGTCAGCAATAACAGCTCCAGGAAACCACCGGCACACGGAGCTGCTCCACCAGCAGCAGCGAGTCTGCCCCACCACGGACACAGAGCCTGGGCCTGCAAACACCTCAGCAGTGCAGGCTGGCACAGGCAGGGAGGCTCCAGGAGCCCAGAGCTGTGCGGGTGAAGGTGGATGCAGCTTCCAGGGAGGTTCTTTGAAGTTCAAACCTATTTTAGCCCGAGGTCAGAGAGCATGACCTGCCAGACACCTGCTGAGAATCACAGAATATCCAGAGTTGGAAGGTCCCACAAGGACCCTTGATGCCCAGCCCCTGGCTCTGCACAGGACACCCCAACAATCCCACCATCGTCCAAACACTCCCGGAGCTCTGGCAGCCTTGGTGCTGTGCCCACTGCCCTGGGGAGCCTGGTCAGTGCTCAACCACCCTCTGGGGGAAGAACCTTCTCCTGATGTCCAACATAAACCTCCCCTGACACAGCTCCAGCCATTCCCTCGGGTCCTGTCAGTGGTCACACAGAACAGAGATCAGTGCCTGCCCCTCCACTGCTCATGAGGAAGCTGCAGAATTCTACACTGTCTCCCCTCAGTCTCCTCTTCTCCAGGCTGAAGAGCACACACTTGCTTGTACGTCAGATAAAGAGCAGGCAGTATGTAAAGAACAAAAGCCTTCCCCCAGTTTTCATCGTGCATTTTATCTCAACTTGGAAAACACACTGAAGAAATCCATTACAGCACAGCACTGTGGCACAGGGCAGCAAGACTTCTTTTTCCCCTAATAAAGTGTCCCTGACACAACTGGGCACATTTTTTTTTCTCTCCCCATATGTCCACGTGGATCAAAGCCCGTCAGATCACATCTCTCCGCCCAGCCTTCTAAATGAGGAGTTGACAACACAAACCTCTCTTTATAAGCCTTTCTGTCCAAGCCTTCGCAGAACTCCCCGTGCGAGTTTTGAGGCTGTCGTTGCTCTTACACACACACACACACTGCCAAAAATGATCCTGCCTTCTATGTGCAAGAGCAGATAAGCAGAAAACGGGAAAAGAGCAGAAATGAAGGGAAAAAAAGCAACCAAGAGCAGCAGGATACCATAAATCATGGACACAAATCCATAATGTCCATCCCACTTAGCAACCAGGACAAAATACATCCCAACCTTGTAAATTCTTATGCGTGTGCTCAACCCCAAGCAAGCACATTCAGTCCCACTGACTCCTGCACAAGGGCTTGGATGCTCCCAGTTCAGCACGTGCACATGTAGCTTCAAGATGAAAACAGGAAAAAAAAAAAAAAATCCTATTTAGCTTCTCCTTTAAGGGGAAAGAAAAAAATTCTTCAGCCCCTACTCGTCCAAACAGGGCCCTGCTCGGGTACAGCTGCTCTGAGTGAACCTCAGAATTGCTCCTGCCTTTTTCAAACAAACTGCTGGGCAAGGAGCCCCCCCTTTGCAAGAGGTGCTGGCTGGGGAGATGCTGCACAGGATGAGCCCTCAAGGAGTGTGCACTGAGGTGAAGTGAACGGCTGATGACGCTGCAAGTGTTGGCATTGTTCTGGTCTGGCTGCAGGAAGAGCCAGAGGACGAATGCTCTCCTGGTGCAGGAAGCTGTTCCGGCCCCTTATCAGACACAAAGCTTCTGATTTCTTGCGGGGGAAGTACCAAATGTTTTTCGAGGGGAAGAAAAAAAATAGGGGGGAAAAAAAGAAAAAAAAATCACCTGCTTAGCTCCAAAGGAAGCTGCCTCATGGCATGAATGAAGCTGGGGGTGCCACGAGGGAGCCTGTGCTGCTGCCCAGCTCAGGGGGCTGCCAGGGCACGCTCCCCTGCTGTCACCCCACAAAGACCTGCAGAGGTGCAAGCCCTGGGGTCCTTCTCTCCACCAAACACTGCGAATTCAGCCCTTCCCATCTCCAGAAAAGCAACTTACTACTGATCATCCCTGAACGCAGCTGCCAGGGGCTATTTTGGGCTCTCCCCCTCCAGTTCCAACACTGTTCTGTCGGGGGGCTGGTGTGGGATGTCCTTCCATGCACTGCACCAAGCTGGTATTTTAGTTAATTTGTGGAACTGATTCCTTGGCAGGAATTCAAGTTTTTCCGTAGAGATGTTCCAAGTTTTATTAGCAATGAGCAAACTGCTGGTGTCCTTGGGAAAGGTAAGGAAGTCAGAGTCTGTGTTAATTGCCTGTGTTTTTTTTTTTCCAGAGGGTATCTCCCAAAAGGGTAATTCTATGCCACACAGCACAGCTCTCTGGTTACACAAGGACCTGTCTATATAATGGCTGTCTTGGCTTATTGTATAGATATCTGAATAAACTTCAATTTTACGTATATTCACTATTTTATCAGACTTTGTGCCACGTTTCAACCAAGCACTCCCTGTCTCCAGCCTGGTTTCTCCTGGTAGGTCATTAGAGGATTGTGGTTTTCATCTCTTACGAGTTAAAAAGCAGAAAAACGCTTTGGAACAGGTCAAAACCCAACAGTATTAGAGTATTGCCTTTCTTCTGCTTTAATAGGCTACTCTGACAACCCTCTGCTTGTTAAATGAGAGAAAAATCTGTGGGCATGCAGTGAAGGTCAATCTTGTGGTTTCTGAAAGCATTTAATTAACAGAGTTAAGTACCAAGGTCTGCTTGGGAGGGAGTTCTGCATTAACCAGCATCTTTCTGTCCAGAGGAGCAAACCTGCAAGAGGAGACAGCAGGATACAGCTACGGCTCCATGGCCCAAACTGCAGTGCTGTTCCCATTTAACTACAGCAGCTTCCCTGTCCTGCTGCTACCTCCCAAACCTGGAAGGAGTTTGGAAGTCACAGTCAGACCTGTGTCTGCACCTCACTAACAGCAGAGCCCCAGCTGGCCAGTCCCTGACCTGGTTCTGCAGGGGCTGGGGTGGCCCATTGTAGCTTCAGGGCCCGGCAGGGCTGCCAGAGCCCTGTGCTGTGGCTTGTGTTTCTGCCTGAGGCACTTTTGCCAAGTGCCAAGGCTCAGTGCTTAAACAAATCTACTTAAGACTTAGCTTAGCCCAAAGGGGGTTTGATGACAGCATGTAAAGTCCCTGCCTTTTCCTTCACCCAACTGGCAGAAGAGGATGGCTATTCTCAGCTCCTATAGGTGTTCACTCCTTGAATAAAACTACAATAAACATCCCACATTTGTGCTTTAACCCTGGGCAGCCACAAGCACAAGCCCCATGGTCCCAGGGTAACACTTCCCTTCTAAAAAGCCACAGCATCAGCTGTTTGAGAGAAGAAATCAATCCCAGCCCTCACAAAGCCAAACTGGGCTTTATTTCTTCGTACTTTTGCAGCACTGCAGACCTTAATTGCAGGCAATTAAAGCAGCCCTAGGAAAAAGGGCTGTGTTGAAACCAAAGCTGGGAAGTGTGTCTCTGAGTGGGGGCCAGCTGCCAGCACTGGAGAAGTGCCCTGGAAGAAGGAGCCGGTGCCCAGGGCCCTGTGAGGTGCTGCACAAACCCTCCACACAGAGCTGGCGCCAGAAGAGCCCTCTCATCTCGTGTTCCCTGGTTTTCAACTGAATCCTTCACCTCCTACATGCAAGTACTTAAGTCCACCTGTGAATCCAGAGGGCTCTGACAGGGGCTCCTGCACATGGGAGATGATGAGAGCAGACAGAATGGAGCAAATCCAGGGAAAGCATCACTAGATGGTTTGAGTTGGAAGGGACCTTAAAGCTCATCTCATTCCACCCCCTGCCACGGGCAGGGTCACCTCCCACTAGTCCAGGTTGCTCCAAGCCCTGTCCAACCTGGCCTTGGACATTTCCAGGGATGGGGAAGCCACAGCTTCTCTGGGTAACCTGTGCCAGGGTCTCCCCACCCTCACAGGGAGGAATTCCTTCCTAATATCTAATCTAAACCTACTCTATGAAGTCAGTAATGAATGCTGGGTTTGCCTTTAAAATCCTCCCTCTCCCTTCCTTTCTGGTGCCGGTTCTCTGGGAAGGTCTGTCTTTGTCAGATGGGGACTTCCATCACTTTGGAGCTGTCAGAACAACAAAAGACTTTTGAGTCATTTTCTATATCTGACCCTGAACTACTGGAGAAGCAATAAACACTCATAAGATAAATGATAACGTGGAGTGAAGCTGTAATTTTTATAACTTGTTGCTTGAGTGTGAAATAAGCCCTGCTGAAAACACGGGATTGAGGAACTTTGGGATCAGACCCCACTGCAAGATGAACACAGGCACAGAAACATGTTGCCTGGGACTTCCACAGAGCAGCCAGAGGATGCTCTGAAGCCATTTGGCACTGATAAGCATGTTTCACTGCGTGCAATTACATATTTTTGTTTGGAAAAAGACTCTCCTTCAAAAGCAGCTCCCAAGTCCGTGCTGATTCAGCCTTCATTAGAG
Source organism: Oxyruncus cristatus (assembly GCA_013399855.1). NCBI lineage: Eukaryota > Metazoa > Chordata > Aves > Passeriformes > Cotingidae > Oxyruncus > Oxyruncus cristatus. The sequence continues at coordinate 1,216,299 of VXAY01004618.1, forward strand.
GCCTCTTATTGCAGACACAGTGAAGTGTTGACTCCTGCACTGATTTTCTATTGCTGCCTTATCTTTGGCATCTCATCTGCAACTTCTGCTGGTTTTTCTTTCCTTTTTTTCCCCCCACTGTTTCCATCTGAACGCAGTAGAAGCGGATGCTGCTTGGGCTTCAGCTCCCCTAACAATTTTTGATCTGCCCGGGTGCAGGCTGAGAAAATCCAGCCTTGATCATAAAATTGCAGGCTAAGTAGGCTAACAAAACAGCAACGGCAAGAAACTGGATCAGCTCTGCTCTGTGAACTTTTCCTGCTCAAATAAGGGGGAAAAAAAAAAAAAGCCTTTTTCTCTCACAAATGTGAAACCCTCCCTCAGCTGCAGAGCCTGTTCACAGCACTCAGATTTCTGCAGCCCAAAAAGCCATGACCGCTGCTCCCACAGCAACTGGAAGTAGCCAGAGCAGCTCCTACCCCAAAGCCCTCTCCTGGTGCCAGCAGATGCTGCTCTGAGCCTGCCTGCACAAATTCAGGCTCCTGCCTGACTTTGGGAGGCAAATCCAGAGGGATGCTCAGCCACACCAGCAGACCAGGATGCAGGAGTGGCTTCTCGGAGCTTCCACAAAGGATGTTCTGCAGCTTGGCTGCACCATCTCCAAAGTAAAGGTGACTCAGAAGTGCTTCAGCACTCCAGAGACTTTCAGGGTGGGATGAAGCCTCTGAAACATCCACGGGGTGTCTGGAATTCCTGGCTGAAAAGAATGAGGTTTGAAGGATAGCTTTAAGCCTGGCTCAGAGGCGAAAGCGAGCCCTACAAGCAACAGTCTCAAGACTTCTCCTCTCCAAATGGCTTTTTACTGAGCCAGGGTTACTGAGCAGGAGACACTCTTCCATTCACACTTGTCAAAGTGCAGAAGGTTGTGGATTTGGAAAACAAAAGCAGAAAAAGCCCCAAGATTTTGCGCAATGAGCAGATAATGGAAATTGCACTGAACGGCCTTCACCACTTTGCCACCACAGATCATAATATCTGTCATGGCACAGCTCCAGGCTCCTGGATCTGCTTTCCTGCTAACACTGCTCTAGCTGATAATGCTAATCCCTTAAACTATTCCCAGACAGGCCCTAAGGAAGGGAGTTAAGTAACTCTACAGGTAATGAAACAGATTTTTTTTTTAATTATAGCTCTGTCCATGTCTAAAATTAAAAGAACAGTCCTGCAATTTATCCAGCCACTGGAGACTGACTCAACACTCCACACAATAATGCTGCTGCCAACTCCAGTGCACCCCAAAATGGTCCCCCAAAATATGAGAGAATGCAGTAAGGGACACCTGTGTGCTCAGGTGAGTCATTCTTACTCAGAATTACCTGTGCCACCTGCTGCCATCAAAACTGCGACCTGCCCAGCACGTGAAGTGCAGAGCTGTGCCCTTGGAGCTGGAGGAGCAGCCCTGTGGGCAGGCTGAGCATCAGGAATGCAAGTTCATGGGGTGAAGGCATGGAAGCCCACGGAGAAGGGTTGGGAATCCTGACCAGGACCGGGCTGTGGTCCTCCAGGTGCATCTGCAGAGGGCTGCAAGGCCACCCCCACTCCTGTGCTAAGCAAAACTCCCATACTGTTCTTCTTTTCTCCAACTTAAAAAAGGGATCAGAGCTTTTTCCTCAGGTGTGCTGGTTTTCAATCCTTTTCTCAGAGGCTTCTATAGGTGTTGCTACAGCTCTTTGCAGCAAGAGAAAACGGACAAGTGACAACAAACACAGGTACTGTTTGGGGAAAAAAGGCAGCTTTTTAGTCACCCGGTGTATTTGCAACTACAGGACCCAGAACTCGCAAAGCTGTGTTCCAGTAATGCCAATGCTCTGGGAGGAATGAGGTGTCTCAGCTCTCTAAATTACTCCCGTGGTTTTAATTGAGCATCATTTGCTTCACCTTAGCAGCTTGTGTGTGTGTCACAGGAGAGAACTCACCCCGAAGGAACCTCAGAGTCTTTGGTGACTGAAGAAACAAAGCAGCAGCACTCGGCGTGGCAGTGAGGAGAAAACAGCTCTTTGCTCCTTTTCCCCTGCAACTTATCACTTTTATTGCTACAATTGCTTCTAGAGTTTAAATGCTTGTGTCCTGTCCCTGCCAAGCACTGGGGAGGTGCTGCCCTGACCAGCAGGTTGCTGCTATCGGGACATGTCGGGATATGGGGACAGGGCACCCTAAAAACACCTCCTTAGGGCACTGCAGGGGTGCAGGCAGCAAAACACAGTGACTGGAGGGGCTCAGCCAAATGTCTCAGCTCCCTGGGCACAGCAGTGATTTGGTTCATGCCAGACATCATCTCCAGCCAAAAACTTTCTACCCCAACCAGCTGGTTTTCCCTCTTCCCCTGCTGGTTAATTCCTCCTGCCTGGCACTGCACGAGGCTTTCAAACCTCTTTATAAACGTTTGCCCCCTCTCAATCCAAAGCAGGTCCACAGGCACCTCCATCCCTGCAGCGGGGCAGGCAGCACAAGCAACGGGGACAAGCTAATTCAACAAGGTACCCTTAAAAAAAAAAGTAAATTAAAAATAAATCCACAACTCCAACTGAAATTGGCTGTTTGCTGCTAGTCTGGGCTTTGCTAGGCTTGCACCTGGCTGACCATGCTCCCTGTGCCCTTGCCAGGTCCTGTATCATGGGAGTGAGTGTGTGAGTGGGGAGAAGCTGAGGTGGTGCTGACGAGGCGAAAGGCACATTGCACAACCCACAGGAGCTGCTCACGGGTTAATCTTACACCAGCAACAACCTGCCACCTACCTAGGATTTAAAAAAACAACAACTACCACCATCGAGCCTCTACATCTGCTCCACTGAGGGTTCTGGCCTGGAGGGGGGGGGAGAAAAAAAAAAAAAGAAAGGGTGTTTCACATAAAAATGTAATATTTTGAATAGGTGCAGGGCCTTTGGTCAAAGTCCAGAGGGTACACGCTCAGCCAGCATCACGTGGGACGTGCTGCTCATAATCTCAGCCTTCCCTTTGCAGCTCAAGCACAGAAAACTGCATTTGAAACCACAAAGACCAACGGGCAGCAACACTCAGTTAAATATTCGCTCATTTCCCTGTACTATTTATGAATTGGTGCCCTAATGGGAACTGCTCCCCCTCCCCTCTTCTTCTTTCAATGGAGAAATCTGCATATTTGCAGGTGGCTTCTCCAGTGTGGGATTCTCCAGGGAATAATTCCCTCCCCATCACAAGGAATTTGGGAGACTCTTGGATATATCTGCTGTCCCCGGAGCTCAGATTTACAGCCTCAGACTGTGTTTAGCTTGTCATTGATATGGACTTCCGCTTTTGTTTCCCCCCCCTCTTCCAAAATCACATCCTATTAGTCATGACAGCCAAATGGGCCTTGTTTGGGCAGAGATTCAACTTCTTCTGAGCTCCCATCAGCATCAAGTCCCACTTGTCTGGAATGGGCTCACCTCTGGAGGTGAGGATCAGGCTGCAGGGACCTGCTGTGCCCAGGGAATTTTGCTATGGATTGCTCCATCCAACAACAACAACAAAAAAAATATCATTTTGCAACTTAGGGAGTGAAGGCAGGAACGAGCAGGGGATGAAACGCAGATTTGACCTGTATTTTATATTTTGATGGACTCCTGGGGAGCCCATCAGGGTCCAGGTAACGTGGCTGAGAACTGTGAGCACAATGCTGGAGGTATCTGCCCCTTCCTGCCGTGGAAAGGGCCCGAATGACACTCATGTTTCTGAATTCCAGGGGGAGTTTTGACCTTTGCAGCCCATGCTGTGGTTGTGCAGGAGGCAGATCAGCTCTGCTTGCTCACGTGGCACAGGTAGGGTCCCCCCGAACTGGGTGAGACTCCTCACAGGGAATAAGCCTGGTGGAAGAACAACCCTCCTGCTCACATGTTCCCCGGACAAGATGCATCAGAAAAAAAAAAAAAAAAAAATTAATCTCTGGCAAATTCTCAGAACAACTTTGGAAAGGATTCAAAGCAGGGAGAGGGTTCAGCAGCTGGCTGGGGCTCTGGGCTGTAATTTAGAGAGCTGACGAGGAACCTCCTGTGCAGCACATGAAAGTTGATCCCGAAATGCAGATTATGCCTCCCTTAATTCATCCCGAGGAACGACACCTCTGGTGCAAACCCCCAGAGCTGAAACCCCTTCCCGAGCAAAACCCTGGCCTGAACAGCTGAACTTGGAAAAGTTATCCGTGTAAGGAATTCCAGCTCAGACGCTGGGATTGCAGAGCACGGGATGGACGGAAAAGGGACTCAAGAATGATGCCATTCATTGAGATCGTGTTTTGTGGGTTGGCTACTCCTGTTTTCCCTTTTTCCTGGTGCTGAGGAGGACGGAGAAGGATGGGGCTGGGGAGCACGGAGGCTGAGCAGCCCCTGGGGAGGGCGGGCTGCAGGGCCACCATCACAGGTCCCTGCCTGTCACCAGCTCTGCACACTCAGGTTTTCCCACCCCGAGGCTTTTTGGGGACCCCCAGGCAGCAGCTGCCCCCCTGCCCCTCCAAGGGCCTCCCAGGGACCTGCCAGCCAGGGGCAGAGTGCTGTGGGTATCACCGGGTTCAACTCTGCATTATCAAACTTCCTTGGCTCTTTCTGTCGGAAACTTTTACAATTCCCTGCTTGGCTGGAAAAGATGACTGCAGCAAACCCAAATTAGGAATAAATTATACAACAACTTTACATTTTTCTTACAAAGGAAAACTGTGTGGCAAGAGCTGTGCAAGTACCTCCTTCCCCAAGTCCTCCCTGCAAGGATTATTGGGAGAGGCCACTGACTTCACAGATGGCTTATTTAAAAAAAAAAAAAAAAAAATAAATGCAACAAGAAGCAGCCCCAAAACCCAGTCTGGGACCTGCTCCCACCGGGCCATGTGCTGCCTCTCACCCCCCCCCATCCCAAATATGTGCAAGGGCTGCAGGATGCAGGGAGAGCCAAGCTGCAACATCCAATCCAAGCATTTAAAAGGCTCCAAAAGCTGCATCTGTGTGGCTGCTCGCTGACATATGGGCATCTATTTTCACAATGAATGGCCGGAGCAACTCCTCCTTAAACCTCTCCGCCTGCTCTTGCAGGGGCTGTTGCATTCCCACAGCATTTTTGCAATATTAAATTCTCCACCTCCTCCCCCCTCCCTTGCAGGACACAAGGCAGAGCCGCTCCGGAATAACCACCGAGTTAAACGCAAAGAGCGAGCGCTCGCCACCACGCTGGCAAAAATAAATCACTGCTGTCCCCTTCCCAAACCTCCCTCCCGCTGCCTCCGGGGGGCCGGGCCCCTTTCTGCCCTCCCGCAGCTCCTAAATGCTCCATTTCTGCCCTTTTGCAGCCTCCAAGTGCTCAATTCCTGCAGCTCTCAAATTTTCAACTTCTGCCCTTCTGCACCTCCTAAATGCCCCAAGTCCTGCCCTTTGTGCAGCTGCTCAATGCTCAACTTCTGCAGCTTCCAAATTCCCCAATTTCTGGCCCTTTTGCATCTCAACTTCTTTTTGCGTTCTCAACTTCTGCCCCTCTGCAGCTCCTAAACGTTCCATTCCTGCAGCTCCAAAACGCTCCGTTCCTGCCGCTCTAAACGTTCCATTCCTGCCTTTCTGCAGCTCCCAAATGCCCAATTCCTGCCCTTTTGCATCTCCTAAACGCTCAATTTCCACCCTTTTGCAAGTCCTAAATTCTCAACTTCTGCCCTTCTGCAGCTCCTAAACGCTCCGCTCCTGCCTTTCTGCAGCTCCCAGATCCCCAATTCCTGCCTTTCTGCACCTCTCAAAAGCTCCATTCCTGCCTTTTTGCACGCTCCGAGAGTCCTGGTGTGACAAACCCCCGCTGCTGCCTCTGACCAAAAGTTACCAAATATTAAAGGGGGGGGGGGGGAA